>CM062653.1:61296852-61676852 GCA_031772095.1 Zeugodacus tau | reverse complement strand
TATGTATTCTAAGCGGTCGTTGTTGTTGCACTTGCTTGTTGCAGTGATTTTATTCGCACTTCGCGTGGCTTAAATGCTTGTTTATCGCTGATTTTTATTAACACTTTACTTAGACTATTTGCTTGTATTTGCAGCTTCGTCTTATTTATTGAGTGTAACTGCCAGCAGCGCCAGCTAGAGTGCTGCATTTATAGTGTTCATGCTTAGAGTATATTTGTTATTGCGCGCGTTCGTGCAACAAGAATAAAATAATAATAATAAAAATATATAAAAAAGTGAAATGAAATCATAATAACATTAAAAAGTGATAGCATTCTGCACGTTGGCTGCACGTATTTTCCACAAATGTTTATTTAATTTATTTTCTTTTTGTGCTTTCATTCATTTGTTTTTATTTTTTGTACGGGCTCTTGTTTGCTTTAAAGTTCTCTAATATGTGACTTTATTTAGTTTTGCACAGTAGTTAATTTTAAGTGAATGTTTTATCAATTTTATAGCGTAATCAAACTAAGCTGAATGTTTAAAATGAATATTAATACACATTGTGAGGTTAGGTCAGCTTAGATTATTATGAGTATGAGCAGAGTTGCCATTGATTTAGTAATAAATAAGCAGCAGTAACAAATTTAAGGTCTACTATCAGTTTCGAAGGAAAATTCCAGAGGAAAATGTTTCATGCTCATCAAAATCATTAGAACGTTTCTCTTTTTCACTTTCCCTCTTTTTTCTCTTTCACCAGAGCAACTTGAATCTTGAACCTCAATGTTTTAGTCTCTTAGCAGGGTTGCATTTAGTATTCGAACAGTAAGTAAGTTTGACTTCGGCTAAAGCTTCTTCCAGAGGAGATCATAGTCTATGTATCTAGGAAACCGAGAGATCTTTGTTAATACAAAGTAGTATATGTTAAAGTCTAAATAGTTTTTGAAGAGAGAGATAGAGAAAACATTTTCTAAGCTCTAACCAAATCGATGAAACCGTCAGCTTTTAACTATAAATTTCTTGATTAGTTCATCATTGAAGAACTCACTCCCCTATTTTAGGATTGCCGATTAAATATTATATATATCATCTCCTAGCTCTTCCTATTGAATACTGAATACATTTGTGATATTATATACTGTCTCCATGGTAAGCAAATATGCCTAGATTAGTGGGCTCTATCGTTGAAAATGACAAATTCCAAAATATGCTCGACTTATAAGTTAAAAAATGTTGCCAATAGGAATCATACTTGAGTGAACCTAATAATGAATAAATACTTGAACGAACGAACGAGGTTTCCTTTAATAATAAACAAAAACTTGAACGATGTTTCCTCTAAAAATGAAAAAAACTTGAACGAGATTTTCTCTAATAATGAACAAGAATTTGAACGAGATTTCCCTTAATAATGAACAAGAACATGAACGAGGCTTCCCTTAATAATGAACAAGAACTTGAAAGAGGTTTCTTTTCATAATGAACAAGAACTTGAAAGAGATTTCTTTTCATAATGAACAAGAACATGAACGAGGTTTCTTTTCATAGTGAACAAGAACTTGAAAAAGGGCTCTCTTCATAATGAACAAGAACATGAACGAGGCTTCCCTTATTAATGAACAAGAGGTTTCTTTTTATAATGAACAAGAACTGGAAACAGGTTTCTTTTCATAATGAACAAGAACATGAACGAGGCTTCCCTTAATAATGAAGAAGATCTTGAACAAGGTCTTTTAACAGAATATTGAACTATAGATTATGTTTTTGGTATGATATCATAAACTCGGCAAGTTTTTGGGATAGATTAAGATTGGTAGTAGTTTGGTTATTGTCTCACATAACCTAACTTTTTCGTATTATGTTATTTAACACTGTTACCCCAATAGTTAAACGTCTGAGTAAGTCAACTTCTGCTTAAGTCTTTTTTCTGTATTTAACTTAAACTTAACAAGCTTCACACACCGCATTGATGCACTAAAGTTATAAAAAAATCGCTCTTTATTCGCGCTCTATGCACTTAAGTGTGTCCATTGCTGATGACAAATATAATTTATGGGCTTAACTAAGTGCACGACAAATCGAATAAAATTTTGCACGCGTTTTGCACAAATCCAACTACGGTACAAAATGTCGTTGAGCACAGATTTATTTTTCGCAAATAACACATATCACAACGGCCATACGATACTCCCCTACCCCCATCAATATCAGCGCACATATTGCGTAGCATCACGCAGAGCATGTTGGCAATGGATAGCGTATATATGTGTGTTGTTGCAGAAAAAATACAAAAACAACGTTTAGCACACGATGCAGCAGCAGCACAGTCACACCAAACGTTGCACATGACCCCGGTACGTGTCGTATGGCTGCCATTGACCCAGCACACCGGCCATGGCGGAGGTGCAATTTGAGTGTGTTTGTGTGTTTGACATGCTGTTTACCTTCCGGTCATATAAAGGGATTGCAATATGCAAGCGCACACACACACACACACATGCAGGAAATGTCTGCATTAGCTGGATCATAGCATACATTGAGGCGCACACACAGGTTGAAAAGCGCATTCTCGCATTTTGTTTATTTTATTTATTTGCCAGGCGCGGGTTGAGTGATGCTTTTGTTTACATTGCATGCTGCATTTCTAGAAATAACTGTGAAATATATATGCGAAGTAAATAGTAGCGATAGCAGCGAGTCAAAAATAGTTGCCACACCAAGGTTGCACAGCAGCACGAGCTGGCGTGTGTTGAAATGAAATTTGTATGCTTTTGAGCAAACAAAAACAAAATTGAGATTGCTCATATCAACGATGGTTGACGGCCTATGTTTGAGATAAGAAATATATGTATATATCAACGAAAGTGGGAAGTGATATGAGTAGCTTCACTTCGAAAATTTTAAAATGTTCTTTCATCAATACTCATATGCACTGAAGTTTCGCTTGGTGGTTTGAAATTCGACAGTCTTATTTATGCTTTAAGCAACTTGAATATATATATGTATGACAATAACACACGTTAAAGCAAATTTAATAAAAACATAACGATAGAGAAGTGAAGTATGGAAAAGGTAAAAAAGCCAAAAAATATCTGGAACACCCGCTGTTGCCAAACAAATACCCGCTCTATGTGGTGCAAAATATATGTACTATATATTAGATTCGAGTGTGTGTTTATATATGAACATTCATATGTGTGTTTGTATGTATATTCTTGTCTGTATGTATATTCTTGTCTGTATGTCTCTGCATTGTCAGCCAGTACATAGCAATCAAGCAATCCAGCAGCTATCAAATTACGCCAGACATCCATTGAGTCACCTGCTATGCGTAAACTGATATGATTTTCATTTTTTGTTTTTGTATTTTTGTTCTTGTACTTTATTTTTTTTTTGGTTTTTTGTTTATGTCATTGACTTTAACATGATTTCAACTATGCTTATCACTCAAGCCAATTGGCCTGATTTGGTAAGAAATGATTTTGATTTAAGTGTTTGTGACCGAATTTGAAACTCATGGAATTCGTACTGTATTATAACTGTAATATTGTTAGAAATACAGAAACAGTTATAGCAGCACAGTTATAGACTAAAATCAAATACTTAATTAAAGAATTTTAATAATATTTTTAAAATACTACATATAGCTGAATTCTGATTTGCCGAGCAATTTTTATAAGATTTCCTTACTTTAGTGGATTTAGTGAAAGTTTCAAATTTTGTAAATTATTTATTTCTGAACATTATTTAAAGCGCAAGATCATAGCGCAATTCGAACTTCATATTCTATCAGACCAGCTTTGGAACTCAAACAATAATTGGGTCTACAACTTTGCTTACGTCGCTTTTATGAAAATTTAAGTTTTTTTTGTATAAAAACGGTTACAAATTTCGATGAGCCTCAGCCGCACTTTTCTTGGATTTAAAAAAGAAAAGCGAAATTTCCCGCAAATGTCGAGAATTCGGCTCAAAAAGTGACATTTTCAGTTGAGAATAAGTTTGGGATGCAAACAGATCTCTACAAATATTTTGTTGGATTAATGTTGACACAAATGTCCAATATCGATATAAAAAAATCGATTTAATCGACCAGTGCTTGACCCTAGAGACATCTATTGGAAAACGGCGGAAGCAAAGTTGAAGATCTAATATTTTATGATTTCAATAGCTGACTCAAGTTTTACCTTCAGTAAGGTATCGAAAAACTGAATTTGGTATCGAATCATCTCTAATTTGTCGAAACAGTAAGTGAGATCTTTATATTAACTTCAGATGGATCAAGTACTTGGATATGGGACAAAAAAAACTGACTCAATAAAAGCTGTTCAAAGGATATGAGCAAGACATCAATGCCTAGCTCTTTTAGTAGCTTTTAAGAAACTATACAAGTGTAACCCATGAAGAAGTACTCGATCGAATGTTTCGAAGTTTACATTTACATAATAAGGAACATTTTCAGCTATTTTATAAGTTGTTTTTTTTTTTTAATATTGAAAAATAACGGAGTTATGTGCTGTCTTCGGAGATGCCAAAAATGATATTTTTGAAAAATATCAATAATTAACAAAATGGCGTAGTTCTGAAAAAATCTCAATTTTTAGGTAAAAAATTGTAGTTTTTAATGCCAAATTGACAATCAAAAAGATCGTCGGTCATTGTATAGTAAATATATTCAAGAATACTCAGTTTAAATTTGTCTGTCGATCGATCTCCTTGAGTTATGATGTCAGCAATTTTTAAAAATGTCAGCAAAAATTAAAAAAATGTTAAGTTTAAACTATAGTTCCTTATACCTGCCAGCAATCGCTCTTCCGAACACTGTCATTCATAAACTATTGGTTGGTATGATCTTACAGCTTTCACAGGATATTTTTTAAAGTATAAACTATCGATTAAGCAAAAAAAAATCGTTTTTTTGAAAATGTAACACTGACATAGCCCATTAAGTAGTTTTTAAATGCTAGAAGTATAGCTTTATATATTTAGAAAAATTTATAAATCGCAGATTGAACATAGAATATATGATTTTATCAAATATACGGCAATTTACGTATTTTAACATAAATAAATTTCTTGCTTCGCTATACATATCTCATCACCTCTCTCCAACCGTTTGTTGCATACGCAGTTATTTTCGAAATATTTTCCATTTATCTAGAAACGTATGGGCTCAAGAAGACTGTGGATATATGACAAATAATAATGAGTATATTTTATGTCATCTGAAATCAATTGTTGTTTTATCTGTTATGAGTAGATCCCTTTCTAGCGCATTGTGAGTAAAATTACAGCATATTTTTGGATGCCAACTCAAACCGCTATTATTGCGGCAATCAAAAATGGAAAGGGTCAGTGCAATTGCTTGCCGAATTTCCGCAAAATGTAACAGGCATATTTACATAGAATTATATATGTATATATATATGTATGTTTGTATGTAATAAGCATCCATTGAAAACGAGATATGAGCTATAAAGTCCTCATCAGAAAAGCTTGTCTGTGAAAAGTGGAGAGTATGGAGTAAATAACCGTTGGCATAATAAGAAACAAAAAGCAGTAATAAGCATAAAATAAAATCTCAAACATTACATATGTATATGACTATATTTTTCTGATTTTTATGCAAAAACTCATCTGCGATTGCCAGTTATTATTCGCTTCCTATTAGACTTTTTATTTTAGAGCAAATGACCACAAGCATTTCTGTTGTCGATTTATTTGAGAGATTGTATGTATTTATATATTTATGTGTGTATGTGTGTATGTTAATAAGTCCGGTATTGTATTGTCTAAATCGACTTATATGTGTGCGGAAGTGATTTGTGTTAGTGCCGTTTCGATGAGTTCTTCCATTTTGATTGTTAATGGATGGATAGTAAGCATGGACGACTTTTAAATAAACCCTGATTTACTAGGGTGACCTAAGGTCTAGCCTTACTAAGCTAATCAAAAAGTACTTGCACTTGGAATTTAAAGGATTGAAACATTTAACTAGCGTCATGATAATATAAAAAAAAAAAACATTTCAACTGCCTGCAATTTTTTTTAATAAAAAAAATCGAATAGAATATGCTGTAGTCTAGTCCAATCCATTTTTTCTTTGAATTTCTAGCGGCAAATGCATATCCTCAAATATATGTACATATATATTGTATAAATATTTATATAAACAAAACAGCATTGAAGCTTTCCCACTGACTGCCACCAACCATTTCGAATCGACAATTTATGCAAACAGCGAGGGATATGTATGTCTTCATTCGTCGGAAATAAATAAACAGAAAATTATTTACTTATGTTAAACGCATGGATTTTGCATACATTTTAGCATTTCAAGGAGACTGGCGTTAATAGAAATGTATTTCACAAAATCTTTCATAGAAAAAATGTACATAAAATGACAGCAATTGATAAACAATTGTTGAGCTTCCGGTGACAACTAGAAAATCAGCGTTTTTACTTTTTTATTTATTTATTATTATTACTTGAATTATACAACAATAAATCGATTTGAATTCTATACGGAAAAAACGGCTTTTTGTCGGAATATTGGACCAAAATATTTTTTCCAGGAGATTGGGACTTATGTATGTATCGGTAAAAATTGCATTCTCCGATTTTTTAAATTATCCTCAGAAATCGAAATTTTTGTATTCGAATTTCTTGAATTAAGACGAAAATTTAGATTATATCTATATTTTGGATTTTTTAGTACCGTTTTTTTAGTCTCTTTTTCGAACTTCGAATCCAAATATTTCGATTTTAGGTACTGACTTCGAAAATCGAAGAATACACTTTTTTTACTTATGTCTCAATCTTCCGGAAAAAATTAGTTTGGTCCAATACCCAGCCGAGTATTGTACAGTGCTATTGATAGTTGCCATATTTTTTATATATTCCTCTAAAAAAACACCCTGAATTTATAAATTTGAAATATATAATTTTATTACTAGAATTAAGTTTTTGATTCGTTAAAAAAATTTCAAAAAAAATATTTTTATTTAACGCTTATAAATATAGGGTGTTTTTTTAGAGGAATATAATTATATTTTAAGTGCGACACAGAAAAATATAGGCCAACATATTTAATTATTTTTTGGCAGATTTTTTTATTTTATTATTTGAAAATATTCCAGCTCCTCTAAGAAATTGTATATATTCACCATAAAGTCACCCTATATATACAAAACTTGTATACTACTATGTTGCATTACATTCATTTCTTCCTTCTCCTCGCTATTTGCTTCAATGCACGCCAACTCAGCAATTTGTTTACATTTCAATTGTTGCGAAAATATGCGAAATGCAAACAAATGGCGAGTGAAAGAAGCATACAAAACAAGCTAACGGGAAATAGGTGTTTAAAGTTGCACCAAACGTGTTTGATTGCAAATACAAGAACAAAACAGAGGCATTATAAATGAATTTGTAATTTCCTTTGACACAAATTCGCTGACAAGCATTGAGACATTTGCATTCTGCTTGTGCGGAGAATTCTGCAGAAAAAATACTTTAAATGCAACTTCTTGCTCCAATTGCCTGAGCTGCTGACTTTTGAAATTGTTGATAGCGGGGCGACAGCGGTTTGCCGGTGGTGAAAGTCCCATGTCGGAAACATATTGTGATTGTGCTCATGGCGGGAATATACAGACTTCAGCTTATATAGAAGACTATAGACATGAATCGTAAGGCGCTGGAACCCAGTGGGGGAAACCGCAGTCAGTGGCTACTAGTCTGTTCTAAAGTCTTTAGTATTTTATTTTTAATATATTTTTTCTTTTATCAACTCATTTCTTTAATTTTGTATTAAATTTTCCATAAATGGAACATAAATGGAGGTTAATATGTAACTAGTTACTTTAAGACTAGTTCATAACTAGTTGGTTGACATAAGTTGGATTCACCTATTTATCTCTTATTTAAAAAATTATATATATATGTAACTAGTAACTTTAAGACTAGTTTATAACTAGTTGTTTGGAATAAGTTGGATTCTTCTATGTTTCTCTTATGAGCAAAAGTAAGTCTCCTGTACTTTAAATACAATTGTGGCTTAACAAACTAGTTGTTCTCGCGCTCTCAGTAGCTTTATAGCCACAATACATTTTACCACAGGGTACACTCTCCACTTTCCAACGCTTCTCCTGCTGGCGTTTATTCATTCAGCAAATCATCATTGTTTATAGTGACTCATGAATGCTTGTGTGGATTCAAAGAATTGTATGTGCACTCGGTATGCTTTCCATATTGTTTATCTTCGATTGCAGGATATGCAATTGTCGGTGAAATCATTGCACTTGTTTACAGTAATTTCCATTTAAAATGCATAAAAGCCAAGGCAAAATGCTTATTGGCGTTGACAATGGCAGAATTTATGTGCAATGTGTTGGTATTTACACCAAGTAGGACATTGAGCCTTGAGCACTACTTAAACCAATAATTATTGGATTATAATTCATTGTATAAACGTGTTGAGAATTACAAAAGAAAATGAACAAAAATTGTACAAAAATATGAACTCGCAAATGTTTAAGCTTAAAGTGACCGATTGGAAGTGGATTCGCTGGAGACGGACTCTAAATAAATACGCAATTTAAGCATTTTTTGTAGATTATTACCATATCCAAGTCTCTTTCTGAGTCTTGAGTCAGATATTGGTATAAACTTCCGTCCAAAATATAGGTGCAGTAGACGAGTGATCCAAATAGGTACCACTTAGGTGTCTGGAGACCCTGTCTGATATCAAGTATTATATTCAAATTTTTGCAAGTGTAATTTGATTACAACAAAAATGAGCAAAAAACAACAACAACTATGGAGTGTGCCATTAAATTATTACTTCGTTGAAATTGTCTACGCAGCATATTAATTTTCGCTAGCTCGTGATTTCGTTATTATTATTGTTGTTCTTGTAATTTTTAATATACCTAAGACATTACTCATCGAAAGGTAAAAGTCGGTAAGGCAAAAAATCACCAACTCGCCTAGAATTGTTTAAATAAACGGTAAAAAAAAGATCAGCAAAAAGATAGAAATATACAAAATACCAAAGCGTAAGTGAATTTATGCTTTTTAGGCATCGCTCGTTAAATACAATATGCTTGACGATTAAAATAACGCACTGATTATTTGTTTGTTTACAAGCGCAGGCAGCTATTGAGTGCCCTTTCATTGCGGCCATAATAAATGAGACAAGCAATATTGCCACTGTTGCCATTGTTGCTATTGTTGCTTGTGTGGAAAATGCGAAATGCGCGCTCATTGAAGTGTAGCATCATCCATGCCTTTAATATCGACATTAATCGTGCCAATCATTCCTGATTGACCTACAAAAAGCAGCTAATATTGGAGGAAAGATATTGCAAACAATAAGATAGACAGATCGTAATTTATGTGAATGCCTATAATTATAGCATTTGCCTTTTACTTTCTTGTATTCATACGGTATTGTTCTATTGTCTTCCTTTTTTACTTTGCTCAGCAATACATTTGCGATTTGTGATTATATTTAAAGCACTCGTCAATGTGGACTTATGGTATATATGTATATGCGGTCGAAATGTTATGCGCTGAGCGCTTATTTAGCCTGTAAGGAAATCCGGTGAGTGGGAGAACCCCTGTAGGGAAGTTGAGAATCAGTTGCATCAAGAATAATCTTTAAATTAGTAGTCAGTATGAAATAATTATAGCGAAGCTTTCAACGAGTGATTTTGATTATTATACTCTCGCAACAAAAGTTGCTAAGAGAGTATTATAGTTTTGTTCACAAAATGGTTGCTTGTAAGTTATAAAATTAAACGAGTTAGGGTCAAAAATGTCTGTCCGTCCGTCCGTGCAACGGATAGCTTGGGTAAAAATTGAGATATCTTGACGAAACTTGGCACACATGTTCCTTGGGGTTGCTTTCGGGCAAAATCGGACCACTGCCACGCCCACAAAATGGCGAAAACCGAAAACACATTAAGTGTCATAACGAAGCCATAAATAAAATTATAAAAGTAAAATTTGCATCGTCCTAGTAAGGGCCATATTTGGATGTAATTGTTTTGGGGAAGTGAGTGTGGCTCCGCCCCCAAATAGGAAGTACTCGACAGATTTCAATGAAATTCGGTATATAATATTTTCTTGACACCCTGATGACACGTGTGGAAAATGGATGAAATCGGTTCACAACTACGACAACTTCCCATATAACTCAATTTTGAATACCATCTGATTCCTTCACTTTATAAGATATACATTAGGAACCAATGAAGATAGCGAAATAAAAGTTTACATAAATATTGTATATGATCTGTGGCATCACTTGTGAAAAAATTGTCGAAATCGAACTATAACTTTTCAAAGCCCCGGATATCGAATTTGAAGAAACCAGTGCCTTATGGTAATTTTTCACCGAAAATATTGGTAAATCTCTCAGATATCTTAATTTAATTTAGAGGAAATCTTTTTCTTCTAATAGTGTGACTGTACCAGAAATGGTTAAAATCGGGTCTTAACTTCCCCGAGCTCTCATATAGCTAATTATGGGACTTTCAAAAAATACGATGGGCTTAATAGCATTTAAATCGGCTAATATATGAAATTTCTTAGCCAATTAAATGAGCATCTAATCTTAGATGTAATGTATGTTGGTGATGAAAATGAGTTTAATCGGCTCAGGAATTACCTCAGCCTATATACCATATATGATGATTTTCGTTTTTCTATTGGACTTTATACCGAATATATGGGTCAAATTGTGTGTTATCTTAATAAAAATATAGCAATAAATTGCGAGAGTATAAAATGTTCGGTTGCACCCGTGGAATTCCATCCTGAGTATTCTTACTCTTATTTTTAATTCAACAGTTCCATCAAGATCTGCTCCAAAATTTTAGATCTTAAAGGTTCTCGAAAAGCTTAATATTATAAGAAGAAATTTGGATCTAAATTTGACGTAAGAGACTAAGTTCTCTTAAAAAAAAGATGGCAACCCTATTTCTTAAAAGATATAATTCGATGTTTAAATTTATAAAGTTTTTTATACAACTCATAAATATTTGCCGGCGGTTGGGAACTCTAATATTTCTTAAATCCATACATGTATTTTTTAAGATGTTGGCAATTATTAAACTTAAATTTTTTTATCTAATCAAAATAATCTGGTAATTTTTCAAATATGTATTCTGTATTACTTATTCTTATAAAAAAATACAACTCTGTGGAAAGTGTTTTCCAACAAAAGAGGCTTTTCCTTTTAACTTGCTACAAATTCACTAAAACATATTAATTAAATATTAAAAAATATATAGGAATATCGCAACCATATCTTTATTTAATTTCGAAATAGCAGTTTTCCGCACAAAAACTTAAAAATCGTTAAATCTCGTAATTCAATTTTTGACAAGCTGTTTCTTTTCAGTCTGTGAAAGTCTGTGATCTGTGGAAAGCTCATCAATTAATTTCCAAATTTTTTTCACACCACACAAATTTTCCCGCAGGGTTTTCCATTGGAATTTCCATTCATTTGCTACAGTAAACCAAATCACGCAATAATGTAGCATAATTTCTGGCGTTTTAATAATAAAGCGTTTTTATTGGCATTTAAATCTCAACTTTTATACACCCACATCAAGGGTCATAAAATCTGCGCGTTGTAACGCGGTACCATAATAATTTTATGCCGCCCAATACAATTGCGCCGTTACCCCTTCATGCGCTTTTTCCATGAAAGAGTTCCATCTTGCGGAGGTTGCGCGCATTCGCATTAAGTGGGCATGATTTCATTTCATGCAAAAGTGGCATTAAAATTAAATTAATGCAAAGAGTCGAAAAACAACAACAAGTGATGTATTTATTTTTTCTACATTAATTTATGTAATTTTGCGTAGTCAGTTTATTTTTTATGCAAATATATCTATTTGTTATGCTGAGGGCATGTCTGAGCCTGTATAAAGGCGTTTATTCGGCGAATTCGGGCAATATTTGTATAACTGTTTGCGGCAGTTGACCCCTTCTACAATTACCGATGAATATCAATTTCCACAATAACCTTCATTATTTCCAGCATTTTCATTATTGTTTTAATACTTTCGTTGATTTGAGGCGAAATTGAAACCAGAGCACTTTGGGCAAGGTGAAAATGGTGAGAAATTAATTGCTTAAATAAATATATACAAATGTACTGTTAACTGCAGTGATTGCTTTCTAGACAAATCTCAAATGAAATTGCGTAAATAATTTCCAAGAAAACTCCAACTAAACCTTAAATACAATTGTCAAAGTGTTAAGACGAGCTAATGAACCAGCTGTTTGGGGTTACGACCTTTGATTAAATTGATTTTTGAACCTCAAAATTGGATTTTATTGTAAGAGAGTGAGAATTTCGCATTTGCTATGGCTGACTCAACGAGCAAGCAGCGAATACAAGAAGTCATAACGAAGCTACAAATACAAAGACCGCATATTACTATATCGGAAAGAAGAAAATTTGAAATACCTTTATTTTAAAGCTTTCTGCTGTATAAAGATGGGAGGTGAGTTCACTTTTCAATAAACTAGAAGAAATTATAGAGAAATGGGTAGTGGAGATTTTCAAAATCTCTCCAAGAGTTGAGAGTGTAGATTTTCGAAATCTCTCCGAAAGTAAAGAGTGGAGATTTTTGATATCTTTCCTAAAATAAAGAGTGGATATTTCGGAAATCTCTCAAAATATATACGTATATCCAGAAAACGCCGTTCCCTCCTCTTGAATTTTGATGTTTGATATTTTAAGAACCGACTTTTCCGAGTACTTCCTCATATAGATAATGACTTTCTAAAAATTTCCGGAGAATCCGGACTTTTTTCAAACAAGAAGAAATTGCTTACAATTTCTTTAAGTACATATGGGAAGTGGAAGCAATGCAACATGTACCAGAAGCGGCAGCAGCAGCGAAGAGCTCGTGCCGCAAGAAAGACCTTCATATTGCCAACCTCTTACGTGCATACATACAGACATATGTCAACTGGTGAAATAACAACAACAAACCATCATAACAACAAGCAACTAAATACATAATAAACGCCGACAGACACGCAGTGTCGACACTGCTAACGGCGGCGGCCGACCTTGACAGTGAAATTGTAATGGAAATACGCAATGCGCATTGACGCGCGTCACGTCTGTTGCCAGCCAATTGCGAAGCCAGCAAAATGTAAAACCATATAAAATAGCAATAAATTCATATGAAATAAATATTATTGCTGAAGTTGCAAATAAGCAGGCGCATGCGAAGAGTGCGACGAAGTGCAAATAAATTACACATAAAGAGTTCAATAAATTAAATTAAACAAGCTTACTTAATACTTGCGTGAATTCCTTGCTAAATATTCACCAAAAATAAAAAAAAATGTGGACGCGCTGCCTGCTGCTTACAGTCTTCGCACAGTGTTTGTGGTCCAACGTGGCTGCGGTCAAATACGACAATACGTACAGCAGCGCTGAAGCGGTGGCCGCACCGCCTGCCGTCACCTCGCTACAATGGACCGGTGGACAGTTTGAGTTTCCGGGCTCCTCGCGTTCGCTTTTCCGCAGTTCGGGCAAGTACATCTCGAAGAATGTGATAGCGACGCGTGCGCAAATAGTGGGTGACACGGTATTTTTGGCATTACCACGCTATAAACACGGTGTGCCGGCGACGCTTGTGAAAACCACGCTCAAACCGGGCGCTTGTCAAGCCACTTTCGCACCATTCCCTTGCTGGGATATGCAGGATGATAGTACCTGCAAAGGTTTCCAGTCGGTAGTCGATTTGGTTGTGGACCAAAACGAGGTGCTCTGGGTGTTGGACACCGGCATTGTGAATACGCTCGAGACGCCGGAACGCAAATGTACCGCCAAAGTGGTGGCACTCTCAGTGAAGACGGGCAAAGTGTTGAAATCCATTTCATTGGAGGGTCTAACATCACCGAACTCGCGTTTACAATATGTCGTGGTGGACTATGCACCCGATGGCAGTTGCTTCGTCTATGTCAGTGATGCTGCGAATCGCGCCATTATCGTTTATAATCTACAAGCCGATCGTGGCTTCCGTGTGGTGCTGCCGAAGGCGGTAGCTTCTGGTTGCAGAGCGCGTGATGTGCTCTATATTGCGTTGATACGCAAACATTGTGGCACAACGGAGCTGTATTTCACCTACTTGAGCACGAACCGACTCTTCTCGTTACAGTCGGAGTATTTGCGCAGTGGCGTGGCCGATGGTCGCATACTGGGTAAGTTGTGGTTAAAGATACAGTTCTGAGCGTTTTTATACTCTCGCAACAAATGTTGCTAAAGAGAGTATTATAGTTTTGTTCACATAACCAAATGTATACCAAAGTGATCAGGGTGAAGAGTGGAGTTCAAATCCGAATGTCTGTCTGTCCGTCCGTCCGTCCGTCTGTGCAAGCTGTAACTTGAGTAAAAATTAAGATATCTTGATGAAACTTGGCACACTTATTTCTTGGCACCATAGGAAGGTTGCTTTCGAAAATGAGCAAAATCGGACCACTGCCACGCCCACAAAATGGCGAAAACCGAAAACACATAAAGTGCCATAACTAAGCCATAAATAAAGCTATGGAAATAAAATTTGGTATGAAGGATCGTACTATGAAGAGGCATATTTGGATGTAATTTTTTTGGGGAAGTGGGAGTGGCCCCGCCTCCTACTAAGTTTTTTGTACATATCTCGCAAACCAATAGAGCTATATAAACCAAACTTCCTGCAGTCATTTTTTTTAGCTTCTTCCTAATACAGTCCAAAAATGAAAAAAATCGGATCATAACCACGCCCACCTCCCATACAAAAGTTAGGTTAAAAATTACTAAAAGTGGGTTAACTCACTAACGAAAAACGTCAGAAACACTAAATTTCACATAAGAAATGGCAGATGCAAGCTGCACTCAGATTTTTTTACAAAATGGAAAATGGGCGTGGCGATTTCAACTCGACCGATTTCAATAAAACTTGGTTTGTAATAGTTTCCTTACATCCTAATGATATGTTGTGAAAATAGTCCAAATCGGATAACAACCACGCCTACTTCCCATATACCAGAACTCTGAAGTCGATCTGAATCGTGTACTTTACAATATATAAAGTAAGCACTAGTGAAGATATCGGTGCAGAACTTTGCACAAATACTATGTTTATAGTGTGGCAGCCCCATTCTAAAAATCGCCGAAATCGGACCATCGATTTTTAAGGCCCCATATATCGAACACCAGGACCTCGGTGCTTCTAACCTAATATTATGGTTTCCAACTTTCAATGGACTTTATGCAATATATATGACGAATATGTGGGTCAAATTGTGTATTATATAATATAAATAAAGTTTAGTAAATAAATTGCGAGAGTATAAAATGTTCGGTTACACCCGAACTTAGCCCTTCCTTACTTGTTATTACTATTTCCTTCAACATTTACAGATTTGGGCAAGAAACCTTCGCGCATGGTTATTATCGGCACTGATAACGGCTCGGCAATATTCTTCCGCAATGAAGGCGACGCAGAGGTCTATCGCTGGGACACATCCACTGCCTTTACGGAGACAAACTTTAAGCCTGTCTACCGTAGCGACACCTGTCAACTGGCAACGCATGCTGTGCCCGACTACAAGCGCAATACGATGCGTGTGCTGCAGAGCAATTTCCCGGATTATATGCAGAATCGTGTGGGTTGCGGTGCAATACAGCAATTATCCGTTATGCAAGGTTGTTGGTAAGACAGCTTTCTGCAGAAGGAGTAGGAAATTAAAAATTATATTAAAATTATGGCAATTAGTTGATGAGGTTGAGAGTGGTAGTGTTGAATGATGTTAAAAGCTTAAGTTTATGAAATATCCGGTTTGAGGAAAAGAAATGAGTTGGAAATGTTCAAATGCAGAGTTTCACTTGTTAATAATAATTAAAATTTAGATTAAAATTAGTTTTATATTGGTGTTGGGTAGTCGTAGTATTTAAGCATGTTTTAAGTCTTTAAGTATTAAAAATTTAACCAAAAATGTGTTTTTTATATTATTTTTATTTAATTTAATATCAAAACTATTTTTATTTCTTTTTAAGATAAAGATTTTGTACAGTGTTACCTCAATAAAATGAATTTTTATATAACGTAAAAGCAATATACTCAACTTAGTTTGATTCTTGGATGCCTTAGTAGATTTATGTTTCAGCTAGTCATAATAAAAAAATCATTAACACAACGTCATACTCTCATAAGGCGCCAGGAACCAATATATTCCCAATTTTAGCTTAATTTCTGTTTTTGAGAAAATAGCTGGAAGAGCTAACGAGCCTAAATTACCATTTTATAAGAAATTGCAGATAAGAAATATACCCCCTTAAGCAAGATACTTGATTTTTAGATAAATTTTATCGACTATTCGGGCACATTTTTCGATAGTTCTTCGTTCGAATGTAACATTCATGGTTCTAAAATGTTTTCTAGTGCAGACAGACTTTATAGTGTAATACAGAAATCCGGAAGGTTTGAAAGTTAATACAATTTTGTATCAGTTTACTCATTTCCGAAATTATTCTTGGTAAAAAGGTTGATATATATTTCTTTTCATAACCTATATGGATAGAGCATGAAAAATATGCTCGTGCGCTTCAGATCTATGAAGGATAGAATCCACGAAAGCTGTAAGATCTGGATGAAGTTCTGTTGTTGTGTGAAGTTCTGTTGTTATTTGATTAACTTTAACCAGATAATTTCCGGATTCAAAAACAAGTGAGCAAAGTATCGTATCAAACGTACCATACTACGACAGAGAAAGGGAGAGAGAGAGAAAGAGAGATACAGAAAGGCAGAAATACAAAGACAGAGAGAGATAGAAAACCAGAAAGACAATGAGAGCGACAGAGAAAGAGAGAGAGAGGATAACTTCTGACTGTCATCTACCGAAGTTAATCTGGATATATGTATGTACAAATATATGTGTATTTTGAGATGTTCTGAGAGAAAATAATTTTTTCAACTGAAAAGAGTGTTGCATTCTCTTCGCGGAGAATAAGAAATTGCCATAATTTCGAGTAATAAAATTTAATGACTTTTCGAAACATATTTGAATATTTATATACACCGTATCTATATCCATACTTGAACTTTCGACTCATTTGTGCATCAGTATATAGAAGTGTGTGACTAGGAGTTGCTCATAAATTTGTTGAACGCATTTATTGTATTTGTTGCTTTGATGATAAGCGTAGTGTTAACTTAATTTGTGGCGATGATATTTATTTTTCTCTATTGTTCAGCTAATGTCAAACTTCGCTTGCGATATGCGAGCCCGAAAATTTGCGTATAACAAAGGAAATTATATATGACAGGATCAATAAATTATGAATGAAAAAGTGTATTTCAACGAATGACTTTCTATCGCTTTGAGCCATCTGATATGTAGGTAAGTATGTAAAAAGAGCACAAAAAATGGACAAAAATATATTTTATGGCAATAAAAAGTAAATGTGCCAATAAAGATATGGAAATATTTATTTATGAAAGCGAGCAACGATCTACAAAGCCCAATAACAATAATGGCTTAAAAGATGAGTAAAGCGCGGCGAAAAGTCATTGGGTCAAAGTTCAGATGAGCCTGTATACAAAAAAATAATAATAAAATTCGATTTTTTGCGAGACTAATTCAAAGAAAATCCAAAGTAAAGGTTAATATGTGGATTTGTATAGAAAATATGCATTTATCACATATTTTATTGTATGCATATGAAACATTTATTTGTGTCGCATAAAATATATATTCGTTAGCGTTTCAGTCATCATAAAAATGTCAGCAACAGGTTTTTGCATTCACGATAACGGTGCTTAATAATACGTACATACATTATATGCACATTTTCATTTGGTTGCATGCTCATATATCATATATGTATGCATTTTTGGGTAGTAATAAAATTTCATGCCCGAAAAAAGTGAAAAATTTATGAATACTTTAGTTGGCGTACATTTACATTTGCATAAAACATATCTGCACACATTTGCATATAGTGGTATATACCCAATGGGAATTTTTTTGCCTAAAGTTGCGGTAAACTCTGTGTAGTCTGTGTTAATTGGAATGTTGATTTTACATTTTTTCCATGAATAAATTAAAATCAGCGTGTTTACAATCCATTGTGAAAGTTGCAAAGAATTATTTTTTCGAAAATATTTTTATTAATACAGTGGAACTTCTCTAACTCGAATCACCATAATCCACAAAAAAACTTCGAGTTGGAGAGACTTCGAGTTATAGACATTTCATTAAAACATACAATTTTCCAAAAAGCTGTAAAATATAGATTTATACACAGTTTTATTTATTTTCTCCGCCTAAAGTTTAATGTCCATTTGTTAAAACATGTATTCCGTAATTTAGTTTGTTGTATTTTGCTATTGTTTGGCTCTTGACGTCTGTATCCCATGCCTTGTGTTAGATGAATTATGCCATCCATAAGTGTAATACAAGTCGCTTATCATCCCCGTCCTGATCTACGGTGCAGAAGCTTGGACGATGTCAACATCAGATGAGACGACACTAGGAGTTTTCGAGAGGAAAATTTTGCGCAAGATTTATGGTCCTAAGAACATTGGCAACGGCGAATACCGCAGACGATGGAACGATGAGCTGTACGAGTTATACGACGACATTGACATAGTTCAGCGAATAAAAAGACAGCGGCTACGCTGGCTAGGTCATGTTGTCCGAATGGACGAAAACACTCCAGCCCTGAAAGTGTTCGATGCAGTACCCGCCGGAGGAAACCGAGGAAGGGGAAGGCCTCCACTCCGTTGGAGGGACCAGGTGGAGAGCGACCTGGTTACACTTGGGATCTCCAACTGGCGCCGAACTGCGAAGGAGAGAGAGAGATGGCGCACTATCGTCGATTCGGCTATAACCGGCTAAACGGTTGCAACGCCAATCACATACATACAAGTGTAATATTATATTTTTTGTTCGTCTCCGTACTATATAGAGGGACTCTTTTAAAATTCTCCCTCGATAGTAAAATTTTAAATTTTGTTTATGCCCTTGTCGAAAAGTTCGATTTATGGAAAGGAATTTTGTATGAAAGTTGCCTTTTGGAGTGGCAAAAGTTCGAGTTATGGAGATCTTCGAGTTATAGAAGTTCGAGTTATGGAAGTTCCACTGTATTATCTTTTCATATTCAGCTCCACCATAAACGCATGAGTATGACGTATAATATCTGACATCGTCTTTTAGTAGTTTATGGGTTCAGCTTTTACTGTTCGTTTTAGGTTGTGTCGATTCTACAGTTCTTAGACATAAGTATATAAGTTCTGATATTTTCCTCTGCAGTAGATCTATCTGTCTTGCTATATATTTTTGACGACTGATAATTTATTTTTAAAACGTTTAGATAGTGATATAAGTTCAGCAAGCTCAGTTTAGTAGTAACCAATTAAGCGATTTAAAAAGAAAAAATCTCTAGAGTGGTTCGTTCTCTGAATTACATTATTGAAACCCGATGGTTATAATTCGTTGGATGCTATCAAGCCTTTTCTTCAGGGTTTGAAGCAAGAAATAATTCGACAGTTCAATCTCTCAGCTTTTAAGCAACTGAAAGTGAGATCAAAAACAAGTTCTTTGGAATAGTTAATCGTATTTCCAACCCCTATTATGGGATGATTAGTACGTTATAATCGAGCTTAAGTGTTAACGATGAATGTCTCCTAGACATTTGTCATCATCCAGTAAGTTGTATTTAATACCCTGTCGGTGATTTTAATCGGACTTATCTATTTGTAGATTATTCCTTGAAAGAACAGCATTTTTAAACATAATACTTAATAGATCTATTCGAGTAAATCTCGTTCGATTTTTTAAATTTTTGAGGCAGAAATATTTCATTATTCTCTTTCATGATTTTTCAGTTCGTCTATACTATAAAATATACCTGTTTTTATATCCAGTAGACCTAGTAGTAAAAGTACTTGATGGAACACTCATAGGAGTCATTCACTGAACCAATAAACGTTTTAACATAAATTGTGTAACCTCTTTTTGCAATAATTTAGAGATCACCTATTTTTACTGCTCTATCGGTCACTTCTATATATCATTTTGCTTAGAAAAACATTAGACAAATAAAAAAATTTAATTCATTCAACTTGAAGAATTATGCCAGAAGAAAGCTTTGAAATTGTTTACTCAAACTCTAAGTATCAATTCCATAGTTATGTAACCGTAAAATTGTTATATTTATATTTAAATATTAAAACTGTTATCTATTTCTATTTATTTAGTAGCAAGACCACTTCCATTTGGGTAAGTGCTTATTTGTTTATACAGTTTCATACACATTTACATAGTCCATATTGTATATACGTGAGTATGTAAATGTATATATGTATGTGGGTGTCTGCCCACATATGGCCAAAAATATATGTTTGATAAGTTGATGAATGTTTGAGCTATTCACTTTTGATTTATGGGTCATCACACTTTCATCTATTCATGTACACTTTAAGCCATGAGCCAATATATATGTATGTGCATGTATACTTTTATATTTGTACCCAACGCTTCAATACATTTCGATAGACTTGTTTGCGTCTGCGATTTTAGTATTCAATATTGAATTTTTGGTTCAATTTATGGGTTTTTGTGGGTAAATTTAGCAGTTAAAATTATTGTTCATGAAAGCACAAGTTTTTAAAGGGATTTTTGAAATGAAAGCACTTTTGTGGAGATTTATGAAACTGTAGAGTATAATCTTGAAGTCAAAAAATATTATTGATAATTGACCTGACTGACTTGACTGACCAGTTCCAGTAAGTAGTTTCCTATTGTTAACCAGAAATCATCGAAATAAGTAATAAAGTACAGTATATACCTTCCTATAACAGATCGAGGTACCATAGGGACATATTCTTATAGGAATATTATCTTTTCAGTGACTTGATGGCAGAAATTTTAGAAGCCCTGCTTCTCGAGAATATTGAATAGTCTTCGTTAGAATATGGTATAAAGTACTCTAAGTACAATCGGTGTAGAGGGAGGATATAATAGACGACAGATCGTAGAGAAAATCTTTCATTTGCACTATTATTCCATATATCTATAATATATATATTTTTTAAACTCTGCCGACACCCAAAAATTCTGTTAAATCGGTATAATCATACCGATAGGTCTCTACAACGACTGACCTTGAATTTGATACTGGCATTGGAAATGATTTGAATAAATATTCGTCGCTAGTCTATTTTCAATAGATAGAGAGGATGGTACGAAAAGGCATTTAAGAGAAATCGGTGAAGACTTGGAGATCTTCAACTTCTGACATTTACTTCTTTAAGTTTTTCGCAGATGATCGTTTTTTCAACCGTTTTCATGACAGTCGGGTCTATGTGACGGGGAACACACTCGGACTACTGCCAAGAGCTCTCGAGAATATACTGGCTATATAAGTAATCCATATTTTATATTCTCTATTTCATATTTTGAGCCTACGTCTTCAACGTTTCCGCGCCGAAACCTCGTTCACCACAACAGCGCCGTTAATATAAAAATAAATCGATTAACATGCACATCTGCCAATTTTTTTGACAAACCAATTCGATGGCATAGCCCACGCAAACGGCGAAGCACTTGAAGCGACAAGCAACAGCAATAAAAACAAAAAACGTGGTTGGAAAAAAGTATCAAAAATGAAAATATCACTTTTATTTCGGGCGATAAAAATTCGGTATGTTAAGTTACACTTGTCGCCGATAAAATTATTTATCTCCTGCGTACATATGTTTCGCAGACATGTGACTGTGTGACTTTGTGTGGGTGTGTATTGACTCACTGTGGCTGTGCGTTTGACTGTTGGTTGGTTGTGAAAATTGGCCAAGTGTTTGTCGAAATATTTTTTATCACCTTGAATTTGTTTTTGTTTTTTGTACTTTTTATATAAAAAACGTGTTAACAATATGTTGCATTTTTTGGCACTCCAATAAAATATCTCACCAGATAAAGCAAGTCGATAAATAAATATGATTTATGGGAGCAATGCGAATTTTTGGTGGATCATTGGTGAATATTCGATACTTCTCCGGGGCATGTGATGAATGTGTGTAAATAGGTATATATATACTTACATATATGGAACACCTGCGGGTTAAGTTAATTCGTTGTTATTATTTTTAGATAATATATGGTTATTGATGAAATTTGCATTATATTTTTAAGGAATTGTCTCTGTGTCTGAGAATTTTAATTTTAAACCAAATATTTGTAAGCAAATATATTGTCAAAAACTATTTGAAAGACTGGTAAACTCGAGTTAAATGACAAATTTAGTGTTTAGCATTAAACACTACTCATAAATGAGGAGTTCATTATACAAAAACTCAGTTTACCAACGCATATAAGAATTCATTGCCTGAAAAGATTTTCAATTAAACTCAGAGTTTATTTTAAACCGAGCTTATCAAACTCGAAAATAGTACACAAATGAAAATCAAATTTCGAAATGAACCCAGAGTTTCTTAAACTCACTTATTTAACGCGGTGTTTATTAAACTCAAATATAGTATATGTAGCGACTAGCATCACTCCTAATTGTAATAGATTAATTAAATAACTTTTCTTAATATTGTAATTAACTCACTTATTTAACACTGAGTTTATCAAACTTGAAAATTTTTGTGTTTATCATTAAACACTATTCATAAATAATATTCAATAAGTTCATTATACAAAAACCTAGTTTACTATCGCACACAAGAATTCATTGTCTAAAAAGATTATCAATTAAACTCAGAGTTTATTTAACACCTAGTTTATCAAACAAAGTATATAAATGAAAAAAAAAAATCAAAATAAACTCAGAATTTCTTAAACATACTTATTTAACACGGAGTTTATCAAACTCGAACCCAGTATACAAATGAAAAAATGTAAAAAAAAAACTCTAAGATTTTTAAATCACTTATTTAACACTGAGTTTATCAAACTCGAAAACTTCAAATTAAACTCAGAGTTTCTTAAACACACTTGACAGCTGTTTATAAACACTATATGTCTATAAATCGAGTTTGTGATTTTATTTGAAGATACAACATCAATACTATAACCTTAACATAATATAAAAGAGAGTTTTCTATAACCCTAAAAAGGTTCATTAAATGATTACCAAAGATCAGATCCTTCGTTAGATATTACCTTAAAATATTAAATCAAATTTTAAAGATAAACCTTCAACACACTTTACCTAAATCATAAATATCATTCCCATTCTTCATGCCCGTCACACGCTATGACTCATGACATGTACTACTTGTATGAAATTGCTTGCAACACTTCAATTGCGACCATTGTTAATTGAAACCAATTTTCCAATTTACCCTGGCAATTAAACATTTAATTAGATTTCAAATTAAAAAGTGAAAACAACAACTTGTCAACATAAATACTATAGTGCTAACCTACAAGTTCATTTTTAATTGCCAATTATCAATGGCGCAATCGATTGGAAGGCTAATGTACCCAACGTGATTGCTGATTTCACAAGTGCACTATGGCGAATGACATGCAGTTCGTCTGTTTTTGTAGTTTGAGTGGTAGTGAGATGTTTTTGAACCTTAGCGGAAGAAATTCTACATTTTATTTGTTAGTTGTCGACAATCTATTTTACAAAGAATTTTTCTACATTTTGTAAACTACTGGTATTTAAAGAATTAACACATTAACTACTTGAGAACTACAAGTTTATATTGATGAGCGAACGAAACAATGAGAGCAAAATACTAGTTCTTCGAATTCATTCTTCCGCTCTCATTTGAAATACTCAAAACACATAAAATGACATAATATTGTTCCTCTCTCAGCTGTATAACGTTTCGTTACAGTGGAAAAGCTTTGAGATTGGTTCTTTCTATTCACACTAAATTACAAGTGAAGTTAAAATAATATAAATTAGTGACAATAATATTAAGTTTATTGTAGGAGGGTCTAGAGATTTTGAAGTACCGAGGATGCTTGTAATTCTGATAAGTGAGAAGTATTAAAATCGGAGGCAATTCTACAAATACTAGTCAAATATCAAGTGGACCCGAAGTTGTAGAGAGATCAGAGAACTCGATAATATGCCAACTGTTCTCATAGTTTAAGTATTTTTCAAATAGTTTTAGGAAATATTGGTGTGGTGACAAACCTTTACTGGAAAATAATTAGGGTTCAGGTTAGTGCGGTTCTGTGGTAGGAGCATGTCAGAAAAAAATCACTACATGGTGGATGATTAATCAATATTGGATTTTTAGGAATAAGTAACTGAATGAAATATCTATAACGATGGCTTCAAAGCTCAGCAGAAAAAAAAATCGAAAAGAGCTATAGTGATATGCCTCATCATAGCTCATCGGTGAGTGGTTCAAATCAAATTTTCAAATATCAAAATTTCGGATATCAAAACAACATTATAATTACTGTTAAAATGAAAAACCTGCTGGCAATACATTACATTTTCCACAACGTTACATCAACTTCGTACCTTATCATCCTATGGATTCGGGCAATCAATTCCTGGTGCTAACTGTTAAATTGAAACTATTAAGCAATTTACCATGCAAATTCCGCACAGCGATGAGATAAGTCATACCATAAATTTAACGCTGCTTGTCCTGCAGCCAGAAATGAAAAGAAATAAGAGCGCGCACAGAATGCCTGAGCGCAAAAGGGCAATTAAAGTTAAATGGCAATGCGAATGAGAGCGCAGCGAGGCATGCAGTTGCAATTGTTGTCGGATGAGTGTGCAATTGCATTCGCGGTTCTGTTTTGCTTTCATTCTTCTGTTTTTTTTTTTTGCGCTACAGCGTTGCAATTGTTGCTTCGGTTCAGCTCATCGCTGATTGCTCACTATTCCTGCGGCGCATTCGCAACATTTCACTTTTCTCCGCGATAATTTAAATCTCAATATTTTACAAATGCACGTCAAAACGCTGACACTGAGCGCTGCTCAACCCGCAATTGCAATGTCTTCAACTGTATCACAGTTATAATGGCGGTGCTCGTGCTGTTAATGACACCTTTTGCAGTTCATTAAGAAATTGCGAATGCGCTTGAGTTGGCGCAATGCGTTTTTCATGAATTTTAAGTGGTAGATGAATGGAAAATTATAACTTGGGGGAAGTGTAATAATTATACCGTTATATGCAAGTGTAAATATATTTATATTTAGAAAAGTGTGCTTTAAACTGACTTAAGCAAGAGAATTTTTGTTTCACATTTCACTGTGAGCTTCTTTGGAAAAGCTTTAACGGTTTAAAGTGGTCGCAAAGATCTCTTAATATATATGGTATGCTGGACTTTATTGATAAACCTCATGTACAAATAGACAAAACTTTGAAAACCGATGAATATAGTTATGAACCAAATTCGAGTGTTGTAAGACCTTTACCGAACCATTGCTCACAGTTATACTTTTTCGATTGGTTTGGGTAAATGGACATTTGTAATACCGTCTATCCTCTGAAAGATAATTAGAACAAGTAAGGAAGGGCTAAGTTCGGGTGTAACCGAACATTTTATCCTTCGCAATTTATTAATTTAATTTTATTAATATAACACACATATTCGTCATATATGTATATGGTATAAAGTCCTTGAAAGTTTGAAAACCCTAATATTATTTATATGAGAGCTAGGGGAAGTTATGACCCGATTTCAGTAATTTTTGGCACGGAGACATATTATTAGAAGAAACATATTCCCTCTGAATTTCTTCAAAATATCTGAGAGACTTACCTATATTTTCGGTAAAAAAAAATAGAAACACTGATGTCCTCATGTTCGATATATGGGGCCTTGAAAATGTATGGTCCGATTTCGACGATTTTTAGAAGGGCGATGCCACACTATAAATATAGTATTTGTGCAAAGTTTTGTTCCGATATCTTCACTAGTGCTTACTTTATATATTATAAAGTAAACGATTCAGATCGTCTTCAAAGTTCTGGTGTATAGGAAGGTGGCGTGGTTGTGAACCGATTTGGCCTATTTTCACAACATATAATTGGGATGCAAGGGAAATATTACAAACCGAATTTCATTGAAATTGGTTGAGTAGTTTCGGAGATATGGTTTTTGACCCATAAGTGGGCGGACCCACGCCCACTTAAAATGTTGTATACCATTTTGAGTGCAGCTCTTCTGTATCTTCTTTAAAATGAAATTTAAGGTTTCTGTTGGTTTCCCTTACTGAATTAAAGCATTTTTAGTAGTTTTCAACATAACCTTTGTATGGGAGGTGGACGTGGTTATAATCCGATTTTCTCCATTTTTGGACTGTATAAGGAAATGCCAGATATCCGGATTTGAAGTTTTCTCGTCACCCTGATCACTTTGGTATATATAACCTTATATCTAACTCGTTTAGTTTTAGGACTTACAAACAACCGTTATGTGGACAAAACTATTATACTCTCTTTAGCAACTTTTGTTGCAAGAGTATAAAAAAGCAATATGAAGCTGTCAAAAAAGTCGGTCTGTTTATCACGCTGTCTTCACAGTTATCACGAAACAGTTCTTGGTTCTCTGCAATCTATTTCTACTTCACGGAAATATATTATTTTAAGTACTAACCTATCTTACGAGAAATAAGTACATAGCCTATAAAACATCACGAAAATTGTAGAAAGCTGTTATACATATAATATATTTATTATATAGCCCCACTTGCTCCCCGTACTCTGTTTTTCTCGATAATATCCTTTATTCCACACCCTTAGTGTAACTGAGTCGATGTACTTTACATCATATACAAAAATATTGTACTTTTAAAACTCGTTCAGGTTACTAAACCAACATTTTTCATTTAAGATTGAATTACTTTCCGAAATACTTAGACTTTACGACTTCAGCAATCCGCTTCAATCACAAATTCAATTCATTATTTCAGCAGGCGGCATGTATTCTGTTGCTGTCTGAGCTCTTTATGATCTTATACCAAAATAGTTCGTACTCCTACTCTTCATATGCGCCACCATGAGCCCTCTTTTATGTCAAACGTAAGTAAATGACACTCTCAGTAAGCGCCAGTGACATTGAATGCGTGACAACAAAAGTTTCAAAAAGAAATACGAAACTAGTATTGTGGTTTCATATACGCCTATGGATCCAAACGCAGAAGCACAGAGGCATAGCGGTTTTTGTGCGAACGGTTAAAGTGAATTAACAAAGTGAATGCCTGCTGTGACAAACGGGCGTCTACCGGATTCGCCATTTTGACATTACGAAAATTGTCAATGAAGTGTCATTTCCTATCCGCACTGGCATACAAGGATTTAAACGCCCACCGAAACCAGCAAACAACAATAAAAGCAGGCGTGACAGCGGGTTAACCCAGAAAGCAAAATTGTGTCGAGAGAGAGAGAGAGAGAACATAGAAGAGAAAAATGCTTTAATACAATTGGTTGTCTTGTTCCAGACCTCATCTTGGTTTTTCGCATTGAGATCACAGTTTTCTAGGTTATATTACCATATATATGGTAAAGAAAGAGAACCTGTTTTGATTAGCTTAGTGAACATTATAGAAAAATATCCTGAGACCTAAGAGAATAATTCTGTTCTGTCTTCTTAATATGTGAGTCATATTATAAAGCTGATTCCGGGCTGAGGCCAGGTCCGAACCATATTAAAGAGCTGATTCCCGAAGCTATTAGGGTTCATGAGATGTTTGAAAGGTATATTCCATCCACCGCAATATTCCTTGAGATAGAAGGGGTACCGTAAAAAGTAACAAGTACATGATCTCAAGATTCCCTATTTTAAAATTTTAGTACAATTTTCAACAAACCCAACATTTTAACTCAGTGTGTTACTACTCCCCCATATAAAATCGTCTGAGTACTCAAAAGCGCACATAGACCTGCTTAACACTAAAATTTTTCAGTACTTCCGGTCTGTCAGCAATGGCTGAACGGCTGAATGGTTGAATGGCAGCAGTGCTTTCAATCCGCTTGTCATAAAGAGCGCAGTTTCAGAATGTTTTGATTAAATTTATTTCAAATGGCTCTCAACGCGACGCCGACAAATACACGCTTACTGCAACGCAATCGGTTTAAGAGCGTGCATAAAGGACGATGATGATGCCTGTCAGTGTCAACGTTGTTCATTTGTCGTTATTGTTAACGACAATGAGTGTTAATGTGTACTAGTACAAGCGTGTATATGGAAAAGTGGAAAATTGAAAGTATTATTCAGAAAATCGTGTAAACAAATGCTGTCAACTTAATTTCTTGTTTTGTGGGTAGAGTTGCCATAGTGGATGGAGTGTAGCTTTTTGTGAGGATTTTTTGGAAGGATATTAACTGTTTAGTTATTGAAAGTTGTAAATGTGGTAAAAACTGGATTTTATATTCAATATTTGCATTATTTTGGAAGCCAGGAGGTTAGAAAGGATGACAGTTGAAATTGTATTTAATAGGGTTGCCACATTTTTTTTAAAACTGTTTATAATAATATTAATAAAACAGACGACAAATTAAATTGTTTGAAAGGATCTAGTTTAAGACGGATTTGTTTTTGGGGTTGCCACCGGTTTGAAATTTTTAATTAAAGTAAAAATCTTTAAAATAGTAAGTATATTAAACATTAAAGTATCCGTATTATTATAAGCAAAGAAATGGAAAATTTATGCAACGATGGTTTCAGAGAATATTTAGATAAATAATTTGATAAAAAATGATATTACGATATGGGTATCAAACTGAGGAGTCTTAAAAAAGCTTATAGTTCAAAATATATTGAGGGTAATACAGTTTTGCAAGGCTTCCAGTTGTAAATATAACGAGTAATTCAAAACAGAGAGAGAGAGATAAAGAGAGAGAGAGAGAGAAAAGGAGAGAGAGAGAGAAAGGGAGAGAGAGAGAGAAAGAGAGAGAGAGAAAGAGAGAGAGAGATAGAGAGAAAGAGATAGTTAGGTTAGGTTAGGTTACATTGTAAGGCTGTTCCAAAAGGGAAAACACACGTAGACTTTAAAATAAAAAAGCGTGGATCCCAATCCCAATGGAGTAATGGCCAGTAAGAACCCATACGACTAAGGAGAGGTAAGGTTTACTGAGGGCGAAAAGTTCAGTAGACCTACCGCGGTTTACCTTAGGCCAGAAGGATCTTGCGACTAAGCATGTGTTGGTAACTGACCAGCGCTTACCCAGCTCAGCCGAAGCCCCTTTGTCCAATAGCAGACTGCAGTAGGACAATGGAGCTCCTACATGATTCCATGCTTCTAATAGTGGGTGCGTCGTTCCTGACCTTGCAAGCTCATCAGCCTTACAATTTCCCGCGATTCCGCAGTGGCCAGGAACCCAGACTAATCTAATTGAAAAGTATAACGATGCCACCGACAGTGAGGATAGGCATTCCTTAACCAACTCTGAGCGCATGGTCAATGAACTCAGGGCTAGTATCGCCGCTCTACTATCCGAGTGGATCGCCACCTCCCTAAAGGTTGTTGCGCTTCGAAGCAATATATCCGTCGTTGCTTTAATAGTAGCCACTTCCGCTTGAAAGAGATAGTGCTCTTTGGATAAATCTTCTGGGAACTCATAATAATTTCTCAAAACTGTTATTTCAAAACCACTTTTTTAAGATTTGAGAAATCTAAAATAAGTAAAAAATTGAATTTGGATTCGAAACTCGATTTAATGATTTCGTTATTGACGCTCTAGAGAGTTGTAGTATTACATATGAGCAATATCCAAACCTCGTTAGGGAAACCTCATTAAAACGTATCAATTTAAGTTTTAGTTAATGGAATAAATATTATCTTTTATAATTATTAGATGCTTCTATTGCTATCTTTTACACCTATTCTCACTTTTTCACACTATACTCATCTCATTGTAATCACGACTTCAATGCACTAAGCTGCGTTGGTTTCAAATGAAAAAAAACCAAGAATTAAAATGCGTGAAATCACCACGACCAAACTAATAGTTACAACAAAGTGCGACAACAAAAACAAATTGAGCAAAAGTTTTACAACCGCCATTGAAATCCACCAAATGACACTAAATTTAAAGTTAGTGGGAAATAATCCTAAAACTTGCAACCCGCACACAAGCTTAAGGCACACAGTTAAAACAATGAATTTGTTTTCAAAGCGTTAAAAGTTCGGCGATAAATATTTGAAGCGCGCATACGCACATATAATTTTAACATATAAGCAGTATTACCAAGTGGAGACGCAAGTAATTTACCCTCAGGTCAGTCTGCTAGTACTCCAACTCCAACGAGCTTTATAAGGGTTACCTAGAGTCGAAAAAATCAAAAGAAGAGCGCCGAAATTCCCACTTTAATCTGACAGGCATCACAAATATGAGTGTCTGCAAATTACAAAGTCCGCAAAATTACTGCGCTTCGCCCCCATTTTTGTTTACGCACACATTACTGTCCCACGCACATTCCTCACATACTCACGCTTGATTACTCACTCACTAACTTGACTCGTCGAGCGTCATGCAACGCGCTGACATTTTACCCCTTTATGGCTGCACATCGTTTGCGGCAGCACGTACCGATGATTATTTTATTTTTAGCGTCGTCCCGCCAATAAGTCCTTGCACCGTGCCGCGCGCCACATCAAGTGGAATGCGAGTCGGAAAATGGCGAAAAAAAAACCAAAAAAAACTTAAAAGAAGAGAGAATTAAATTTTATACAAATTTCACATGAATACCGCAAGGGCAGAGAATATGTGCGCACGAGGTGGAGCGCAGCGCACGTGTCGCGGTCATCAAATGCCTGGCGTGTGTCGGATGTGCGCGTACGTGTCCGCTCGCTCGCTGCAATGGCCGTAGAGTGTACCGTTAATTTGCATAAATGGTTATTTTACACTTTTTCACCACTCCACAAATGGCAATTTAAATGGAAAACTTCAAATTTATTATACGAGCGCATACATACATATATGCATGTGCATATAGATTGCAACTTGTGGCAAATGAAGCTGAAAATTCAATTTGGAGCGCTGAAGACCTGTTGCATGCATGAAATTAAATTGAAGCTTTAAACATATAATGTTTTTAGTGGTTTAAACTTTTTGTTTAAAGTTTTATGTAAGTTTTTTTTTCAAATACAAATTCATTTTAAATCACACTTAAATGTTTAGTAATTGATTTCCATTTAATGTAATTATAAATGATTTTATATTATATTAAATCAAAATCAATTTCAGCAGTGGCTAAAGGCAACATATGAAAGGAGAAATTAAATTTTAGTGAGTGAAATAAAAACTCTCTCTAATGAAGTAATAACTGCCAACTGAGAATTATTATAAAAAATTCGTAAAATTAAAATAGTTTTGGAAATCACATATAATGATTCAGATATTTTAGCTGCTATTGCAATCGAAATTTGTTTTCATCACCCTTTCAGTGTTTGTCGGGAGTTAAATGCTGAATAGCTTCTCCTCCGTAATCCTATCTATATCAGTTGTAAAGTGTTCCCCTTATTTTTCTTCAGACTAGTTTCGGTGATTAAAATCACGCTAGATGTTCATATCACATTTGAACATACCTCTCCTAACTATTCACACAACAAATCACTTTTAAATGATTTTATTTATAAATACATATATGAAAATCTGATGAAGTGAGAATAAACTGAATATGAAAAAGCCTACATATGTCCTAATGATTCAATTGTTGAGAATTTTGCTAAAAGTGGAAAAATCATTTTAATTTACTTAGCAATAATAGTTACTCAAATTAGTTACGTATACGCCCCTGCCATACATAAATATTAGAGTCCGACCGTTTGATTGAGCTTAGCATCGTCATCGGCTAGTATCGCCCACAATTTTAGCATCGGCATCTGCTTCGGCATCGAACATATTTGGCCGATTCTTAGCCGATTCTTTTTACTTCTTTCAAATGTCACTTAAATCCATGTTTTGTTTTTTGTCCTATTTGGGTTTCTTTAAAGCTTAAAATATGAATTTTTGTGTTCACCTTATCAAACGCAATTTGATTTGCGATAATAAAATAAACATTAGTCTGAAGAAATTCGTTATTTTTGCATTAAATTGAAGGTTTCATTTAGAATGATCCTATTTCTATCAATATGTGTGGCCTGTCATTATCCTGTTGGAACACAACTCTTCTCCTATAAGCTGACCGCTTGCTTGTTGACAGTACAGGTTCGAATTATGTTTGGCCCTAGGTTTGTAGCTCATAATAAAGTATCCTCTGCCAAATCCACCAAACACATTGCTAAACCTTCCTTACCGTCCATCATTTCTTGGCCACCGTTTGCGCCGTCTCGACATCCAATTATTAAACATTTCCCAATCAAAAACATTTTTATATAGTTTAGTTGGTTTCTATACAGTAACAATGGCGTCATCTATTTTGGGGAATATAAAACTTCAAAAATATTGTAAATTTAAAATTTAATTAAATACTCTTTTTAAATTGAACCAAATGGTTATTACAAACCATTCTCAAATCCACCTGAAAACACACAGAAAATTTCATTAAAATCTGTCCAGCCGTTTAGGATATGTTCAGTGACTTACGCACGTACAGAAGAATTTTATATATAGCTTGGTTGGTCTATGTTGGTTGGTCTATGGTCTTATAATATACTAGCAGACCGCTCCAGCTTCGTACGGGTTTAAACAAACATTTCAAAAGGTATAAGCTTTTACACACTCTCCCATGTAAGAGGGGAGGCCATGGGAAAGCTACGTTCACCCTGAGTAACATAGGCTATATTTATTGCTCGATTCTTAACTTTTTGGAAATAGTTCCCAGGTGAGGGTATCAAAAAGACTCCGTGATGGAGAGCGGTCTGCTAGTATAAGTATATTGATATAGATAATTGAGAGCGCATAGATTTTTTTCTTTTTTATTATGTTCATCATGCAGAGCTAATATTGTGTTTGACGAGAGCACGGATCATATAAACATGTAACATACCATATTTACGGAAACAAGTCCTAGAGAGTTACTAAGTACGAGAGAGAGAGAGAGATAGAAAATAGAGGGAGACAAATGGAAAAATAAAGATATGAAAAGAGAGAGGGAAAGATTTAAAGTGAAAGAGAGAGAGAGATATACAATAAAAGGTAACCGGAAATCTTCCACTCATTTTGGATTAGGGAACAATAATAATATTGAAATATCTGAATTACTATAGTCTCTTGGAATCAACTATCAGGATTTCATTATAATTTTAATTAAAAAAGAATATCATACAACTCTATAACAGCACTTTAAGAATTGAAGGTGATCAGCCCACCATTCTCAACCATGCAAAAGAGAATTCAAATTCAAATATGGTGCAATTTTCCAAACTATTGAAGCGTTAGCTGAAAACGATTCCAATTGCGACAAAACAGTGAAGCATCATGCCCGATATGTGTGTGTGTGTTAATTACCCCAGAGTGGCTATCTATTCGAAAAGGTGGAAATGCGTGTGGGTATATAAAACGAAACGAAATCGAACAACGAAAATAAAAACGCAAAATTGGAGAATTCAAATGGTAATGCAGATGTAGAGCAGAATTTCGAAAGGAGGTGCATGTGCTCGTGGGTGTACATGTGTGTGTGAAATATTTGCAGACACACGCAGGAACAGTGTACCACAATTTATTGTTTTCTTCTAGTTGTTGTTGTTTGTCGACATTTTCACCAAATAATGGAAATAAAGACAGATGGCATTGCCAAGGGAACTTGACATCGACGTAATATACTGTCCGCCCGCGCATCAAATACCATTCTAATGCTAGCAAAGTTGGTGAAGCAGAGTGTTATTGATCAGCTATTGTTGTTTTTGTTTTGTATTTTTGGGTGTTTTGTTGGAGAAAAGTTTTTGAAATTGCAGTGAGCAGGGGCAAGTGCAGTTGTTGAAGCTGCAGTTATCCGCTGCAACTGTGCGATTTCGCTGCAATTATCTTAAATATGCTCTTATAGGGAATATCGAGTTTAATGGAGATGGAAAACTTGATGAAATGCGGGGCAAAGGAGTGATGTGTGCTAGGAGAAATGCAAAAAAATGCATAGGAGAGTTTTGTTGATGTTAGATGCATGGCTGTCGATGGTGGTTGTCTTGGCTAGAGTTCACTGAATTAGATTTTGAACTTAAGGGAGGGGTAAGGGTTTTCACTTTCGAAAAATCGAATTTCAAAAATATGCCCTCAAAATTTTAATCCGATTTAAGCAATATTCTTGAAGTTATTGTTTAATTAGTCTCGGGGCCTTTAACGCTCTAACTCTAACAGCTACGGTCTGTTGGGATTGCATTGCAGCTTTAAACGCGTTTTTCTCAAAACTACTTTTTCGAAGTCCGTGTTCACTGCCATTTGAAAACTACTCGACCGATTCACATGAACACATTTTCTTCATATAAAATACCTACCCTCTACGTTTAGTAAACATTTTTTTTAACATTAAGGGTGTTTCCCACCCCGAAAATGGCTGAACTTTTAGTCGAAAATAACGGTTCACACTTTAGATGGCCGCCAAAAATGTTTAAATAAAAAAAAATAATCAGAGAACGTTGGGGGGAAGATTTGTTTAAAATTTAACTAAAATTTTATGGTTTTTCATTTTCGAATAATTTCATTTTCACAAATTGTTTTTTGTTTTTTCAAGACGTCCTAGGGGAAGCTCTGTCACGGGCTAAAGGTTTAATATTTTTGCATGAAAAATTTACAGAACATAGTCAAAACTAAGCTCAATAATGTATAGAAGGTTTGAATAAAATTGTTTAATCGATATTTGAGATAAAAAAATCACAAAAAAGTGTTTTTTTTTGTTCGCTGAAACCCAGACCCCTCCCTTAATTAGCAATGCATTTTAGAATGACTTATGAGTTCGATATTGTGTGATCAGAAAATAATAGATTTTAAATACTAAGATACAACATATAACAGCTCTGAATTGCCATTAAATCGAATAATGAAGACCCAAAAGGTTCAGGTCTTTATCTAATTAGAAAAATAATGACATTATATCTTCGTCGAAGACAGTGGTGTATTTATGGAACAATCATATAACTGTTAACTTTGAAAAGTCAGTCTTAGACTATACTATTATTTTTTAGAATCTACCGATCTCTCTAACTATTATAGTTTGTTTGTAGCACAACGGTCATTCTTAGTTCCGTAACTGTAACGAGTGTTGAACCCTTTTGTACACAGTTATGTCTCAGCTTCCAGTTCTGAACCTTTATACCATTAAGTTAGTCCTTTTTATTCTTAAATAAAATTTTAAACTAAAAGCTCTGTTACAACTCGACTTTATTAAAAAAAATATTATGAAAGCTATTCCGAACTTACATATTTACGAATATGTTAAGGGGCTATACCAGGTGATTTTCGTGAAAATAAAAGTTTCACCTTGACATGATTCCAGCCGAACGAGTAGCTTAAACAAAAAAATTCAAAAAGGTGTTTAAAGTTGAGGGTTTTTCCTATACAATGACCTACGAGTTTTGAAAAATATTAAAAATTGACAAAATGGCGTAGTTCTGAAAAAAATGTTAGTTTTCAACAAATCAAAACTATTGAAGGTCATTGTATAGTAAATCTATTCAAGAATACTCAGTTTAAAAATTTAAAGTTTCGACTATAGCGAGCGGTGGCTCTTTAGAACGCTGTCATTCATAAACTATTTAAGATACGCTTTCATAGGTTATTTTTGAAGGTATCGAAAAAGCAAAAAATAAAAAATGAAAATGTCACAATGGTATAGCCCCTTAAGGAAGCTACAATTAATTTTTAAATTTTAAGATCTCGAACCAGAATACTATCGATATTATTGACTCATTCGGAATGTAACAGTTCCACATTGTTCTTTATTTTTAATTTAAGATTCTATAATCAAATAAGACGTCCACAATAGACTCACAAAGTTCCAAAAGCTTTACAAAGAGCTAAGTCTAAAAAGAGATCCGAATACTAACATACTAGACTCTTTCAGGCTCCATCACTACTCAACATATCCAAAGGGTTAGAATTGCATATGAATTATGAAATTTAGAACTAAGTATAGAAATATATTTCTTTTCAACAAAAATTGCATTGAAAAATGTTATTTAACAGTCCTCGTAGTGACAAGAACCCTCAGAGTCGCTTAAAAAATTTTTAGCTATGAAATTTCAATCCTCACTAAAAAATCTCTGTCGTTGAAAATGAATCAAAAATACTTTAGTACTAATGCGATTGCAGCCATCAAAGTCATTTCAAGGGCAGTAACACTTTTATTTTTTTTAGCAAATTTAAGCTACACACATACATATGTATATGCATATATCACATGTCGAAACAATGACCTCTGTTTGCTGGAGAAGAAACCTGCACATTTAAAGCACGCATGGCGAAATTTGCATAAAACTCACATCCATGTTAAAACAAAGCAGCAAAAAATTTAAAAAAAAAATCGGAAAAATATGAATTTTCCACGCAGCATTTTTCGCATAGCATTTCGAGCGTTCAGCTGGAAAGTGAGATAAGAGTACGCGACGCGCCTATTTAGTTAAAATTTTATGCTCATACGATAGAGTCGCGTCTACCGCTGACATATTTATGCTTAGTATTATGTGCTTGTATTATTTCTGCCGGTTTTACTTGTATATTTAAGTATATATGTATGTGTGCGTGTGTGTGTGAGAGAGATATAATTTTTTCTATTGAAAATATAAACGATTTAATAAAGCTAAAGTAATTCAATTGCAGCTGAGGCGTGAAACGGAAACCCGGTGGGGTAAGATGGGTACATAATGGGGCATTTTAAAGCTTGAATAATATAAAGTGAAAGCAAAAAAGAGAGAAAGGCAGATTTTTTAGTAAAGTAAGTGTTCAATTTTGAGCTATTTTTATACTCTCGCAACAAAATTGCTAGCAACATAGTTGCCAAGTTACCAAGCCATAAATAAAGCTATGGAAATAAAATTTTGTGAAGGATCGCACTATGAAGGGGCATATTTGGATGTAATTTTTTTGGGGAGGTGGGTGTGGCCCCGCCCCCAAATCGATTACTTGTACATATCTCGGAAACCAATGGAGCTATATAAACCAAACTTTCTGCAGTCGTTTTTTTTAGCCACTTCTTAATACAGTCCAAAAATTAAAGAAATCGGATAATAACCACGCCCACCTCCCATACAAAGGTTAGGTTGAAAATTACTTAAAGTGGATTAATTCACTAACGAGAAACGTCAGAAACACTAAATTTCACATAAGAAATGGCAGATGGAAGCTGCATTCAGATTTTTTTTACAAAATGGAAAATGGGCGTGGCGTCGCCCACTTATGGGTCAAAAACCATATCACAGGAACTACTCGACCGATTTCCATGAAACTTGGTTTGTAATAGTTTTCTTAACTCTCAATAATATGTTGTGAAAATAGGCCAAATCGCTTCACAACCACGCCTACTTCCTATATACCAGAACTTAGAAGATGATCTGAATCGTTTACTTTACAATATATATAGTAAGCACTAGTGAAGATATCGGTGCAAAACTTTGCACAAATACTGTATTTATAGTGTGGCAGCCCCATTCTAAAAATCGCCGAAATCGGACCATAGGATTTTAAGGCCCCATATATCGAACACGAGGACCTCGGTGCTTCTAACCTAATATTATGGTTTCCAACTTTCAATGGACTTTATACAATATATATGACGAATATGTGGGTCAAATTATGTATTATATAATATAAATAAAGTTAAATACAATAAAATAAATAAATAAAATAAATAAAGTTACACCCGAACTTAGCCCTTCCTTACTTGTTTTAGAAGATTTTTCTTAAAGATTTTTGAAGTTGTTTTTTTGTATTTGATAACCCGAACTAACTTTGGTTAGCTTTTAAGCTATTTATTTTTTGAAAGCTTCTTTAAGTGGTGTTATTGTTGTTGTAGCCGGCGAAAGATATATTTTTCTAACAAATCTTCGTGAAATGATTCTTTCCTGCGGAATAGACACTGTTTTTAAAGAATTTCAGTGAAAAAGAGCCTACACTTCCGAAAGAAACTTATGTTGAAAGAGAAAGCGCTATGTGTTTCACCTTATTGAACAATTTCTATGTGCTTCTCATTCCAACTTTTCTAACTCAGCTGTGTCTTTTGATATAATTAGCAGGCACATATTCACGCTATGGAAAAGCTCATTACACAGGATATATTTATACATATGTACTTTACATATAACAGTATATGATAACAAAAGCAAAAGGAGTTGAAGAAAATTAGAGAGACACAGTAAACGATGAAGATCATAGATGGGAACAAACACATATGCCACGACAAAGAGTGTAAATAGTATTTTACGTAACATCAGCCACAAACCAACCCACAAAGCCAATAAGCAACAACAACAACAAACAACGCACGCCTGACTACTTAACCCCACACACGAACATGAGAACAGGGTAAAAACCGACAACTAACAGGCATTAACGGCACTAAGCTAAACTTTCATGAGTTTGCAGGAAAAAAAAGTATGGCAGAACTTGCGAAGAAAAATGATAGCGCGTAACGGCAATACAAACAATGTGGCATACTTTGCGGCGTTGAGCTTTCATTGCGGCTTTCTTTGCTGGTTTCACTCTATTTTCCGGTTGACCTTTGGCGGAAGTGGATAGAAAGGGGTGGCTGCGACCTTAAATGCGCACAGCTAATAGTCATGCTTCGTGCACACACAAACACACACCCACACACTTAAGGATAGAGGTTCATTGCCATTTGTGTGCGGAAGTTGACAGGAAACTTTAGCTGAAATGCATTTTTTCACAATTTTTTTTCTCCAGCTGCCGCAAGGCTGAAGCCTACACTCACAATAGTTTTGTACTATACTCCGTATCTCTTTTTTTATTAATAGCTGCTGACAAGCGGAAATATGTGCGAATTATATCTTCCATGACTGGCGACTTTTTATAGCTTCCGTGTGGCTTTTAATTGTTGTCGGCATGGATTTATTTTGAGGAATATAAAAGTCATGCAATAAATTTGCGAAAAAATGTTGTTACCTTGATTTCGATGTTGTTGGTCAACAAATGAGGGGGAAAAATTGTATGTGTGGAGCTTCACACGAATGAGTTGCTTCCGTTCATTTGATGGATTCGCCATCCATTTGGCTGACAAAGTGAAGGTGATTTCAGTGAAATAATTAGATCTCAATAATCCCATATGCCTTTCTTTGCTCATCTAACCCCATTTTTATATTCTTAAAAATTGAATGATTTAGAAAATTATGCAATTTATAATTTATAGACAAATCTAATATATAAATTTCTCGTGTCACGGTGTACGTTATTGAACTCCTCTGAAACCGCTCGACCGATTTTCGTGAATCTTAGCGTGCATATCGGCTAGGGTGGAGAATCGAACAACATCTATTTTTCATCCTCCTAAATGTTAAGGGTGGCCCACCCCTAAATTTTTTTAACTTTCCGCGAAGAAAATTAAAAATTTTCTAAAATCGGGAAGTTATTGGTTGTTGAAGTTCAAACGGATCTGGCTAATTTTAGTCTTGAAATATTCGTGGAAGGCCAGAAAAAGATTAGAAAGTGAGTAAATATGGAAAAATTGCGAGGAAGATATCAATAAGAGAATTTTATTCGAGTTGACAAGAAAAATATAAAAAGAGAAAAAAATATATTTTGAAGGTTGTCATTGTTGCTTTGTTAAAATATTTTTGTTATTGTTCAATTGTATAAGGTTGTGTCGATAACCCAAAACAATTTGTAACAAATAAGGAAAGGCTAAGTTCGTGTCCAACCGAACATTTTATACTCTCACAATTTATTGATGTAATTTTATTAAGATAACACACAATTTTACCTATATATTCGACATAACGTCCAATAGAAATACATCATATATAGTATATGAGGGCTGATGTAATTCCAGAACCAATTTCACTCATTTTCACCACCAAGGTTAACGGGAATAGGGACGACTTGGCACCTGTTAGTAGGCAAACATACGGCACATTCGGCCTTGAAATTACTCCTAAATTGCAAATGAACGAAACACCAGTCGGCAAAATCGCCAAAAATAGCGCTATAACGAAGATTTTCCAAATATTCAAGAAGTCGCTGGAGGTACTGCACAGGATCTTGATTGTCGATAAACGTTTTTGGTGGAGCCAGGATTACGTTTGCAGGTGATTTACGCCAGACTCTTCCAATTATTCCTGGATCAACTGTTACTGACGGGCTAATCGCATGCCTAAAGTCATTTAATTTGTGGCGACACATAAAGAATCGCCAATTAACAACTAACATATGAGTGTTTTTGCAACAATATCAAATTGCGATTGTAGAAGCAGTTGGAAATGGTAGGGTCGCAGTTGACACCTCGATGGATTAATAGCATTTCCAACAGATTTCTGTCACTTCATTGACTTGAAAGAGAAGTTTTCCTGACATGAATCCTCAATATGATAACCATAAATGACTGATTGAATGACCTATATTGGTGGTAAAAAAAAAATAATGCGACAATTTAGAATTTCGGTCCAGGAGAGTTGACACAGCTACAAACCTGGATGACGTAGTCAATTATCCCAAACTATTTAAAATTGCCTGTACTATCACCACTCACTTTGCAATTAAAAGTAGTGTGAGTTGTCATCATGCTGCGTAACATAAATCGACCTCGAGTAATCAATATCGTCGCGGAAGCCAAGATTGGACCAACTTGATTACCTTATACCTTAGCCACAACAACGTGTGGCCGGGTCTGCTAGTAAAAATATAAAAAATAAGAAAATGCTAATTAATATCATTTTTTACGATTTTTGCTGACTAGGAGTCTTGCTTCTCATCTTCCAATTATTTTTGGGTTCTGAGCAAACTAAGAATTACTCATACCTCTTTGGATCTTAATGCTATTAATTCAGGCATGGATAACATTTACTAAAGCCTTTTATTTCCATTCATTATTTTGATAATAGCGGGCGTTATACGAAGTATGTTCAAAAAGTAACGGGAATTTTTCGCATTTGAAAAAAAAAATATTCATTCGTCTACATTAATGTTGTCGGCTTCAAAATAGGTACCATTCGATACAATGTACTTATGTCAACGCTTCTTCCTATCATCGAAACACTTCTCATTCTCGAATTTTGTGATAGCATTTGGCTCTATCTCTTCTGGTTGTAAAATGAGGGCCCTAAGGTGGGTTCTATTTAATTTTGAAATAATGAAAGAGCCACACGGGGTCATGTCTAGCGAATATGCAAGCGGGGCCATCGTTAATTTATTGTTTGGCCAAGAATATAAGGACAATTTGACTCTGCAAACACGTGAAATTTTACAATTGCCGTTATTTTTTGAACACACCTCGTTCGATTTCGATGGCAGATGTTATTTACGTAAATACAAGAGTAGTATTCACAAACATAAAAGCACTTATAACAAACAGAAAAAAAATTAAACCAACAACAAAATAAAATAATGGAAAGTAAACGCTGTGCTATCATTAAGCGCATTTCCGGTTGATAAACGTTTGAGTAAATAGATATATAAATACATGTGTTTCAATATTTTGGTATTTATTAGAACTGCGCATATCATGATTACCAATAATTTGAAGCATAAATATTGCGCAGTAAATATGTATGTATATACAACACTTTGTATTCATTCATAAGAGTGAAGCCGCGCAGCTGCCGCGCATAAAAGTATGCTTGTTTGCCAACAATTAATGCTTCAAGTGGCCCAAATGCTGCAATATCTCAAATGTATATTGCTGGTATGGCAATAAATAGCAAAGCGATAATCGTGGGTGAAATTTTTATGATAGCTCAACAACTTCAATCATACACTCATTGTGGCGCTGTTGTAAGGCGATAAATTCATTCAATTGCATCATTATCACTGCTTATAACAGCGTGTGTGCTGTTGACATAGGCGATGCTTCTTCTTTCACATTAATGCGTGCATTCACATAATATCTTAAGTGAGTTTAACTCAGCTCAAACGTTTTCCAAGCTTATTGATTATAAAGCTAGTGATGAAAATTGCATAAATTATTGCATACTTGCAGGCGTTTATGTGTCTACATTCACATCATTTATTGCACACAAATGTGCATATTTATGTATATTATTATTGCAGAGTAGTGTATGTGTTTTGTATGAATGTCTATCTTTATCTCGTATAAATGCATATCTGAATTTCCATACTCGTGTATTGTGACCTTGCAGCTTTTGCATTTATCCTTATTATTGCATTACAGCAGTTATTGCTCATGAGTATTGCCATTCATACAAGCGTTATTGTATTGCATTATTTTTTATTAATCAACTCATTTCAACGCAGCTAAAGCGTGGGTGTTATTAACATTTGTAAATGTGGTATATAGATATAATACACATTTGTTTGCCATTTTGGCTTTTTATTGTGCTTTCATGTCATTTATATTTTGCAGTTTTTAATGAATAAAAAGCCTAGCGACAAGGCACGACACAATACTTGCTATATTTGATTTTGATATGAAATGATGGAGATAAAGATTACAAACCCATATTTACTGTTGTACTCTTGGAGAGACACTAAGTCTCTTATTAAGGGTATTCAAAAAAATCACAATTTTCATTTCAATGATATATATTCAAAACATATTTTGTATAATTTTTATTAAAAATTCCGAAAACTTAGCCGTTGGTAACACAACTCCGTTGGCATCTAAAATTTGTTCTTGCCGTGGACAGCTTATATTATTATTACTTGATCTAAAATCAATGAATCAAAAATATTCCGATATTACATGAATAAATCTCCTTATTGAATGGATGAATAAAAAATTTGGTTCAGAGATAATCGCGTTAAAATACTTAAGTGGCTATACCAGTGTGAAATTTTCAAAAAATCGATTTTATTTATTTTTTGCTTATTCGATAGTTTTCAAAAATATGCTGTGAAAGTGGTAAGATGGTACCTTGAAATGGTAGCGTTCTAAAAATCGACCGCCCGCAGGTATAAGCAGCAATAGTGGAAACTTAAAACGCGTATTTCTCGAAACGACACTTCTCAAAATTGCTGACATCATAACTCAACGATACATTGACCGATCGACTTCGAATTTAAACTGAGTATTCTTGAACATATTTACTATACAATGACCTACGATCTTTTTGATTTGTTGAAAATTGTCAATCTGGCTTTAAAAAAAATAAAATGTTTTACCTAAAAAAACGATTTTTTTAAGAACTACGCATTTTGTAATTTTTTGATTTTCATTTTCAAAAATTTGAGGTCATTGTATATGAAATATATATATATATATATATATATAACTTTAATATCCTTTTTGATTTTTTTGTTTCAGCAACTCATTCGGCTGGAATCATGTCAGTAATTGGGGAACTTTGTTTTCTGGCACCACCGAAGATAGCATAAAACTCAGTGATTTTTCAATATTTTTGCAAAAAAAAAATTGAAATGTAGCTGAAAATATACTTTTGTTATGTGCAAAAATCTTCGAAACAATCGATCGAGTACTTTCTTTAAAAAACAATTCACGAAAATCGCTTAATTTTTCAAAGGTTACACTGGTATAGCCCCTTAAGGGGTTATATACAGTTAGACGGCCGAAAAAAGGTGAATTTTTCAGAATTTTTTCTGAGAAAACTTTTTAATTTATTGATCCAAAAATTTATACACATATTATGGTATCTTTTAACTGTATTTTAAGACTTAGTTTTAGTAAAAATATTTATTTGAAAAAAGAGCTACAGCTGATCTCCAGGAGCTCCTCTCAAAAAAGACGTTTTGCGGTGACCACTATATCTCGGAACTGGATCATCCGAAATTAAAAAACCAAACAGATTTCGTTAAAATAATGCTAAATCTAGTAATTAATCGAAGGAATAAGCAAAATAAAATTCATTGACAAAATGGCGGTTTCTCAAAAAAAAAAAATCGATTTTTCACCGAAATTTCGGCCTTAAATTGTTTATAAAAAAAAATATTTATCGGAGAGAAAAAATCTACGATTAATTACTAAAAAATATATTTAAGAAGGTCGTGTTAAAATTTGAGACTAATCGGTCTAGCCGTTTTCGAGTAATGTTGGTCACCGACTTTGAAAACACCATTTTGAGAAAAACGCGTTTAAAGTTTGGACCTTGTACTTAAAAGCATTCTGAAACGCCTTTTCAAATTTTTCATTTGCTTGTAACTTTGAAAATATTCACCGGAACGATATGAAATTTTCTGTGTGTATTCTTAAATATATGTACATTAAGAAAATGAAATAAAAAAATCAATTTTTTGAAAATTCTAACTGTATATAACCCCTTAAATTCAAACTGACATGACCTGATGGGCGGAAGGGTCTATTTCTCAGAATTTTATGGGGATCGATTTGAAATATTTGGAGTATATTTTAAAGATATTATAAAATTTAATAAGGCAAAAAAAATTTAAATTTTGAAACCCATATCCTTAATCCTTATCCTTAAGAAAAAATTAAATCTTAATTGAAGAAAACTTCTTTTCATCTCTACTGTGGTAGTTGAGTTTTTAATCTAATCCGTGAAGATCATAATATCTTATCTCCAAAGGCAACATGATTGCTTTTTATGCATATGATATTTACTACTTTATAAGTAGCATGAAGAAATGAATTACGATCAGAGATTTTGAGCTTAGGTTGATAACTTGGCACCCTTAAACAATAAATTATATGAAACATTATTCCTAAAAGTAACCAACGATTTCGTATTTTCTCAATTCGTTGCCTACATTTAGGCTGATATTAAATTTTATTCAGTAACTAGCTGACCCGGCGAACTTTGTACCGCCTAACAGTCAATGAATGTGGTGTTACAGATAAGCAGAACTTTATGATTTTTTGAAAGCAATACAATGAATACATATAATATTTATAGCGGCCCGGTACGTGCTTCGCTACGTATAAAGTGAAATATAAAATATAACTAATTTATAAAAAAAAATATATTTAATTATTTGCTAGCTATCCAAAACATTTGGATAAACAATATTTTTTGTTTTTCCATTTTGATCATGAATAAACAAACGGCTGGGGGTACCGACTCTGGAACAGGCAACATAAAGTTGTCCATGTGAAAAACATGATTCCTCCAAATTCACACCACAAACGTTAAGTGTTTGCCCTTGAGCTTTGTTGATAGACATCGCAAATGATAAACGCACAGGATATTGTAATCGTTTGAATTCAAATGGCATATCAGTTGGAATCATAGGGATACGCGGTATTAAACAAACTTCTCCTTTTGATTTACCAGTTAAGATCGTAGCTCCAATCAAATTTGGCAATAAATTTTTCACTGCCAATCTGGTGCCATTACACAGTTTTGGTGGATTAATATTTCGCAATAATTCCACTTCCAGATTCAAGCAATGCGGTGGCATACCAGCCGGTTCTAATGAATTTAAAAATTCAGTTGGATAATTCATTGCCTCATTGCCATGTTTTGGCCTAGTTGGAAATTCGCTTTGCGCTATATTTATTTTTTCACAAATTCACACAAACTTCAATAATTATTAAAAAAAAATATAATAACTAATAATTTTGCACCGCGGTAATTTCGGACACTACTGAACGTATGGGGCCAAAGAAAACGCTCCGGCGATGTTTACACTCCAATGTCATATATTCTCCTAACTTGAATTTTCTTAATGCTAAGAGTCAAAGTTCTATATACCTACAAAAAACAAAATATTCATGTATTTCTTTATGCAAAATAAATGCACCGTAATATAGTTCGATGTCTTTTCAAAGCCTACTTTGTTTGTCGATCTGCCTGCTACATACATACCTACATGTTGATATAAATATAATGCAGTAAGTTTGTAGGTGGGAATAATAAGTATGGTAGTTAAGACGAAAGTTCATAAATTTTGAGAGCGAAAGAGCGTAGCTAAGTAGGTAACAAATCGTTTAGTAAATGATTAAACTATTATTGATGTATGTATGTTAATATGAGCGCTTTTCAGCTTTCCAAGTAGGTACGAGTTAAATAAACAAAAATGTAACATATGTGTGGTTAATTTTTTGAAACATTTTGGCCGATATCTCGAGACCCTAGTCACGGAGCGGCATCAAAAATACTCTACACTATAGAAATCATCAACAGCTTCCATTTGCTACCCATATTGTACAAACACATCCTAGGGTTACCCGGGTCCACGTTTTCGCCTATTTCTCGAGACCCTGGTATCCGATTGATTGCCGATTGATTGCCTGGTATCCGATTGATTGCCTGCTACATACATACCTACATGTGTGGTGAAATTTTTGAAACATTTTGGCCGATATCTCGAGACCCTAGTCACGGAGCGTCATCAAAAATACTCTATCCTATAGATATCATCAACAGCTTCCATTTGCTACCCATATTGTACAAACACATCCTAGGGTTACCCGGGTCCACGTTTTGGCCTATTTCTCGAGACCCTGGTATCCGATTCTTAAAATTTCAAAACACAAACCATCTACTGAATAGTCCAAACAAAGCCTAAAAATTTGGTTTGGATAGGTGAGCCCGTTCTTGAGTTATAAGATTACCAAGGAAATGTAACTTCTTTTTATATATATAGATAATTACCATTTTTAAACTCTTTTTTGCATTACCGATTAATTCTCAATAAATTTATTTTGTATTTATTACTGGTCGAAGACAAATTTTAGTTCAACAACAACAAAAAAAAATATTAGGGGCTTCCATAAATGAAATAGTTATACATAACCTCATATATATTTTGAATATTTATTAATTTATTTGTTTTTAGTAATCATATTATATACTATACTAGCTGACCCGGCGAACTTTGTACCGCCTAACAGTCAATGAATGTGGTGTTACAGATAAGCAGAACTTTATGATTTTTTGAAAGCAATACAATGAATACATATAATATTTATAGCGGCCCGGTACGTGCTTCGCTACGTATAAAGTGAAATATAAAATATAACTTATTTATAAAAAAAAATATATTTAATTATTTGCTAGCTATCCAAAACATTTGGATAAACAATATTTTTTGTTTTTCCATTTTGATCATGAATAAACAAACGGCTGGGGGTACCGACTCTGGAACAGGCAACATAAAGTTGTCCATGTGAAAAACATGATTCCTCCAAATTCACACCACAAACGTTAAGTGTTTGCCCTTGAGCTTTGTTGATAGACATCGCAAATGATAAATGCACAGGATATTGTAATCGTTTGAATTCAAATGGCATATCAGTTGGAATCATAGGGATATGCGGTATTAAACAAACTTCTCCTTTTGATTTACCAGTTAAGATCGTAGCTCAAATCAAATTTGGCAATAAATTTTTCACTGCCAATCTGGTGCCATTACACAGTTTTGGTGGATTAATATTTCGCAATAATTCCACTTTTAGATTCAAGCAATGCGGTGGCATACCAGCCGGTTCTAATGAATTTAAAAATTCAGTTGGATAATTCATTGCCTCATTGCCATGTTTTGGCCTAGTTGGAAATTCGCTTTGCGCTATATTTATTTTTTTCACAAATTCACACAAACTTCAATAATTATTAAAAAAAATATAATAACTAATAATTTTGCACCGCGGTAATTTCGGACACTACTGAACGTATGGGGCCAAAGAAAACGCTCCGGCGATGTTTACACTCCAATGTCATATATTCTCCTAATTTGAATTTTCTTAATGCTAAGAGTCAAAGTTCTATATACCTACAAAAAACAAAATATTCATGTATTTCTTTATGCAAAATAAATGCACCGTAATATAGTTCGATGTCTTTTCAAAGCCTACTTTGTTTGTCGATCTGCCTGCTACATACATACCTACATGTTGATATAAATATAATGCAGTAAGTTTGTAGGTGGGAATAATAAGTATGGTAGTTAAGACGAAAGTTCATAAATTTTGAGAGCGAAAGAGCGTAGCTAAGTAGGTAACAAATCGTTTAGTAAATGATTAAACTATTATTGATGTATGTATGCTAATATGAGCGCTTTTCAGCTTTCCAAGTAGGTACGAGTTAAATAAACAAAAATGTAACATATGTGTGGTGAATTTTTGAAACATTTTGGAAATTTTGAAACATTTTGGCCGATATCTCGAGACCCTAGTCACGGAGCGGCATCAAAAATACTCTATACTATAGAAATCATCAACAGCTTCCATTTGCTACCCATATTGTACAAACACATCCTAGGGTTACCCGGGTCCAAGTTTTGGCCTATTTCTCGAGACCCTGGTATCCGATTGATTGCCTGCTACATACGTACCTACATGTGTGGTGAAATTTTTGAAACATTTTGGCCGATATCTCGAGACCCTAGTCACGGAGCGGCATCAAAAATACTCTACACTATAGAAATCATCAACAGCTTCCATTTGCTACCCATATTGTACAAACACATCCTAGGGTTACCCGGGTCCACGTTTTGGCCTATTTCTCGAGACCCTGGTATCCGATTGATTGCCTGCTACATACGTACCTACATGTGTGGTGAAATTTTTGAAACATTTTGGCCGATATCTCGAGACCCTAGTCACGGAGCGGCATCAAAAAATACTCTACACTATAGAAATCATCAACAGCTTCCATTTGCTACCCATATTGTACAAACACATCCTAGGGTTACCCGGGTCCACGTTTTCGCCTATTTCTCGAGACCCTGGTATCCGATTGATTGTCGATTGATTGCCTGGTATCCGATTGATTGCCTGCTACATACATACCTACATGTGTGGTGAAATTTTTGAAACATTTTGGCCGATATCTCGAGACCCTAGTCACGGAGCGTCATCAAAAATACTCTATCCTATAGATATCATCAACAGCTTCCATTTGCTACCCATATTGTACAAACACATCCTAGGGTTACCCGGGTCCACGTTTTGGCCTATTTCTCGAGACCCTGTTATCCGGTTCTTAAAATTTCAAAACACAAACCATCTACTGAATAGTCCAAACAAAGCCTAAAAATTTGGTTTGGATAGGTGAGCCCGTTCTTGAGTTATAAGATTACCAAGGAAATGTAACTTCTTTTTATATATATAGATTTCATCCTGTCGTCACCAATTTCATCTTCTAAAATTGTAACTCATACGACCTGTAGATCTCACACATTAATCAAAGGCAAAGCGCCCATACAAATATTGCTCATACGCCATGTCATGCCAAAACACATGCAACATTAGAGACCGACCGATTAATCGGCCTTGGTATCGGCATCGGCCAGTATCGGCCACTAAATTAAGCATCGGCATCGGTATCGGCATCGGCCATATTTGGCCGATTCTTAGCCGATTCTTTCTACTTCTTTCGAATTATACTAAAATACATTTTTTTCTTTTTTAATTTCTTTAGAGCATAAAATTTGAATTCTTCTGTTTACCATATAAAATACAGTGAATCACATTTGACTAAACTAACAATTCATCATGGTGATAATTTAAGTCTAGTATAAAGAAATTCAACAATTTTGCATTAATGAAAGGTTTTATTTAGCACTGCTAGAAACATTCGATTTATGTCAAATATGTACAGTTTTGTTTAAAGTTGTTGAGATTTTGAAGATAATGTCATAAAGTCATTATTATAGAAGCAGTTGTAACTAGGTTAATTTATTTTGAGATATAAATGACAAAAGTCATCTCTTTGAAAATAACGGATTCTTTTTACTAGACCTACTATTTTCGAATATTGACCTTAATGCTCATATTTGTCCTAAAGGGGTAACCCATGAAAAATTAGGCGATTTTAGTGAATTTTTTTAAAGAAAGTACTCGATCGAATGTTTTGAAGTTTTTTGGACATAATAAGGTCTACTTGCAACTATATTTTAAGATTTTTATTTAACAAAAATTTTGAAAAATAAAGGAGTTATGGGTTGTCTTGGGAGGTGCCAAAAACAAAAGTTCCCCAACTGCTGACATGATTTCGGCCGAATGAGTAACTGAAACACAAAAATTTAAAAAGGTTATTAAAGTTGAATATATTCCCTATACAATGACCTAAAATTATTGAAAGATATCAAACATTAACAAAATGGCGTAGTTCTGGATAAAATTTCGATTTTTTAGGTAAAAAATTGGCGTTTTTTAAATGCCAAATTGAAAATTTTCAACAAATCAAAAAGATCGTAGGTCATTGTATAGTAAATATATACAAGAACATTCAGTTTAAATTTGAAGTTGATCGGTTAATATCTCGTTGAGTTATGATGTCAGTAATTTTGTGAAAAGTCGTTTCGAGAAAAACGCGTTTAAAGTTTCGACTATAGGGGCTTATACATGTGAGCGATTGCTCTTTAGAACGCTGCCATTCAAAAACTATTCAATATTCGACCTTACCTTTCACAGGATATTTTTGAAATTATAAACTTTCGAATAAGCAAAAAATAAAAAATCAATTTTTTGAAAATGTCACACCGGTATACCCCCTTAAAGGAAAAAAGCTATATTGCTGATTGCAGAATCGCTTTGAGAAAACGCGAATAACTTATTCGTTCTATCAACATATATCTTATAATAATAATTTATTTAGTTTTGAATATTAATTAAATCACTAAACAACTTCATATTTACATATGTTGAGTTGTTTACCTATTTTGTGATGTTATTTGTCTTTATTTTTATTTTGTTACTATACTAATTTACTAAATAATGTTGTTGATGAAAGAATCGGCATCGGCATCGGCCGATTCTTTGCCAACTGGCCGATTAATCGGCATCGGCATCGGCATCGGCCAAAATTTTGGTATCGGTCGGACACTATGCAACATGTATTCACTTTTCCATATAAAGGAACACACATGGCGTATGATGAACATTAAAATGATGGCTATGTGTAAGCCATACATATTATATATAATACATACATAAGTATATTTAGAGAATACTCGAAAAATGCGCATTCAGCTAAAAATAAGTGACGGAAATTTATTTTTCAGTTACACATTTGATAAATTAGTTAAAATACAAGCAACATAATATGTATATACATCCTTTATAAATTACATTTACATATGCTTTTTTATATATTTGTACTTTGCTATAGATTTCACTTGATTGCGGTAGCCTTTTCACAACGCTTTTCTGACCTTCCACAAGTCACTTGGCCAGCAGTTGGCGCTCAACAGCACGACGTGACAAATGCCGCGCTCACAACCAAAGGCCCAGCGAAGGTAAATGTGTTGCAAATGTATTGCGCAAGCAAAGCAAAATGGCACCGGCAAAATATTTGCACAAAAAAAATGAAAAATTGTTGATTTAAGCTGCATAAAGTGTGGCATCAATAAAATGAAATTGCACAGCATAAATTACCGAAAAGCTTAGGTGTTGATGGGCGGTGTGTTTGGGCGCAATGCTGAGAGTGCTCTTGTGTTCGTTTAAGGGTGTTACTGTGTGTGTAGCTGCTTGTTGCTGGGCAATTGGACGAAATCACACATGAAAAGTGGGAGCATTTTTATATGGGAAACCGCAATTCGCTCTCTCTCCGATTCTTTGTACAACACGCCAAGGACATTCGCTGACAAATAGCTCACATATGCATTTATTACTGATACTCATGTGTTTTGTAGTTTTTTTCGTGTTTTTTTGCGGCTGTCACTTGTCAACATTTTGCGGCAAGTTAGACTTGTTTTTCTACATCATCTATTATTTTACAAATTCCTGGCAATATTACTAGTTTACTATTTTTTTTGTTGCTCCCTTTCTCCTTACATTCACACCATTTATTGTGGCAAATTGTTTGTCTTGCTAAGCATGAAATCTCAACAGCAACAACACACATACATACATGCATAAACATGTGTTTGTTGCCAAATATCCCAAGACAGATGGGATCTGAAGTGGCATGCCTTTTGGCGGAAAAATGAAAAATGGAAATAAATAGAAGACACAGTGAAAGACCTGCTCAATCTGGCTGGCTTAAGTCTAGCGGAGGGTGTTTTGGTTACACTGTAAGTAGAAGTCTCAGCTGACAAATGGAAGCTGACAGCATTACATACATACATACAATACACATATCTATATACTTATAAATATATATTTTTTCTAGTCTTTCAAATATGCTATTGCAACTCTTAAAGTATCGCAAGCAAAAAAGTACCGTATTAAAGCTTATATTATATATTATTGGACATATACTCGCATTCCATTTTATTTATATGAATATTTGATATGCTTGTTTTTATTCATTTATTTATGTTTATACCTTATACATGCATTCCCTTAAGATTGCGAACGCCTTCGTCTGCTCGCAGAGTACATGTCTCTGCGGTACTGTCTTGCGTTTTTTTTTATTTTTCTGAAGCGCCTTTCTTCATGCGACTTAATAGGATTTGAGTGATAGTGCGGTGATGAGATTATGACAAATGTGCCGCACAAAGGCGTCTCTAAACACACACATACATACACACATGCGCATATTAAATTCACATACAAATATACTGAAGTCTACATTAAAACATATACACCAACAGACACCTTTTGTGCGCAACATATATGACTGCTAACATGAAATAGGCATGCCGCTCTTCTACTATAGACACATGTGGCTCATGTGTGTGTTTGTAGTTAAGCGTGGCGTATGAAGCATATATTCCTTTGAGTGCTTTGTGATTTGATATGCTTTATGTTTTTGTGTGTTTTTAATCTCATTTTTTGTTTTCCTAAAAATACTTAAATGCAGCGTGTGTGAGAGTAAGCGTAAATAATGGAATAATTCATATTTTATGAAATTAAAATTTTATTTGGCACATTTTCAATATTCAACCTGCCTTTTGTTTGACTGTAATTATTAATGATTTCTAAAAAATTGTTAGCGGCCTAAAATGGCTGCTGAACAAAAGACCTTATACTAAAATAAATGTGATTTCACAATTTTAAAATTCGTCTACATAATTTATTCCTCAGCTGCCTTTGTTGCGCTTAGTTAAATTTTAGCTTCTAATGCAGTCTGCAGGTATAATATGAAACTTGTATTAAATACCGTTATTTGACAAAGAAATAGTCAAGGTCTATCGTTAAAGCTTTCCTCGTCTTCATCTATTTTGGTATAACGTTTTCAAAAAGGAAATATTTTATTGGTTAACTTTTGTCTCTAACTTTTGGTCTCTAACTTTGTTTCCGCCGTTTTTCAATAGATGTCTCTAGGGTCAAGCACTTAAATCGATTAAATCTTTTTATATCGATCTTGGACATTTGTGTCAACATTAACCCAATAAAATATTTGTAGAGATCTGTTTGCATCCCAAACTTATTCTCAACTGGAAATGTCACTTTTTGAGCCGAATTCTCGACATTTGCGGGTAATTTTGATTTTTTTTTTTTAATTCCAAGGAAAGTGCCTTAGACCTTTAGTTAGATTTTAGAATCTGAAATCTAATCTATTATACTATACAACAAAATCGATTTTTTTCTGGTTATTGAAGCAAACTAATTTTTTCCGGGATATTGAGTCATAAGTAAAAAAAGGTGTATTCACCAATTTTCGAAGTTATCCTGCGAAATCGAAATATTTGGTTTCGAAGTTCGAAAAAAGGCTTTTTTTAAATAATTATTATTAATTATAGCATATAGCTACTACCGAAATATGAATATAAGCTACATTTTCAAGCTTATATGACAGATGTTAGACGTTCGAAAAAAATAAACAAAAATGAATATCGAAAAATACTAATATTTTAGGAAAGAGCCAGTCGGAGTCAGTATTGTTTTTGGCCAAGAAGAAGTATGAGCTTTTAACAAACCACAATCATCAAGCTCATAAAAGCACGTCTAACCCTAGAGGCTGCCACCGACAAAGTCAGCAATGAATACAGTTGAAATTTGAATCGGACTTCTATTGATTGGACTTTTAGACAATTGGAAATTTTGAAATTCCCGTTTTTTTAACACGCTTCCTCGCCTTTCAGAACCATATATTGTAGCGGACTTGATTGTTGACTTACAGAGTTTTGTTCCCCACCTTAACTTAAGATCACCTATATTTGTTTGTTTCACATCATTATTTTTATATATTTGCATGAGAGTTCGTAAGACTTTAAGTACGATGACGATTAAAGCTAAAATTGTTTTCTAGCCGGACAGTTTCTTACCTTATGAGTATAGAATGTATGACGAGACCTTCTAGTTTAGGAATGACAGTTTGGGGGTGCTCGAGTTCAGAGATGTCTGGAAGACAAAAAAATTTTAATTTCATAATCATCAATGAATTTTTGCCTATCCATATGAGATTTCAAGTTTTTTCGACCATTTTTGGCGCCCACTGTATTATTTTTAAAATTCTTTATTCATAGTCTGTGTATTCCTAAAACCTTGCTTAGTTTCCCATACTTTTATTTATATAACTAGCTGACCTGGCGAACTTCGTAGCGCCTTAGCGTAAATTTGATGCACTACTTTATTTTGTATAGCTGAGCTATCTTATACATATATGCGTATCTATTCAATTTGAACTGGAATCTATAATATCCTCCATTTAAAAATGAATACCTATTTCCCTGGTCTCGTCATACCTAAAAAGGACTTTACTAATTTTGTTAAACAAAAAAACAAAATTTATATTTTCATAATAGTGTTTATTCCGTAGGGTTCAATAATTTCACTTATATTTTTACAAATCGCTATTGAACAACTGGGCATTTTGAAGTAAACACTGAGCTCAAAATCACGCGCGCTCTAGAAAGCAACTAATAGCCTTTATACCCTTCACTGCTTCTCTCTATTCTAACGCTTTTTGATAAACTATATTTTTAGTTTTATGTTCTGGAGCGTAAATAAATATTGTTGATGGTTTTCCGACACGGGAACAGGCGACATATAATTTGCCATGTGAAAAACATTGATTTTCTAAGTTTTTCTTAAGATTTTCTTAGCGACTACCCTTGCGATTTATTTATTGACATTGCAAATGCAAGCCGCACTGGAAACTATACACGTTTAAAACTGAATGGCATATCGTTCGGTATTATAGGGATGCGTGGTATTAAAATATCTTCGCCTTCGTACTTCCCTTTCAAAATTGTGGCTTCGATGACGTTGTTCAATAATTTCTTCTCCGCAAGCCGGGTGCCATTACACAGACAGCAGTTGTTTGGAACTGCTCGATATTGGTAATGGTATTATTGCTGTTGATACATCATCTGGATACATTACATTCCCTACCAATTTTTGAAAATTTTGTGAATCAAAGACCGAACTCATGGAGATGGTTTTCCCAAACATTGCTCAAAATTACGTAAATCACGTTTGGTTAAGCGAACGTGTTATATTGGCCGCAAAAAATGTTGATGTGAATGAAATGAATTTTCAGATTCAAGAGAAAATAGCTGGCGAATTGCATATCAGAATTACATATCAGTTGATTCCATTACTAAAGAAGATGAAGTTGTCAATTATCCAACAGAATTTTTAAATACGCTGGAATTGTCCGGCTTACCACCTCATAATCTACCACTGGACTGGTCTTCCTGCAATTCGACTCTCAAGTTTATACTCAACTAAACTACTTATTTAATTAATAATCTACATGAAAACAAAAAAAGGATTAATTGCTGTGAAACTATTAGAAACAAAGTAATATACTAAAACAAAAAAATATCACTGCAACTACAAACATATGAATTCTTTCATACATAACTTTTATGTATCTTGAACCGCTTTCGCTTATTTTCTCAAAAATAAATAGTTTCCCCCGATTTTTACACATTTACCACTGTTTCCTCGCATCCTATCTATATAGCCTATAGCCTTCCTCGATAAATGGACTATCCAACACAAAAAGAATTATTCAATTCGAACCAGTAGTTTCGGAGATTAGCGCGTTCAAACAAACAAACAAACAAACTCTTCAGCTTTATAATATTAGTATAGATATAACGGTCGCCCATTAAGAAGTAGTGGTAAATCTTGAAGTGCACAAGCCATTCTGAGTCGGTTTAAGATTTATAGAACACTGTATTCGCGACGTAACAGCAATTTGCAAATTATAGATAAAAAAAACTTCGGTGAAACATATGGAAAATGGAGGAATTCGCCACGAAAATTCTCTTCTGTTCAATTCATACATTTCAATTTTTTTTTTTAAATTTTCTAGCAAATTTTCTCACGCAAGACATTTTTAAAGTAAAATTTTTAAATTAAAATCCCAAAGCATAATATCCAGCAGCGATGCTGACATTTGGGGCTTAAGAGGCCATCACTTTCATCATATCTATCGTTCTATGGCCTTATAGATACTTGAGCTCAATATTAACTAAGATAAGAATCAATGAGATAATTCCAACAGGGCCTCAACTTAGTCAAAAAATTACAACTTTATTTAAATGTAAAGTTTACTTAATAAAAAAAAATAATAATAAAAATATATATAATATAAAAAAAGTATATTTTAAAATTAGAATGCACAAACTATTTTTATCTTCCAAGTTCACAAAAATTAATAGCAGTCACTTTAAAATTTAAATAACTCACTACAAGCATGCTTGTAATACAACAACATGCAACGATGCTCTAGAAAAAGAAAAAAAAAAACAAATATATTTTATGGTATCAATGACAATGAATACTAATTTATGCAAACAAATTAGCCGTCAAGTGTTGAAAATGTGTGAGCCTATAATTAAAACTAGCAACTCACATGCCTATACAAGATTTATCACCTGTCAGTTGGCTGCTTTAAATTTTCAATTTTGCTTTTGGCGGCCTACCAGTAGTCATGGCGCAGCACAAAAGTACGCGAGAAACGCAGCAAGTTAATTGCTGGTAATTATTTCAACTTCCGCGCCAACCAACTAATCAACCGTTCACCCGCGAAGGCAAGCATCATTACACCTTTTCGGGTAATGCTTCTTCCATTTCAGTTATTTCGTGTATTTCATATAAATAAGCGATTAAGCCGTTGAAGTGGCATAAATCAACTTGTGCTACTGTGCAGTAAACAACAATCACTAAAAATGGTAATAGAAGTTAGAATATGAAATTGAAATAAATGTAATAAAAATAAAAAAAAAATATTTTTGTTTCTTCCTCCAGAAATTCTTCGTCGCCATTTCCTTTGCCTTGTTGGCCTGCGCCGCTGCTGATGTCTCGCACTTGCAAAGTGGTTACGATTACCCCGCACCCGTGCATGAGGAGGTCAAATCTGAGCCAATCGCACCACAAAACACTTATGTGCCACCACCACCAGCTCCAGCACCCGTAGCTCCACAAAACACCTACGTACCACCTCCACCTGCACCAGCACCAGTAGCACCACAAAACACCTACATTCCACCAGCAGCTCCAGCTCCAGCTCCGGTAGCTCCAATCCACGAGGAAATCAGATCAGAACCAATTGCGCCTGCACCAGCCGCACCTGCTCCAGAGCCAGCTTATATTCCACCAGCAGCTGCAGCTCCAGCTCCAGAGCCATCTGCCTCCCTCGATGCTGATGGTTACCATTACAAGACCGTTCGCCGTGTCGTCTACAGACATCGCGTTTAAGTAAAATAAACGCTTTTGGAATTCTTCATGTACCTGAGACCGCAAATAAAATGATTTTAATACGAAAATAATATTTTCATTTCAAAAACTTTTTCCTTTTAGTAACTGCTAATTTACTTTAAATGGTTCCTTAAACTGCATTCAATAAACCGTTGGATCTATATTGCCTTACGAATAGCCAGAAGAAAGTGTACTTTAGTGGAAGTTCTGATCTCAAGATCCCGAAGAAACCTCAAGCAAACATATTTATTAGGACCTACTTCAGTTTGTGCTGCTTATCTGGAAGAGGTCATTAGGTCATTATGTTTCAACGGTTTCTGTGGTTGATCTCAATTTTCGATCAATATGGAATCGTTTTTCCGATAGCTGACCTCTCTAACGCTCTGAGCCTATCTGGCGTCAAATAGCATCTCACTAAAACCTTTCAACTGTTCGTAGGATGAGTTTTAAATATAGAGATTCTGCATGAAGTTAATTTCATTGGAGTTCCAGATTTGTGTAAGGTTTCTAAAAGCCATCGATTTACTGTGCTTCTTGTTCAAAGCAGTTAATATTGTGGTCTCTGTTTTGTACGTGATGATCTTATCTTCACGGTTGTGAGATCTTATAAAATATGAAGAGAATTGACCATATCTTGGTCTGGGATTGAGTTAAATTGTGTTCGGGAATTGTTCCTCTAGGCTTATGGCCTTGTTACACGTAACGAGTACAGTGGCGAGACAGTATTCTGGCCGAGTATGATACTCGGTCGAGAGAGTTGCGTTGGCGAGTAGAGGTTTACACGTATTTTGTTCATCTAGTTAGACAGTGAAGTTTTTCAAAGTTTTATTTACTATGTTTGGTAGAAAAAAACATTTTAAAAGAGATTTTAATGAAGTTCTACCGCATCTCATAAAAGAGTTGTGGGATTTATTGGAAGCAGAAAATAATAGAGTGTGGACAAGACCGTGGATATTGAGGCGATCCGCTATTGGTGCAACAAATACCCTCTTTAGAGAATTGGAATCAGAAGATCCTGATCTTTCACAATGCAAAATGCAATTGAAACTAAATAAACAACATAAAAATCGACCGAGTGGCAAGTGAAGACCGAACGCGTGTTCACATGCAACGAGCGAGTCAGTGATTAGCTCAGAAGGGGCAAAAGAGTAAAGAAAAAAGAAGCACTCGGCCTAGTAAACAAAATGTGATTCTAGTGACTCTCTCGCCACTATACTCGCCCACTGACTCGGTTCATTACTCGTCTTAATGTTTAAACGAAACGAGCACTCGGCCGAGTCACTGTCTCGCCACTCTACTCGTTACGTGTAACAAGGCCATTAGGAAGATAACAGAGAATTTGATCGGCTGAAATACTCGGCTTCTTGACTAGTAAGAAGAGAGTTGAATTCTTTGCAAAATGAACGTTCAGAAGATATCGAAGAGAAGTCGTTGTTCTTTCCTATTATTCGCCAGATTTGGATATAATTTTAAAAGATAACAAAGCTCAAATTTCACCGGAAGAACCTATCATATGTCGTTTTGTATTTAAATGAATATGAAGGTGGTATGGCATATAAAAAGTGGCTACAATTATCACACCATAATCTATTGTGGACTTCATATTGGTACTAAGTCATCTCTTCTTCCATATTCGATCAGCTCAACCATGTATACATACTGAAATACAAACAATGCCATGCCAAATAAGCAAAATCATTAACACAATAATAATGAAATACAATTAAATTAGGTGGCAACGAAAAAGCAAAAAAGGAAAAGTCAAAAATAATTCATCTCTTATTTTACTTCACCAAAAACACAGCGATTTTGTGTTGTGGGTCAGGGTGTCGCACGGTTTCATTCATAAAACTGCGGTGGAAGCTATATTTGATATACATACAAACAGACATATATATAAATATGTATGTACATACATTTCAGGCAACAACACAACTCAAAAGTATCTTCAAACAAAAGCAAACAAAACAAATAGCAACATCGTGCCACCAGTTGAGCAGACTTTGCTTTTGTAAATACATCCATTTCATACATAGCAACACAAAATGAGAGCTCTTTACTTTGCTGCACGAGTGGGCGCCACAAACGAATTTGTGGCGAAAACAATGCAACACTGACAATAAAACAAAAACAAACACAACAAAAAAATAAGAAATAGCAAATACATAAAACTAGAAGTATGTAAGCAAGTGTTTGCAAATAAAATTGTGTTTGCTTAAAGGTATGCAGGCCTTAGTATGTACTGACCAAGCATAACAAAAGGGATATGGACCCGAACCGTACAAATTGCCGGCAAGTCTTCAGCATGCTTGCAAAGGATGTAGCGTCAGCGTAAGGGAAGGGATGCAAGCATCAGCTGAGCGTAAAGAAAAGCAAAATGTTGCAAGTGCAAAACAAATGTTTTTTGCTTTTTCTTCAAAAAACAACAAAATTTAGATTTTAAGAGCGGACATGCGCAGGTTATGGTGCTATTTAAGAGCGTTGCGTCTTTGTAAGAGAGTGGTGTTTAACATTTTGTGGAAGCTATTTGATGTGAATGTGAATGAATTGTCATGAATTTTCTGTTGGTTTAAATTTTTTAGTGGTTTGTTTTTGCTGAACCATAATTTAGTCTGTTGTATCAAAAATGAGGTCTAGTATTGCTCGTAGTACCAACTGTTCTTACGGGCTCGCAGGAATTCAATTATGCCTTCATGGATAATACGAGGGCTGCTATATATATTTCTGGGCTAATAATGAAAATAGGAATATTTTTCAACGAAAATGGTTTTATTGTTTTTCAAAATATTCTCCATCAAGATTTATACACTTTTGCATGCGCTCAAACCAATTTTCGAAGCACTTTTTTTTTAGCCTTTTTTGAGCGATTGTCAAATTGGGCGGGATCCAACGAGAACAAACCTTTTTTTACGGCCAGGTGTTCATGCAATATCGAATGTATGCTGGTGGGAGAAATGCATAGGCATGCCTCTATCTGAAGGTATGTTACATGACGGTCTTGCATTATCAGTTCACGTACGGCATCGATGTTTTCTGGCACAACGGCTGTTTTTGGACGACCTTCACGGAATTCGTCTTTGAGCGAGCGTCGGCCACGATTGAATTCGTTGTACCAGTTTTCACAGTGCCATACAAAGATTTTAGTTCATCGATGCACTCTTGTCGCGATAATCCACGTCGAAAGTTGTGAAAAATGATCGCACGAAAATGTTCACGAGTTAATTCCATTTTTTGGCCGAGATGAATTTTTTAATTCCCTGTAAATAAAACAATTCACGATTAAATGACAAAACGTTCTAAGTGATGTTATGCTAAAAAATGTCAAACTTTCCAATGGAAATGTCAGATTGCACCTGGCAACACTTAGTGTTGCCTAGGCCAGAAATATATATAGCAGCCCTCGTATATATGTATATGTATATATGTATGTATATGTATATATGTATATGTCTTCCATGTATTACAACTTTGACCTGATTTTCTTCAATTTTTCCTATTCACAGAAAGCCGATGCCTCGGTATAATATTTTATCTTGGAAGTGACGGTCTTTTGTAGGAAGTTTTATTTCCAAGACCGACCGAGAGTCAAAACATACACAGCTATCTTCCTTGGCTCTGGACGTTAAAATTACAGACCATAATTTTCATAATGGAATGAAGAATTGAACTCGAAGAAGGTTCTTACCAACAGTCAGCACATTCATTGCTACGTTCCCTACCTCCGGGCGTTATTCCAGACCAATCAGAGAGTAGAATTTTTATAACCGAATGAATTTTCATTGAACGGATTCGGCTAGACTGATTATTTAATTTGTTTGATTGGGTTGTAATCGCCGACTCGGAGAATTCATCGTAACGTTAACCTACATACATTTTCAAACTTACGCTTTATTGCGAAGTCGATATATTATCCAACTCTCTTGGGACCTTTGTTAATGTCTGTTATAGGCATAAGGCGCTGAACAGAAGAAGCATTTGTATTAAGATAATGGTCATTACAGCTCATAACATTATACCAGGAGGTTTCGAATTATATAAAGCTACAGGCCTGCCAGAATGGAAGAGGATAACCTAGTCCAGTATATATATCAGTTCCATTTTTATAACATAGGTATGACATCGTCCATTTTGTACAACCTTCCATGAAGATCTCACAGTATAGTTTATCGGTTCTGGGCTAATTTGGGATCCAACCACTGCAACGCTTTTTTAGCTATAATAACTTAACTAATATATCGTATCCATTAATCTATATTCGCCCAATTGATTCCGAAAGAGATAGCTTTATTGAGAAGTAGATCTTCTTAACCATATACCGGTCCTTGATAGAATTTCAGCTGGTACCAAAAATATACTGAAATAGGTTTTTTTTCTGGGACCATAATTTCTGCTAGATATATTTGAGATATCTCGAATGAAGTCACATGTCTTAAATTCTTACCTTACTAAAGTGGTTAAAGCTCTTCATTATTGGTAAGTTTAACCATTTTATAAATACAATTTTGCTTCCGCCGTTTTCCAATAGATGTCTCTAGGGTCAAGCACTGGTCGATTAAATCGATTAAATCGTTTTATATCGATCTTGGACATTTGTGTCTGATCTGTTTGCATCCCAAACTTATTCTCAACTGAAAATGTCACTTTTTAAGCCGAATTCTCGACATTTGCGGGAAGTTTGGCTTTTCTTTTTAATTCCAAGAGTGCGGCTGAGGCTCATCGACATTTGTAACATTGATATTTGCAACCGTTTTTATACAAAAAAAGCCTTAAATTTACAAAAAAAGGCGTGTAGGCATCATATATATTCTTTGCCTAAATTGCTAAATTTTGTATGTAACGGAAATGTTAACTCCTCTACATTACTCTTATCAGTGGTACATTCATAATGCTTAGATACGTTGTTGTGGAACATAAAAGTGGGTGGCAAACACAAATTCTCGAGTTGAATTGCAATGCAAAGGCAAAAAGCAAATATAAAAGCAGCAAAAACAAAAACGAAAAATTGCAATTGCCGATAACACGAGCCTGCTGCCGTTAAACGCACTCACAATTTTCCAGCCTTCGTGGCACGCGTTTGTGCGGCTGTGTGCTGGTGCGGACATATTTGTGCGTACGGAGGACCACTGGAGCTGGCTACACTACAAGCGAAAGTGCCGCAAAGAAAGTGCTTCAGTTGAATTTGTGACTTGCTGCAGTGCGAACGTCCATTGCGGAAAAGTCGGGAAAATTTGGAAAAATCACTCGCGACTATAATACTCGCGCAACGACTGTGTGATAACAACACGACGACGGGCTGGACGAATTGACGAATAAACGCAAACACGACGCGCGTGTGTAAGCGTATGCCTTTAAGTGGGGCGCACAACAATGCGAAAGTGGATATCGATGGTGAATTGGTGCAATGGATTGAAAATTTAATGGAATGCCAACAGACGGCGGCGTGTGAAAATGCGTTGTAATGCGCGCGAGTGAAAGTGTGCGGAAAATGATAGCGGATTAGTTGCGTTGTTTGTTCGGCAAGTGAAAAAGGATTTAATTGCAAAGTAAATTTAAAGACGTGCCGCGAATAATTAAGTGAGAGTGCCGTGGAAGTGGAAGGAAAGTGAAAACATTTTATATAGAATAAAACTTGAATTTCATTCATAGAATTCGGCTCATTTGCGAAGCATAAAAATAATATTTAATCATTTTGAAGTTCGAAAAAAAAACAAATATAGATTTTTCATTTTAAGTGCTAAACTAAAGTAGCGTTAACTATAGTAATAAATTATATTATAAATTAAACTTTGTAGTTAGTCAAACATAAACAACAAATAAATAAAATCGCTATATTTTAAGTGTTCTTATTAAAGTACGTATGCCTAGTTATATTGTAAATGTAAATATATAGCATATTTGAAAAATTTAAAATGTAATGTAAAAATTAAAATTAACTTCTTATCATAAAAATAAAAAATATATATTTACAAAATTAAAACAAAGAAAAAAATTATTTTCGAAAAAGAAATTTAAAAATCATAACAAAGTATTTTTAAACTTCCCGCTATATAAATTAACATAAATTTATTAACGTTTTCGTAGCAAAAATAGAAAAATAACAAATAAAATATTTGTTTAAATATTCATATTCCGTTTAATGCGTGATTACTTCATAAAAAAGCTGAACTATTGTTCCATAGTGCTTTAATTATAATAACAAAGGAAATGAAATATTTCCTGATTGGCATATTCGGCTACTTTTTACGGTTTTCTTATTAAGATATATGAATGGGTGAGTCAATTTATTTGTTTTAAATATTCACATATTCATACATACATGTTTGATAAAAAAATTTAAATGAAGCACAATTTTTTAGAAATGTATATTATAAACAAAAAATTAATTTATTTATTAAATTTTGTAATTTAATTTATTAAACAAAATTGAATAAGAAAATTTAATTCGATCTGATTTGCTTAATTAAATTTTATTTATAAATATAATTTAATATTTTTTCATTTTATATTTTTTATATAACTTATTATTATATCTTATTACAGCCAATATTAATGATATTTATGTTTGTGGTATTTTTTTTCTTTCGATATAATATATCTGTTCTTATTTATATATCAGTTTAATTTTAGTTGAATGATTCCTATTTATTTTATACACACTCTCTTTCTTCGTTATGAATATGCAGTAACGGTACTTCTCATAATACAGTTGAACTTCACCAACTCGAATCACCACAACTCACAAATTGTACTCACTTGGATAAAAACAAAAAAAAAGATTTTTTTCTGCACCCAAGCGAGTACAATGGGATCGAATGGGTTAGAACATACAAGTTATCAAAAACGTGTAAAATATAGATTTATCCATAATATCATATTTTTTGTTAGTCTCCATACGATATAGGAACTCTTTTAAAGGAAATTTGATTTATATTGTCAATTCAAGAGTTCGAGTTATGAAAGTTCAACTGCAGTTGATTCGAAGACATTTTCTGTGAAAATACGTGTGTACGTCATAACTTATCCATTTCAAATCCAAAATAGTTTTTAGTTTCTCACATAGACTTTCCACACTAACTTTTTAAAGTCTTTGACTGGAAGTTCCATAAATTTCCATTTCCTGAACTTTCTTAAATTTCAAAATATTTTTCCTTGCTTATTTTATTTTTTTTTAATAAAGAGTTCTAGAAATATTCCTTACTTGTATTTCGTACAAAGTCTCCGAAGTAAAATTTCACCTGCTACAGGTTCTACAAACTTGGCAAATTACTATAATCTTACTTTCCATGCCTGTCGAAGATGTCAATATTTGTATGATAACTTATAAGTATGCTAGAACTTTATAATCTGTTCTAATCCAAATCGTCATAAAATTTAATCCAAGTATATATATCATTTAATCTACAATAGAGAGACTTCGTTCCAAAATTTTGTGTTAAGAGAGCGTTGAGAACTTAAGGTTTTATGGTTATATAGTTTTGTATACACATTTCTCTCTAAATAATCGGCAGTATTTGCTAAGTTTCGTCCAAAATCTAGTTCTTAAGGAACGAGTGACACTTGATGTGGAAAATATGAGTACTTTAGCTGGATAAAAGAAAACAATTAGTTGGTTATTCAGAACTGTAAGCAGAAACAGTAAAGAATTCGGAATACTGGGAACTCAATGTCCATACATTCGATGAGTTATTTGAGTCTTGAAGATGACCGAAGTAAGGGATCATTTCTTTTTTTATTACATTTAATTAGATAGCTTATGTTTTATTCATTGCTTGAGATCATTTAAGATCTGGATCATTGAAGAAATTATAGAACTAGTAACAAATTCTTCCAAAAATTGTTAGACATTAAACGAAGATCGTGATTTTCGTTTTTTTTACTATAAATAAATTCGGATTTAAATATTTTTTTATAAAATGAACAACTTTTGTAGAGTCTCATCTAAAAAAAAATGTAATAAAATTTTTTAGTTCATAAATTAAAGTTGCCAGATGTTACAACGCTCGAGTAACCTTAGTAATGAGAAGACAGACTAAAACTGATATTGAAATTTCCATAGTAAACAAACTATTTCCTTTGAAGCAAACACATTTCCAGTGAAAGATTGAAATCTACGCAAATGAGATGCCCATTGACGCAGCATAAGCGGCATAAAAAAGCAAAACGATTTTTCATTCGTCACGCCATCATTTGTGCCATATTTCCCATCGATTTTAGCAGCGCACTTATTTATGAGTTTATCAACTGGTCCATCTGGCAGTTCTAGATTACGCTTTGTTTTTATTAAATTAAAATAAAATAAATGAAAACACATAAATACCAGAATGTGAACTTTGTTTAAATTGGCAACAATTTAAATGCGTGAATCTGTGCGTGAGCTTTATGCTGCGATAAATTAACTGCTTCGCGAAGACCATCTGACCATCTGACCATCTGACCACTTGAACACGCAAGAAGAAAATGAAGCACAAAACGTAGCATAAAATAAAATATACGCATAGCACCATAATAGTATTGATCTAAAATACCAAAAATATATGAAATAATTACTTGGAGTTCCGAAAAATAAAAAAAAAAAACAATTAATTCGTTTACTGATTTGCATTGCTAATGCTTAGTGATTGTTGTCGTTTATTTACAGTTGTTTTTTTGTTTGTTATTTTATTTAATCTGCTTTTCGGCTACCACGCATTCCGCGACAGCTATTGACATTTTAAAATAGTGGCTCGCAGAAACCGGTTTCGAAATGTAGACTAAACTAGTCAATTAATTAATAGCCAAAAGGGACGTGCTGATTAATATTTACATGTCTACGCTAGCGCTAGAATATGTATTAGAGTTTTAGTGTTTCTATTTTTACAATTATTGCTGTAAGCCGTTTTATTGATTGCGTTGATAAAATATTTTATTATCTTATAATGTTTAGTTAAATTTGAACTTGCTTTTATTTGTTAGACCTTGCCGTTAGCATGCATATTTTACAGATTCAAATAATATGTATAAATAATAAAATAAATTATTTAAATAAAATAAAATAAAATAAAATAAAATAAAATAAAATAATTTAAAATAAAATAAAATAAAATAAAATAAAATAAAATAAAATAAAATAAAATAAAATAAAATAAAATAAAATAAAATAAAATAAAATGGGACATTGAAGAAATAAGTCCAAATGTCGGCAACAACTTGTTTCATTGCATAAAGGCTGAGGCTGTCAGCCTCTATCTGTAACAAAAATTTATTTTTGGTGGACGATAAAGAAAACTTTTATATGCTCTCTCTATACATTTCAAATTATAAATAACAAATATATTTCTTACTTAAAGTGTTAAAAAATTTTATAATGAGCTCATTTCAACAATTGCGATTATTCAATCCAGCTCAGATGCCACATTCCTTTGCAGCCAAAATTTGTTACTAATACAGCAACCGGACTCCACTCGAAGATATTTAAAATTTTTTCAAAAATTTCGTACGCATAGATTTATTGCGCTTTAAAACCTTTTAGCGATTATTCAGCATTGGAGCTGCCATATGTCAATATAAAAATATTATTTTATCACTTAAAAGCATAATTCGCAATGCGATTTTGAAAGCCAAACCTAATCAAAATGAATACGAATGCATTTATAAAACATGATCAGCTAAAATCATACGGACAGCAAAATTTTCATAATGTCTTTTGGTCATTAATTTCGTACATAAGTACGGAGAAGCTGCAGCTGAAGCAGACACTCAAAGAAATATACATTTGTCAAATACACACTTATATAAAGAAACATATAGTATGTGGGGAATCTCTTTTATTTCATGCTTTTTTCGTCGTTTCTTGAATGGCACCCACAACAAAATTTGAATATTTAATGCGGCGCTCTTAAAGTGTCTACCTGCATTTTGTTTAATCAGTTTTAATCAAATTATAATTTTATATGTTTTTTCCATTTAAAATACGAAAAAGCTATTTAAGCAATTAAAATATGCTTCAAATGCTTTTAACTGCATTTTTCGTTGAAGTTTTACGAGCACAGCGACCTTGCTGCTGGCGGCGTTGTTTTGAAACGAGGCAAGGTATTTTCGGTTTTTCGCGTCGTCATGTGGGCAAAAAGGACAAAATATGATAATAGATTATTATTATAATTAAAATTTTTTTTTAAACAGATGTGTGCATTAAGCATGAGGAAGTGTAAAGATATTTTTTAAATTAAAAAAAATGAAGAAATATGAAAAGAAAGCGATTTTTTATAAATTTAAATATTCACTAATAATATTTATCACAACTTTAAAGCAACTGCATTATAACCTCTTATAATTGAACACCTTCTGTGTCGCATTTTTATGCTTCGTACAACATGTGGCCAACACAAAACACTTATAATCAGTAACATTTTCGTAGTAGTACTTCCATACACACGCACATCGAGACCTTCTAAGCGTGGCTTTTGTACCGCACATAAGTGCGACAGCCAGCAAACGGCAGTCAATTAAATTATTTTAAGCCCACATAATAAAATCGAGTAAAGAATTAATTTAAAATGCAAATTGTGCAGACCGTAAAGAGAAAAGTTTTCGCCATAAAATGAAAAGAAAAATCAGCAGCCGGAAAAAACACGCACAAAAAAACTTTAAATTTGGGACCATTTGAATATTTTGTACCCAATGCATTTACTTGTTCATGGTAAGAAAGTTGTTAGACTCGGCGAAAAGTTGAAGACCATACTTGATACTTATGAATGTAGTTAATAGTGGTTAAAATCTTTCGAATTTCATTCCTTGCGATCTTAACATGGAACTTGATTCTCATATACTCGTATTCAGACTTATACGCTTTAATTGTATACATTCTGAAAGAATAAAAATCTTACTGAAAAACTTTTCGAGTTATTTTGCACTTTTATTAAAAATTTTGTTAATTTTTTCAAAATATTTCTCTTTTTATAAGTATATTCACAACTTTAGCGATTAAATTATATATTTCAATAATATTTTTAGGTTTTTAGTCTCTGTTGTTGATTTTTTTATTCAGAAAAATTATCATTTTAAGATTAACAATTTTAAGCTAGAAATGATTTATTAAAATCACAATGCTAGTTGAATAAAATAACGTTTAGGTTTAGGTTTACTTAGACTAATGGTGGTAAAGAAAATGGTTCTGTTATCTAAAAGGTTTTATAGGCGAGGTCAACCAGAAACTTCTATAAACATTTTAAACTTGGATTAGGGTCTCCAGCTTAATTTTTCACAACTTTTTTGGAGTCTAATCTCATTGAGTGTGTGCTATAAATTTCAACGGAATCGGCCTAATAGTTCTGAAGATATGATTAACCACCTCTACAATCCATCTTTTGAATAAAATGTTTTTAAGTTTCCAAGTTTCAACTGAGCGACCTAATTATCGATCTTTTTCTGACAGCAAGGTCATTGAAAGCTTCGAAGAATAGTAAAAACTTTCCATGTTTTAAGGAATTATTTGAAGTAATTTGTGATATTTCCGTCATCTGGAAGAGCATATATAGATTAAATTAACATAGTTTAAAAAGAAAAAAATTTACGAAGAAAAAAAATAAAAATCTTCAAAGATTTATTGAGTTCGGTTAGTGAGCATAGGTTTAAAATAATGTTTAAAGATTTAGATGGGTAATGGCCAAACCTGAAAATGATTAATTATAAATTAAATAGAATTTAACAATTTTTAATAACTCTAGAAATATTTAGCAATTTTCTGAAAGACATTCCCTTATTTGAATATTTTTCATGGCAACAAATCCTTACCAATCTAAGCGTTGGGCATAAAAAAACATGTTACAGATGTGTCTCACACACCAGTTTACTTTCAAAAGAAAGCAACTTGCATATGCTCAAATATACTCACGTACATTTAGGGTGCTTAGAAAAAAGTTTCATACATTAGGCCAGTAAATGAGTACAAAAGGGGCCACACGTGAAGTTAAGGCGCTGTCCGAAAAGCACAAATTGATTGCTACGAATATGCAAGTGATCCCAGAGGTAGCACTGGCGAAAAATTAAAAGGAATAAAAGTACAACAATAAAGCCCGCATGGGTCTTTCACCAGTTGCAAGTGCTGCATATTACAAAAGGAGGCGCACCAGCAGTTTCCAGAATACGCTTATAAAAGCAGCTTATATACATACTTATTTATAAATGCGTATGTGCTTCTTGGTAATGTGTTGTTGGCTGAAAATATTGTTTTTGTATGATGCTTTGCATTTTTTTGTTTTCACGGTCGAAAGTTTTTGGATTTTGCTGAAATTTTCTTCATATATTAAAAGCCACTTGAATATTCAGTGGCTGTTGCACGCATAAGCACATACATACACACTCGCACCTTTTCACTCCACTAATTGATTTGAGCGCAAAAACAAGAAGAAGCATACGTTGAAACATGCAATAAAATATAACGCAGAAAACTAAAGCACTTAACTATTATTAAAGTGCTGTTGCTTATTATATAAATTTGCTTAAATTAATCTCCATCAAATTGCATTGTCTGCTTAGCGGTATGTCCTTGTCTGTTGTCATAAACTGTCAGCATTTTTACTTGCGCACAAAACTTTACTTTACTTTAGTAGTTACTTTTGGAAGGAAATTTCCATGGACATACAAGTACTATATACAAATTCATTCATTGTCGCTTTTGGTAATTTACTTGGGGAAAATTCTTTAGCTAATCCATTTTGTCGACAGCTTAAGCTGAAGTGTCTGTGTTTACATTTATTTATACAAAATGTGTGCAATGACAACTGTTTGTTTAAGGATATATTATATAAAAGCGCAGTGGTGACACATCAATTTTTTCACAATTCTTGGTCTTGGTAGTATTATATATGTTCTTTTCAAGTTCTAACACCTTAAAATACTCTATATAAAAGTATGGTTATATGAGAGCCTTAAGTGAAACTGATCTCAAGACAGAAGCGTTTTAAATTTCAGTGAAATTATAAACTTCATCGACTTGAAAAACGTATAGTACCTCATATTTCCATAACTGTTTCATACAAAATGGTATTTTGAATCTCATCAGCTCATTTGCTTTTAGAAAAGATAACTAAATGGTCAACCCAGATAACGGTCCCATTAGGTGCCGACTGTTTCGTCTAATAGTGATCGATGTTGATCCACATTTTTTACTAGCTGACATGCAGTATATTATTGCTTCGTACAGAGATGTATTTCAACATCATATCATATCAATCATATCAATAAGAAGACCTCGGGATTTACGCCTTATCTCATTCCATATTTTTATGTAAAATATGTGAAATTTTGCGAACAATCGTTATGTGTTGCATCTCAAAGGACTGTCCATAATAGTCTAAGTGTGTGTCTTCTGCAGAGCTCTGGTGATGAACAGCAATTGAACCGAACCTAACGTATGTGTGGTGTTGAAAAAATTAATACTAATTTCTCACGAATAAAATTTGTCCATCGGGCGGACTGTATATATGGATCGTATGCGTGATGTGTTCAAAAAATAACGGGAATTGTGAAATTTAAAATATCATGACGTCCTTATCTATAGCAGCCGCTAAGTTTAGGCGAGTTTTTCTAAGCTTGGCAATTTTCGTTTGTTAAAACCACCATCACTTTTCTTGACCAAAAACACTACTGTCGCGATGCCCTTGTCAGACATGGTTCCATGTGACTTTTGCCAAAAAAAAGAGAACCTTAAAGGATCGTCGTTTTAAAGCTTTTGAGAAATCGCTGAATATATGATATCGATCACAAAGACCTTGAAATGGTGTTAAATTGTTATACTGAAGAAGGTAGTGCGGATTCGATTTTATAAGAAATATATCTCCAATAAAGGATGCCTTATTCTTTCGATACTGTTGCAACCTTGTCTGTAAATTCCTAGCGATAGCTTGACAGAAGATTTGTTAATTACTACTAATTTTCCTTGAGTATGTTACTTCTCTTCTTCAAAAGATACTGGGATGACATTATTTTTGAAGTTTATGATATATATACCTGTCTTATGACTTGGAGCGTCGCAACCAGCAAATACTGTAGTTAGATAATTAGATCACTAGTCACTTCTTCTTATTTCTAACGACTCGAGAAACATGTGGGATTTAACGACTCAGAAGAGAATTCTATAGTGAAGAAATTGTCTGTTCTATTATAAAATATGGTTTATTCAGTTCCTTGTAGCTCTCTAGTGGTATAGAGCTCAGGTTCTTAAAGGAAACTTTTGATATATTTACTAGAAGTGCGTTTGCTTGAAGCTATTTACTACTGTGAAACTAAGATTTTGGGTGGGGATTATCAAGTCTCTATGTGTTGTTACATTAAGGAACGAATGAGTTAGTATCACATAAAAAATGCATCAAAAGGTTCTTCGAATAACTATGAAACTGTAATAAATTTGTAAATTTGTATTGTTATTATTACTATAATTCTTAATAAGCTAAATGTTGGTATCTGTGATATTTCAAATTTAATAAATATATACAAAATTCCTCAAAATTATTTGTTCAGCAGAATCTTCCGATTATGTCACCATAAAAATTTTGTTATTTAAATGTAGAGCTACCTAACGATTTGTATTTATGTCCGACTATTTACATACGACTAGATAAGGAATTTATAAACGATTTAATATTGAAATTTGATTTTTATAAATATACATAGAAATATTTTCAAAATACCAAATCATCATCTTAGCGATTCTATGGTATACAACTTTCATTCAGCCGCACTTTTCTTGGAATTAAAAAAGAAAAGCAAAATTTCCCGCAAATGTCGAGAATTCGGCTCAAAAAGTGACATTTTCAGTTGAGATTAAGTTTGGGATGCAAACAGATCTCCACAAATATTTTCTTGGGTTAATGTCGACACAAATGTTCAAGATCGATATAAAAAAAATCGATTTAATCGACCAGTGCTTGACCCTAGAGACATCTATTGGAAAACGGCGGAAGCAAAGTTGTAGACGAATATATTATTATATATTTTATTAAATGTTATTCAAATATAAATAATGAGGTTATGAGATTTGTTTTTTCTCAGGAAGATAACCATTATAAGCTTAATAACTTTAGAGTCAACATGTTCCATTGAAAGGTTTACTTAAACTATTCAATTTACTGTTAATTTATATAAAATTTAGTATGCTATGTTCCATTGTAGATCTTGTTTAAATGATCTTCATATTTTTATGAGAAGATGGTTCAATTATCCATAATATGCGAAGGCAATCAGAAACTTCTATTAATAATTTGAATTTGGATTTGGGTTTAACTCTAAAATGTTCACTACTTTTTTGGGGTCCCATCCAATTGAATCTATGTTATAAATACCAATGGAATCGGTCGGATCGTTCTCAAGATATGATGAAGTACGGTTTATATTACACCGTTTTAAGAAATTGTTTCCAAGTTTCAACTCAGCAACATAAATATCGGTGTTTTTCTCAGATTCAAATAGAAAAGAGTTTCGGAAAACAGAAACTGAATTTACTAACAAATTTTTGGACGTGGTTTGGAACATTTTAAGTGATTTACGACTTTTTTGTTGTCATAAACTGTCAGCATTTTTACTTGCGCACAAAACTTTACTTTACTTTAGTAGTTACTTTTTGAAGGAAATTTCCATGTACACACAAGTACTATATACAAATTCATTCATTGTCGCTTTTGGTAATTTACTTGGGAAAATTCTTTAGCTAATCCATTTTGTCGACAGCTTAAGCTGAAGTGTCTATGTTTACATTTATTTATACAAAATGTGTGCAATGAGAACTGTTTGTTTAAGGATATATTATATAAAAGCGCAGTGGTGACACATCAATTTTTTCACAATTCTTGGTCTTGGTAGTATTATATATGTTCTTTTCAAGTTCTAACACCTTAAAATACTCTATATAAAAGTATGGTTATATGAGAGCCTTAAGTGAAACTGATCTCAAGATACAAGCTTATTAAATTTCAGTGAAATTTTAAACTTCATCGACTTGAAAAACTTATGGTACCTTATATTTCCATAACTGTTTCATACACAATGGTATTTTGAATCCTATCAGCTCATTTGCTTTTAGAAAAGATAACGAAATGGTCAACCCAGATAACGAAACGTATTATCCCATTAGGTGGCGATTGTTTCGTCTAATAGTGATCGAAATTGATCCACATTTTTCACTAGCCGATATGCAGAATATTATTGCTTCGTACAGAGATGTATTTCAACATCATATCATATCAATGATATCAATAAGAAGACCTCTGGATTTACGCCTTATCTCATTCCATATTTTTATGTAAAATATGTGAGATTTTGCGAACAATCGTTATGTGTTGCATCACAAAGGACTGTCCATAATAGTCTAAGTGTGTATCTTCTGCAGAGCTCTGGTGATGAACAGCAATTGAACCGAACCTAGCATATGTGTGGTGTTGAAAAAATTAATATTAATTTCTCACGAATAAAATTTGTCCATCGGGCGGACTGTATATATGGATCGTATGCTTGATGTGTTCAAAAAATAACGGGAATTGTGAAATTTAAAATATCATGACGTCCTTATCTATAGCAGCCGCTAAGTTTAGGCGAGTTTTTCTGAGCTTGGCGATTTTCGTTTGTTAAAACCACCATCACTTTTCTTGACCAAAAACACTACTGTCGCGATGCCCTTGTCAGACATGGTTCCATGTGACTTTTGCCAAAAAAAAGAGAACCTTAAAGGATCGTCGTTTTAAAGCTTTTGAGAAATCGCTGAATATATGATATCGATCACAAAGACCTTGAAATGGTGTTAAATTGTTATACTGAAGAAGGTAGTGCGGATTCGATTTTATAAGAAATATATCTCCAATAAAGGATGCCTTATTCTTTCGATACTGTTGCAACCTTGTCTGGAAATTCCTAGTGATAGCTTGACAGAAGATTTGTTAATTACTACTAATTTTCCTTGAGTATGTTACTTCTCTTCTTCAAAAGATACTGGGATGACATTATTTTTGAAGTTTATGATATATATACCTGTCTTATGACTTGGAGCGTCGCAACCAGCAAATACTGTAGTTAGATAATTAGATCACTAGTCACTTCTTCTTATTTCTAACGACTCGAGAAACATGTGGGATTTAACGACTCAGAAGAGAATTCTATAGTGAAGAAATTGTCTGTTCTATTATAAAATATGGTTTATTCAGTTCCTTGTAGCTCTCTAGTGGTATAGAGCTCAGGTTCTTAAAGGAAACTTTTGATATATTTACTAGAAGTGCGTTTTCTTGAAGCTATTTACTACTGTGAAACTAAGATTTTGGGTGGGGATTATCAAGTCTCTATGTGTTGTTACATTAAGGAACGAATGAGTTAGTATCACATAAAAAATGCATCAAAAGATTCTTCGAAAAACTATGAAACTGTAATAAAATTGTATTGTTAGTATAACTATAATTCTTAATAAGCAAAATGTTGCTATTTCAAATTTAATAAATACATATATACAAAATTCCTCTAAATTCTTTGTCTAGCAGAATCTTCCGATTATGTCACAATAAAAATTTTGTTATTTAAATGTAGAGCTACCTAACGATTTGTATTTATGTCTGACTATTTACATACGACTAGATAAGGAATTTATAAACGATTTAATTTTGAAATTCACATATTTATAAATATACATAGAAATATTTTCAAAATACCAAAAGAATTCAAATTTATAACGTTCTTCCGCATTTGTAATCAGAACAATACGCAAATTGCTAACTTCACCAATAAAGAATTCAAAAGCACACAATTAACTAAATGAGTTTTTAGCATATTGTCATATTACCAACTATAGTAATCAAGCCAGATCTAGTATATACTCCATATATGTATGTCTATATTCAATATGTAAATGAGATAGCGGAGATTTGTTAGTTAATACAATCCGATTTCACGGCTAATCTATGCAGAGATTTCCAATTCCAAGTGTGGATATGTACGATATGTGTACCGTTAGACAATGAATATGTCAACAAACCCTTATCAGTTGAATTCTCATATGTAAACTCTTATGTAATACTATATTGGCGTATTTCCGTTTTGTTCAATTTGTATTATTTATACATCGTTGACCTAATTTCCTTGTCGGTTAATGAGAGCGTACGCATGAGGGAATCAGCGCTTTGTCAGGACAAACTAATCAGTTGAGTCTGGGTAGTGTTCTTTTCATTAGTCGCATATCACGTTAAAACTGTCATATATTTACTTTTGAAGATTAATTATAGAAATTCGATTTTTATTCGTTATAATAACTTAAACATTTGTAACCGACTCTACTTGAGTTCAGAATTAATGACATACTACTCTGAAAATAGTTGCTTTCGATTCACAAAAACTTGGAAAGTGACGAATCGAACAAGCGACTGTGATAAATCAAATACACCTGTTTTTTCCAAGCGGTTATATCACTTTAAAGCTCATTAAATTCAAACATTCTATTGTTTAGAATTCAATCAGTTGAATGTATGTTCTTGCTTTCATATGCAAATTCTTTAACAAAATGGAGCAGAGCTCAGCGTTGGCGATCACTTGTCTACTTGTCTATCGTACAACTTATGAGCTTTGAATATTTTATGTCAGGTAATTAATCTCACATGTTGTAGTTAATTCGAGTTTATAATAACTAAACTACTTTTTGATCACATTTAGTGAAGCTTGAGCTCCTTTTTATTAACGCGTTGGGGGAGTATTTTAATTAATAGTTATTTCTAGTGATATTGCATTGATATCGGATCAATTGATTTCGATATTCCGATTCTATACTAACTACGATATCAACTTTTAAATATAACATAAAATCGGCTTGAAGAGTGTAGAGAGTCTGAAAGTAAAGTATTCTTGTCGAACAAAACTAAACCTTTTTAAGCCTATCAACACTCGCCTACGAAAAAAAGTATGTAGTGCACTGGCGAGAATCATTATGGAATTCCTTTTAAGAAACATTTAGTCTGAGGAACATACCGTAGAAACCGTTTAGCCGGTTATAGCCGCAGTTCAGCGCCAGTTGGAGATCCCAAGTGTAACCAGGTCGCTCTCCACATGGTCCCTCCAACTGAATGGAGGCCCTCCCCTTCCTCAGCTTCCTCCGGCGGGTACTGCATCGAACACTTTCAGAGCTGGAGTGTTTTCGTCCATTCGGACAACATGACCTAGCCAGCATACAGCGGCTGCTTTTTTTTCGCTGAACTATGTTAATGTCGTCGTATAACTCGTACAGCTCATCGTTCCAACGTCTGCAGTATTCGCCGCTGTAGATATTAAAGGGATAACCTAAGGAGCTAAGTACACTTTAAAATATCGTTCACTATATATTATTTTTACAGAAAGGAGCAAGTGGTTGCATTACAAGTTCTGCCGACTTAACCCGATGACAATTTTATTTTTTTATCCGCTAGTTAAGTGTAAGAGGAGTATAGTAGCATCGTTAGCGAGCAAAGGATCACAATAAGATATTTTTCGATCGATCTTGTGGTAGTCTCCAACTAGGTTGAAATTGAGATATTTCGATGTCAAATTTTTTTCTCAAAGTTAAAGCGTGTGGATAGCGTTCCGGGAGATTATATCTGGATCTCGTCTCAGAACATATCCGAGCCAGCCCCATTTATTTTAGAATATGGGAATGGAATTAGGTTTGTATGTGACCATAAGTTCGTGTTAGAGACGGTGACGGCCAGAAAATGCGGCAAAGGCAATGGTTTGTGAAAACTTGCAGCTTTTGGATGTCAGAGGCTACGAGATTCGAGATTCGTTCATGTTTTGCAACCATATGGAAGCATTGACTTAACTTTGGAATTAAAAAAAATGTATTTTGGTACGTCGCGTAATGATGGAGGAGCTCCAGACTACATTGAGAGCACCGAAAACTATAGATATACTATAATATAACTATAGCTATATGGAAAAATAGGAATACCAGTACCCATTTAAGTGTCTTCGGTGACGTCAAAAGCTTAGCACAACTTCCAGTTATAGAATTTTCAGCTTCATCTTTGGTATTTCGAAGGTATGCTGATCATAATTGTCAAACTCACGTTGACAGCTGGTTTGACAGCTATCCCTCTATGGGAAAGCGTATGGGTCTAGTGGTGAACGAGGACAAGACGAAATATCTCCTGTCGTCAAACAAACAGTCAGCGCATTCGCGTCTTGGCTCCCACGTCACTGTTGACAGTCATAACTTTGAAGTTGTAGATAATTTCGTCTACCTGGGAACCAGCATTAACACCAATAACAATGTCAGCCTGGAAATCCAACGCAGAATCACTCTTGCCAACAGGTGCTACTATGGACTAAGTAGGCAATTGAAAAGTAAAGTCCTCTCTCGACGAACAAAAACCAAACTCTACAAGTCTCTCATCATTCCCGTCCTACTTTACGGTGCAGAAGCGTGGACGATGTCAACATCCGATGAGACGGCACTAGGAGTTTTCGAGAGAAAGGTTTTGCGGAAGATTTTTGGTCCCTTAAGAATTGGCAACGGCGAATACCGCAGACGATGGAACGATGAGCTGTATGTGTTTTTCGACGACATAGACATAGTCCAGCGAATAAAAAAACAGCGGCTACGCTGGCTAGGTCATGTTGTCCGAATGGATGAAAGTGCTCCAGCTCTGAAAGTATTCGATGCAGTACCCGCTGGCGGAAGCAGAGGAAGAGGGAGACCTCCACTCCGATGGAAGGACCAGGTGGAGAGGGACCTGGCTTCGCTTGGAATAACCAATTGGCGCCAAACTGCCAGAAGGAGGGATGCGTGGCGCGCTGTTTTGGACTCGGCTATAACCGCGTAAGCGGTGTCTACGCCAGTCAAGAAGAAGATATGAAAAAACAGGAATACCAGTACCCCTTTAAGTGTCTTCAATGACGTCTAAAGCTTAGCACAACTTCCAGTTATAGAATTTTCAGCTTCGTCTTTGATATTTCCAAAGTATGCTGATCATAATTGTCAAACTCAAGTTGACAGCTGGTTTGACAGCTATCGCTCTAGGAAATTCTATGTCTTTGAAACCGGCCTTTCTTTTTGCTAGCTTTTATTGCATATTTTTATGATCTTAGAATTATACAAACGATATTTATTGACGAAAGAATATTGATCTCATAATCAATGTTATCAATATTCGCAGATATTGGCCTTTTGAGCTTAAGTCAGAAACATTCTTAATAAATCATAAAGACATTCATTCATTTTCACACTTGTTTCAGTTATTTAGAAATATCTGATATTCTGCTCTATATATGACAGCGTAATTGAGTTGGCTGATATGTATAATTTCATTTTTCACTGACAGACAACGTGCTATATAAATAAATAAAGAAATATGCTGTCTTATGCGTTCTTTTTTCAAAATATGTGTGTCTGTGTAGCACCTAACTGTGCATAATTCTGCGTATTTTTCAAATTTAATGTATTTTATGTTCATCTGCCCACAGCTGTGTCATGTCAATCCATTTGACATTTACATTCACAAAATTTGACATTTATGATTGAGTTGTTTACACATGCAGTTTTCCTATGTGTGTAGGTAAGAGTGTGTGTGTTAGTATGAGTGTGGCAATGCACTAAATATGCATAAATAAATTTGTTTATTAAATTTTTCACACAAAAAAAGATTTTGTTTTAGTATTTGTTGGCTTATTAGACACTTTGAAGAAGAAGCTACGTGATATTTGTTAATAAATTATTAATATATGCAATTGTTATACAAAAATGTTTATTGTTTGGATTTCTTTGAAAATCAACTTGGTTTAGAGAATTTTTTATTTGGCTGTGTGCGTTTATGATGACTAAAAATTAAGTTTTTCTTGAATTTTCTACAATTTGTTTCAATAAATCGCAAACTAGTATAGTTTAAGAATATATCTGCTGCGGTCTATTGTTCTAGGTTATACCAGTATATAACAACAGCAATTCATAATTTATGCAACAATAACTCAAACTATTTGTTCGAAAATCTTTCAAAGTTCTAAAGCTTTGGACTAGATCGCTGCGATGTTTGCATGTGTGGGTCAATGTCTGCTAAGCAACTCAGCGACACACACACACACCCAAACAACCACCAAATTTTCGAGAAACGTGCGCTTAATTGTGGTTTTTGTCGCGCGTTTGTTGTTTTTGACAAATTTTAAGCGCGCTGCCAATGCTTTTAATAAGCCTAAATTATTCATGCTTAATGAAGCCCGCTGTTAAGCGCGACAAACAGCAGGTAAATGCGAATTTTATGTATAGTCTCCATAAGCATAACAATACCAGTATGCGTGTGTGTGTGCGTTTCGGCGGGCAAAATGCAGCTTCCGTGAAGCGCTGAGCGTTAAACGCGCGTGTGTAGGCTAGCAAATGTCATTCATATAAATAGAGTGCCCAGCGGCAGTTGGAGTATTATCAAACTTTGACCGTTGTGGAGTTAACAGTTCGAGAAGCAAAAGAGAAAATGGTGTGTACAGTTTTTCAGTGATAATTTGATAACAAGCTAAAATATATAATAAACAAAATATTGTGTTCGTTACAGAAACTCTTCGTTGCGCTTTCCTTCGCCTTGTTGGCCTTCGCTGCCGCTGATGTCTCGCATCTCGGCTACGATTATCCTGCTCCCCACCATGAGGAGGTGAAATCTGAGCCAATTGCGCCACAGAATACTTACATTCCTCCTCCACCACCACCACCGCCACCAGCACCACAAAATACTTACATTCCTCCTGCACCACCAGCGCCACCAGCTCCAGTCCATGAGGCCGTGCACTCGCAACCGATTGCTCCTCCTCCACCACCACCAGCACCACAGAACACCTATATCCCACCTGCACCACCAGCGCCACCAGCTCCAGTCCATCACCCAATTGCTCCTCCTCCACCACCACCACCACCAGCACCACAAAACACCTATATCCCACCTGCACCACCAGCACCTCCAGCTCCAGTCCATGAGGCCGTGCACTCGCACCCAATTGCTCCTCCTCCACCACCACCACCACCAGCACCACAGAACACCTACATCCCACCTGCACCACCAGCACCTCCAGCTCCAGTCCATCACCCAATTGCTCCTCCACCACCACCACCACCAGCAGCACCACAGAACACCTACATTCCTCCTGCAGCTGCTCCAGCTCCAGTGCCATCCGCTTCCCTGGAAGCTGACGGTTACCACTACAAGACTGTCCGTCGCGTAGTCTACAGACACCGCTTCTAAGCTGTTTTCACTTTTCCCTGTGGGAAATGTACCTGAGTTTGTTCTGAATCTAAATCTTTAATATAAATTGTTAATCTTTCATATATAAAACTTATATGTTTTTAATTTTCTCCCGAAAGCTTCAAAGTTTTAATCGAATTATCGATAGGAACTAATGAAAACTATTTTTACAGTTTCCATTCTTTCAGTGAACTAAAATTAGTAGTATATTATGAGGCCATGGGCACTTATGGCAACCATAGTACCATAGTACCTCGTAGATTTGGAAGTCTTATCGTGAATTCATCATCATTTGCTGATAGGCACTCCATAACTAACCAAGATAATATATTAGCTTAAGTTGAAATACTTCAAGGAATCGAAATCTGAGGGCAGAACGCTTTTGACCGTTCTATTCCAAGAACATCCAATCTTTGGGTTAGTCAAAATCTGCATTGATGCAGTTGCTTAAATTTAATACTCCGTTCATCAGGGCCCAAGTTAGTTCAGAACTTTATAATCACTTGGACTCATTTGTGTAAAGCATCTTCGTCTTGGCGGTAGATTTACAACTGCGAGTATATTTTAGAACCTCCGAGTCTGACTACGGAAATATTTTAAGGGGCTATACCAGAGTAACCAATGAAAAATTAGGCGATTTTCGTGAATTTTTTTTAAATAAAGTACTCGATTGATTGTTTCGAAGTTTTTTACACATAATTAGGTAAATTTTCAACATTTTTTTTTTACAAAAATATTGAAAAATAACAGAGTTATGTGCTGTCTTCGGAGGTGCCAAAAAACAGTTCCCTAACTGCTGACATGATTCCGCCCGAATGAGTAACGGAAACAAAAAAATTCAAACTGGCTATTGAAGTAAAATATATTATTTATACAAAGACGTACGACTTTTGAAAAATATCAAAAATTGACAAAGAGACGTAGTTCTGAAAAAAAATTTTCGTTTTTTCACGTAAAAAAATGGCCAAATTGACAATTTTCAACCAATCATTGTATAGTAAATATATTCAAGAATACTCAGTTTAAATTTGAAGTCGATCGGTCAATGTATCGTTGAGTTATGATGTCAACAATTTTGAGATATGTCGTTTCGAGAAAACGCGTTTAAAGTTTCGACTATAGCTGCTGCTTGCTCGATAGTGAGCGCTCGATTTTTAGAATGCTACCATTCAAAAACTATTCACAGGATATTTTTGAAAGTATAAACTATCGAATAAGCAAAAAATAAAAAAATCGATTTTTTGAAAATGTCACACTGGTATGGCCCCTTAAATAATATTAAGCCAAAATTATCAACTCTGATGACGATGGATCCAGTTTATAATTAAATCCGTAATTCGTATAACTTTCAGTAGTTTATTTGCTCTTATCAATATTTTTATAAATAGAACATTTAATTCATCTTTACAGGAACATGTAGTAGCATATATCTGTTTTAGAAAGATGATTTGATTAAGGGTATACAGTATTCGTAAAAATTGAAGACAAAGTCTGAGTTAAACAAGGATTCAGCTGCATATTGAATCACATTCATTCGATTGGATCCATCCTAAACGGGGAGCTTCCCGATTATTTTTCCCCATGTTATTGTTTTCACGTCCAGACTTCGGCAGTATTTATAAAAGCTGTTTCAAGACTGTCCAACCGAAGAGGGATCTCTTCCAGCTTCACTGTTTCACTACTAAACTTCAGCGTTACATACGAAAACCGTTTCAAGAGTATCTAACTAGAAGGCGGACAACATTATGAGATGTTGTATATATGTAGTAATGTAAGCTACATTATTATTATCTCTCAGGGTCGGACATTTGCGAAATGGAAACAATTCGTCGGGATGTTTGATCAAGATCTTTTCAATCTACTATCTTATTGCCTTAAATTCTTCCAATACTTTGCGAATCAATGAGCAACAACGTCAGGTTCACATTGCTGTTACAAGAGACCCATATCTAAACCCCTTAGAGAAACTCTCAGAAATTCTATCAAAAATATCAACAACGTTTATTTAATTCTATCAGGTGTTTCGTAACAAAATCAGTCAAATTTTCAGAGAGTTCGGATCATTTCAAAATTTAGAAACGACGTCTGTAGACAACACGGCGGACGGTCTTGTAACGGTAACCATCTTGACCGAGTGATGCTGAGGGTGGGATGTAAGTGTTTTGTGGAGCAATCGGTTGGGATTGGACAGCTTGATGGACTGGTGCAGGAGCTGGGTAGCTGTAACCTTGTGCGGGTGCCGGTGCTGGTGCTGCGGGTGGGATGTAGGTGTTTTGTGGCGCGATTGGCTGGGATTGCACGGCTTCATGGACTGGAGCTGGAGCTGGGTAGCTGTATCCTTGAGCTGGTGCTGGTGCTGGTGGTGCAGGTGGGATGTAAGTGTTTTGGGGAGCAATAGGTTGGGATTGAACAGCCTCATGAACTGGAGCTGGAGCTGGGTAGCTGTAGCCTTGAGCTGGTGCCGGTGCTGGTGGGGCGGGTGGGATGTAGGTGTTTTGTGGAACAATCGGTTGAGATTGAACAGCCTCATGAACTGGAGCTGGAGCTGGGTAGCTGTAGCCCTGAGCCGGTGCTGGCGCTGGTGGTGCGGGTGGGATGTAGGTGTTTTGGGGAGCAATCGGCTGCGAGTGTACAGCTTCATGCACAGGAGCAGGATAATTGTAACCACCGCCCAGGTGAGAAACATCGGCAGCAGCGAAAGCCAACAAGGCGAAGGAGGCAGCAACGAAGAGTTTCTGTTGGGAGAGGTAGAAGAAAGATATATGAAATTGTGTTTTTAAAATTGTATATACTTTTATTCTCGAAATTTTTTCAAAACAGTGTTCACTTCCAGTTCAATATTTTAAAAATTAGTAATTTTTAGTTTTTGAAAAAAATTTTTTTTTAAAAAAACTTTTTAATTTTTTTTTTTAACTAAACAATTTCTTTTATAGTATTTTAAACATTTTTCAGGAATTTTTCTCTTAATATTTTCTATATTATGCTTTTTAATTTTAAACACTTTAGTCTTTTCAAGGAATAATATAAAATTCGAATTTTCTTCTTTTCAATATAATATTAGCTTCACATCTCACCATTTTTGCTAGTTTCTTGAATTGTTTGCACCACTAACGTAAGACTTTGATTATGTCCAATTAGTTTCGCCCGCACTTATTTATACCAAAGAAATATTCATGGCGCAAATTCACTTAGGCGCCAATTTCGAATATTAGTCACAATAAGCCGCTAATGGTCATTTGCATAAAATGCGGAAGTAGCATTACTTATTTGGCGAAATCATTGCTGTATTTGACTTTTTTATTTTGTTCTTACTGCGCTTAAAATATAAAAAAAATCGATAAAAATATACGGAAAGCAGATGTACAAAAGCAACTGAGCCAAATTACCCCATAAAGGCGTTTCAAAATTTTAGCTGATTATAGTTAAATGGAAAATATATGGTATGTTTATATTTTATGTTTTAATTATCGATTCGCATTATGGTTGCTGCTTCATACATACGACCATACATACATACACATATGCTTAAATAAATGCGTTAGACTTTGGAATTCGTTCGTCGTTTAGTTATACGAAACTTGTTTAGCGCATTACCTTTTCAATATCTTACCGTTATATTACAATATATTCTTCCACTAAGAACATAAGCCTAATCTTTATGTAAATATGTTTAGAATCGTAAACATTTTGTTAGCATAAACAGCGTTTAATTGGTTGTCTGGTTTACCAAAACTCGCCTTACAAAGTTGTTTGTATATAAGAATAAAGTAATAAAAAATATTTCTAAAGTCAAAACTAGCTCCTCTCTGCTAAGTCTTACAAATGTGAGTAAGACATAGCAGTAAACATCACTAGTAAACATTTTAATGTAAATTCGTAAAGCTAAAATGACTTCCGAACCCAGCAGTGAAATTCAAACCATGCGAACTAGTTTGGTTCCGATGCCTTTGTACCGTAGTATTGTCTATGAATTTCATTGTTAGAAAACTGCTTCCTATTTCATAAAATAAAGATAACCTGAAAGAGCTAAAAACTGACCCAAAAATTACATTTGAGAAATGGTTCGACGATTGGAAGAAGCGCTAGCTATTTTAAAAGCGACAATATTAATGTAGACGAATGAGAACATATTTTTTTTCAGAAAATGAAAATTTCCGTTGTTATTTTAACATTCCTCTATAATAACTCTAATACTACTTTCGGACCGACATTGAAAACATCTTGAAAATACAATTTGTGGATTGTGAAACGAAAGTCGTTCTGACCGACATAGTGTGTTTTCGATGAGTTTTCATTGACGGTTCACAAATTTATTTGTTTGTTGAAATTTTGAGCAACGAGAATGGTAAACTTTAGAATCTTTAATATTCCCTTATAATTATTATTAATGGTCGTGTTTTATACAATCATGACAAGAAAATTTTAATAATGAAGGTATTGGCTTTGAAAAGCCAGATAAATATCTTGCGTAACGATTATTCTTCAAGAGAATTGATCGAGACTCTTATTACCCAGCACCTTTGCCTTGCAAAAAAGATAGAAGAGTTGAACAAACAACGTTTAATCCTATTAGGTATAGTAAAGGAACTTGGGAGGCCGATTAAATCATGTTACTGACGCAAAAGTTTTCATTTAAATATCATTAATTCCAGCAACGTAAGAATACTTTTTGGGAACACGATTGCCAACGAAATGGATCTGTGTTTTTCAAAGAAAACTTAGCTCATTTTTGGATCGTTTGGGTATGGCAAAATATGTCTTCCAATTATATCGATTAAACTAGAGCAGGCATCGATTATAATGAGTGGAATGTAAGTTTTCAATTAGTTTTCAGCGAAAACTATGATTTCGTTTGACAGATTTAGCATGGACGAAAACGCAAGTTTTGGGACGAAAATCCATTTTTTCTATGAAAACATGTTTTCAATGTCGTTCCGAACGTAGTATAACAAATACTTTCAATTACCATTAATCTGAATATCTAAAAGAAGAGAGGTATAACGGGGTAAGTTCGAATAGAATGATATTCCAATCTATTTGGAAATATTTCTATATAATTATATAAACATAAAGCTAAGCTAACCATTCTCACCTTACACCTGAAACCTTACATACTGAGCGATATATTTGGAGTAATATCAACCTAAATTAGAAAGATCCCATATTCGAAGTTTCCGGTGTCAGAAGGTATAGAACGCACTGTTTTTTAAAAAGTTCCCACTTATGACGTGGTCATAAAATTGACCTACCTAGGAATTTTGCTATATTGGAATTGCAGTCGTTTTCTTCGTTTATATTCTTTTCATTACAGCGTACTCCAGATTGAAGTTATTGCTCTACGAAGTATACTATATTTTTATGTAAGATGTATAAGAAATCGGTTATAGTGAAGTTACCATTAGATCTCAATGATTGCTCATAGTGAACCTTGTTTGGAAATTTTTGGCACTTTTTCTCTGACTGGTACGGAAACATTTCGTACTGTGCCTGTGGGTCAAAATTTTCCCACTACACGCTCAATTGTTTATCTGACAAGGAAGATTATGACGAGCATAAATTGAAGTAGTGCTCTTAAAGTTGAGGCCACTGACTCCGAATATAGGTAGTAATTATTAAAATTTTTACTCATTGTTGGATCGTATGTATATCTTTCCATGATGAAATGCCGAACCTTACAGAAGAGAATTCTCAAAAGAGCGGGAAAAATATGGTGACGTTTGCTGTCCCTATCAGTCTAGTTTTGTAGCGTTCCATTTGAAAAACCCTTTTGTATTTACGAATTGTGAGCAACTAGTGTCAATAGAACTAGTTCAATTCAATTCAACTCAGCGTGGCGCTAGAAAATTTCTTATATGTATATATACACAAAATTCGGAGGTGGTGTTGCTGCTGATTGTGGTCAACAAGTTGACGCCTGCGATGCTCATTATGTGCTGTCGATATAACAACAAGTTTTTTTCCTTATTTTCTTTTTTTTATTCTGCAAATACAACTAATTTTAATATTCGCTTATTCATTGCCTCTTTTTTACGACCATTCCGAGTTCATCCATGGTATTCGCCCCCAAGCAAGACCAATTAACCAGCGCTACAACACACATTACCTAGCGGCTAATCGATGACGCTGGCGTTGGGCCAACGTACGAAACCCTCAACTCCGGCCACAGAGTTTGCACGCCGTAGATTTGTATATATTTATTTATGCGAGTGTTTGTGTGAGTGTTTTGTGGTTGAGGGCATGCATATTGGAGCAGCGTTTCGCTTCGTTGCCAACAGCAAATATACGCTCTAACATTAGCGACTGCGACTAATACAAATATGAGTGTATAAATACGAAATATTCGAAATAATAATAAACATTGAAGATGCCAAAACAAGAACAACTACAACACCACCACCGACGCCAAGCAAGGGCAACAAATGCGAACTGACGTGCACTGGTTGAACGGCATCTTCGTCATTTAATGGTGTGATGTGGTTCTTTTGGGGCTTATACTTAGTTGTTGTTGTTGCTGGTGTCTAGTAGCCATCAGCTGGAAATTCATGGCGCTCTATCCAATAACTTTTTTATGCAGATTAGATCATTAGTGTTGTATTTTCGTTTGTTATTGCTATTGCTTTTGTTATTGCTTTGGTTATTGTTTTTGTTGTTATTGCTGTTGTGGTTTCTCGTTTTGGGCTAACTCAATATTTGTACGGTCATCTTTCGTTTAAGGTGGAAAAAAATAAAATATATTTTGTTGTTTTTATTAGTGTGATTGCACTTATAACTTTTTGCTGTTCCCCCATGAGTGCTATAATTTTTGTTGTTGTTATTGCTTTTGTGTTTTTTGCTTTTAGACATTTGACTGTTTGACTTTACATGTTGTGGTAGGCAACTGCTTTGGAGCATGCTTAGAGGCCTGTGCTTTCTTGTTGTTGTTGTGGTTGTTTTTCCAGTTGTTGTTGTTGTTGGTGTTTACTTATTGGTTTCTTCGTTTTTGACAGCTGTTGCTCTTTTGGTTTGCTTATTTCTTTGTTTGTTTGTCTTTTACACTTTTCTTTGCTTTTAACTTTTTGTGTCAGTTTCATTGAACTTGTACGGCAAATTAGGGTGAGCCATAAATTTTGTGCAACTATTAGTGGGTTTGAGGCATACATTTGCTCATTTGGTGGAGGAATTCGTTTTTGTATAATTTAGTATTATATAAGATTTCGAAAAAACTTTTTGGGGGTTTGAACTCTAGTAATAATTTTTATAAAATATTATAATTTTTTATATATTTTTTTTAATATTTATGCTTTATTAAACAAACAGTTTTATTATTATATTTTAAGAATTTTTGGAATTGTCGAATAGTTTCCAATTACCTAAACTGTTTAGATTTTTTTTTATTTTTAAATTAGAAGTAATAATTTCAGAATAATATTATAATGATATATGAATATTATACAATTTCTATTTTTATGAAAAAACAATTAATATTACTTATACTATTTTTTTGAAAAATATTTTTTTTTTGAAAAACAAAAAATTTGGCAAAAATTTTTTTTCTTTTATTTTGTCTCCCTTGCTCCAAAAGGAAAAAATCTTATATATCATCTCGCTTGCTCCACTGTAGTCCCTCAAAAAATTAGTCGCTCATATACATATTTTATGCATTTAAGGCTATTATATATAACAGCATCGAAAAGCTAATTACATATGTATAAACTTTTTTAATTATTCGTCAAAGCGTTTCTCACTTCTTGCTTACCTTCAAAAATTAAAAATATAAAAGATATAAAAAAATTCTCGCATGATATAATTTAGGGAAAAAATCGATATAAGAAAAATATTTATGTTTTAAAATAATTTATTTTTCAGAAAAAAATTTTTCTTTTATTTCATCTCCCTTGCTCCACTGTAGTCCCTCAAAAAATTAGTCGCTCATATATTTTAAGCATTTAAGGCTATTATATATAACAGCATCGGAAAGCCAATTACATATGTATATTTTTTTTAATTATTCGTCAAAGCGTTTCTCACTTCTTGCTTACCTTCAAAAATTAAAAATATAACAAATATAAGAAAAATTCTCGCATGATATATTTTAGAGGAAAAAATAGATATAAGAAAAACATGTATTTTTCAAAATAATTTATTTTTCACAAACATTTTTTTTCTTATATTTCATCTCCCTTGCTCCACTGTAGTTCCTCAAAAAATTAGTCGTTCATATATTTTAAGCATTTAAGGCTATTATATATAACAGCATCGAAAAGCCAATTACATATGTATATTTATTTTTAATTATTCGTCAAAGCGTTTCTCACTTCTTGCTTACCTTCAAAAATTAAAAATATAAAAAATATAAGAAAAATTCTCGCATGATATATTTTAGGGATTCTATTAAATTTTTAAATTTTGTAGCATGCAATATTTTTTAAACTTTATTATTTTTTTATTTTTTACTTAAGCTATCTGCAGTACATTTTGTGGGGAGTACATGTGAAGCATAAATTTTACTCTGCATAATTTTCTTGCATGATATTTTTATAAGTCCAATGTGTTTGTGTTGTCACTAATTAACTTAGTTCACCTTATTTAAATTAAATAAATTTGTATAAATAATTAACTGGGTGACATTTATTAGCATAAAATGGTTTTAATTATACTGCAGGTTCATATATATGTATGTACATATTTATACATACACTTCGTTAATAATATTAAAAGATAGCAGTAGATATGTGTATATTAGCATGTATTTAGTTTGATGACGTCGTAAATGCTCCAAATTTTTAACACTGAACTTGAAAATATTGATGAAACAAATTATAGAATTATTTCAAATCATATTAAATATTTGTAATCAAAATTAATAATTTTTTATGATTTATACGATATTTAATATATTTTTATGAAAATTTGAAAAAAAAGTTTTGAAAATCGTTTTTGGTTTGGTGAAGGCTCTGAAGTATCTTTTAGATATGTTCATGTGTTTTGTATGAAGCATCGTCCCATCAGAAACCTATCAGAATACTTTAATTGTTAGCAATAAGAAAAAGGTTTCGAAATTAAAAACATTAGATCACAAAATCCGACTCCGAAAATATTCTATTGAAATTCATATCAAAAAGACACTACTTATCATTACATCTGTATCACATTCATCATTTAAATCAGCAATAAATCTCCCTTTGTATCATGAAAATTTTGTTCGAATTATGTAAATGTCTCTTAGATCACTTGAAGGCTATTTTACAAAAATTCTATAACATAGTTGAAGAATTAAAAAATATACCTCAGAATTCCTTGTTGTTGTAAGCAAAAATATTGCAGTGGAAGATTGAATTGAAGAAGTTTATAATGTATGTAAATTATTCAACAACGGCTTCGGTAGTAAAAATGGAAAATTTACAAACTATCTTTGATTGCCGGATTCTTGTACATATGTCAACTTCCGTATGAAGCAGAGGTGTGAACCCTTGGCCAAATCAGCTCTGCAGCACCTATGCGCAGAGCAACTGCATGCTGTGACCTTTGGCTGTGAGACAACGTAAAAATCTAACGAGTATAAATACGCGTTCGATAGTCAACTTAGATATTATCAAACTTTAACCGTTGTGGTGTAAACAGCTCAAGCAATCAACTACAAAAAATGGTGCGTAAACAAACAGCAGAAAAATAAGTGATAAGCAAAAAAGAAAAAGAAATACAAAATAAAAATATTCTTCGAAGATACGTAAAAAAAAATATATATACCATAATAGTTTAAAAATAACTATCTTCTTATTAATTAAAAATAAAAATAGCAACAATTTGTGCTTTGTGCCTTAATACTCAAATAGTGCCTCCATATGTGTACCAATTAATGAAATCTCTTCTATTTTGTTTGTGCAGAAATTCTTCGTTGCTGTCTCCTTCGCCTTATTGGCATTCGCTGCTGCTGATGTCTCCCATCTCGGTGGTGGAGGCTACAACTACCCTGCTCCCATCCATGAGGAAGTAAGATCGGAACCAATTGTACCACAAAACACCTACATCCCACCCGCACCACCAGCACCAGCGCCAGCTCAGGGTTACGACTATCCAGCACCAGTGCACGAGGCTGTGCAATCGGAACCAATTGTCCCCCAAAACACCTACATCCCTCCTCCACCACAGCCACAAAACACCTACATCCCACCCGCACCAGTGCAGGAAGCTGTTCTCTCCGAACCCATCGCACCACAAAACACCTACATCCCCCCTCCAGCACAGCCACAGAACACCTACATCCCACCTGCACCAGTTCAGGAGGCAGTTCTCTCGCAGCCAATTGCTCAACCACAAAACACCTATCTTCCTCCTTCATCCTCCCTTGGTCAAGACGGTTACCGTTACAAGACCGTTCGTCGTGTTGTCTACAGACGCCGTTTCTAGATGAATCCACCACTGTTGATTGTTTATTATTGTTATTAGTTAATGTTGTTAATGAAGAATGTACCTGAGTTATGCTTGAGTTGAAAATATACAAATTTAAAATTTAATTTTTCGGCCTTTTAATTATGAAAAAATATATGTATATGTATGTGTGACTGAAATGAACTCCCTGGTCCAGATCTGAAATATCCAATAAACCCTCACCCAACGTCTAGTGAGTTGATTGTAACAACTTTTGTTCTATAAACGAGATGGCATTTGAGTGCTGTTTAAATCTATAAGGTTTCTTACCTCAATACCCGTTTTTGCTTCGGGTTATGATATATCATGAACCTTTCATATGTGTTCGCATATATTGAAGAGTTTTAACTACCTTATAGTCATTTCAATGTTTCTCTCAGATCTACATCAGTATAGACCCAGAACGGTGGGTAGTTTACCGTAATGATTAACCACTCCGTCTCTGAAGAAGAAGCTTATCTTTCAAAGAAACAGATATCTTTATTTTGCTATGATGTATTACATGTGTGTGTGTTATTGGCGTTGCAACCGTTTAGCCGGTTATAGCCGAATCGACGATAGTGTGCCATGTATTACATAATGACTTTATATTAGGTATATGGGGGCTAGAGAAAGTATTCACCCGATGTTATTAATTTTTGGTACAAGGACACATTATTATACTTAAAATGATTTACCGATATTTTAATCTAAAAATCAGCAATTGACCTTGATGTCCTCTTATTCTGTATCTATGGTCTTGAGAAGTTAGTATATGATTTCACTATTTATGCAAAGTTTTATTCCGATATCTTCATTGAATCGTTATTTATATACTGTAAATTGAAATAATTAGCTCAGAAGTCCAAGAAGCCTTCAGTCAACTCCAAAATGCCAATAAGAAACTTGGGTGGATATTAGGTTCAGAATTACGCGGAAAATGTCAATTGTTTTGTGATTCAGCTATAACAAGTAAATATTTGAAAACAATTTGCCGAAGAACAACTTTAATTTGTCAATCTTCCCCAATAACGCAAAATATTCACTCGAGTCTGTCAATATTTATACTTTTGATTATCATACTAGGGAAACTTGGAAAAGACTTAACATAGACGTCTTCCATATCATAGCCGACCATTTTATCATAATAGATTCAGCAGATTAGCAATATGTAATTGACATTCACCTTTTGAACCTCTTCCTGCCCGATTCGTTTTCACTCACTTTCGTCACCAAGCTATATTATATCCAAAATTATACATTAATTTAACTTTGTTAAGGTATCTCCCATATAAACCGATGCATATTGTATAAAGTCCACCCTAAGTTTGAAAATCTTAGTAGGAGGTATATAGGAGATAGGGGAAGTTATAACCCGATGTCATCCATAATTGTTACAGAGCAGTCCTATGATAAGAAAAATATCTTATTTAAATTTCTTTAGGATATCTTAGAGAATTATTGATATTTTCTTAAAAAAACAATTAGCCACTGGCACTGAGGTCCTCGTTTTCGATATCTGGGGCCTTGAAAACTTATAGTCCGATTTCGGACCCCGCCCACTTTCCTAACAAAATTTTACCCAAATATGTTCTTCCCTAGTGTGATCCTCTGTACGAAATTTAACTTTCATAACTTTAGTTTCAAGTGTTACAAACAACCGTTATGTGAACAAAACTATTCTTTCTGTGCAACATGCTTCGAGAGTATTCAAGTGTGAAATAAATTGGATTCGAAATCGTTTTTTTATTAAAAAAAGCCGAATCTCTCAAAATATCTTGTAGATATGCTTATACTGATATTTTGCGTATGAAGCGTCGTCCATACTAGATCATATTAGACAAATTTCATTATTATTAAATCTCTCAAAAATATTACATGGAATGAATACTTTCAATTGTTTTATAAGAAAATTCAATACATAATTTTATAAACTTTTTTTTTAATTTTGAAAATTTTGTTCGATATATGTAAGTAAATGTTTCTTGAACTTGAAGGCCATCTTATATATGTTAAATTAAATGGAAGTTGTATTCAAAAATATATTTCAGAAATTCTTGTTGTTGTAAGCAAAAAGACTGGTGTGGAAGAGTGAATTAAAGAAGTATATAATATATTTAAATTATTCCGCAACGGCTTCGGTAGTAAAAATGGAAAATTTACAAACTATCTTTTATTGCTTTTTGATTCTTGTATGTCAACTTCCGTATGAAGCGGAGGTGTGAGCCCTCGGCCAAATCAGCTCTGCAGCACTTAAGCGCAGAGCATCTGCATGCTGTGACCTTTGGCTATGAGACAACGTAAAAATCTAACGAGTATAAATACGCGTTCGATAGTCAACTTAGATATTATCAAACTTTAACCGTTGTGGTGTAAACAGCTCAAGCATCAACTACAAAAAATGGTGCGTAAACAAAAAACCGAAAAATAAGCGATAAACAAAGAAAAGAGAAAAACAAGTAAAAAATAAAAAAGTTAACTTCGAAGATACGAAAAATTATATATTTAACAGTTTAAAAATAGCTACCTTCGTATTAATTAAAAATAAAAATAGCAACAATTTGTGCTTTGTGCCTTAAGACTCAAATAGTGCCTCCATATGTGTACCCATTAATGAAATCTCTTCTATTTTGTTTGTGCAGAAATTCTTCGTTGCTGTCTCCTTCGCCTTATTGGCATTCGCTGCTGCTGATGTCTCCCATCTCGGTGGTGGTGGCTACAACTACCCTGCTCCCATCCATGAGGAAGTGAGATCGGAACCAATTGTACCACAAAACACCTACATCCCACCCGCACCACCAGCACCAGCGCCAGCTCAGGGTTACGACTACCCAGCACCAGTGCACGAGGCTGTGCAATCGGAACCAATTGTCCCCCAAAACACCTACATCCCTCCTCCACCACAACCACAAAACACCTACATCCCACCCGCACCAGTACAGGAAGCTGTTCTCTCCGAACCCATCGCACCACAAAACACCTACATCCCCCCTCCAGCACAGCCACAGAACACTTACATCCCACCTGCACCAGTTCAGGAGGCAGTTCTCTCGCAGCCAATTGCTCAACCACAAAACACCTATCTTCCTCCTTCATCCTCCCATGGTCAAGACGGTTACCGTTACAAGACCGTTCGTCGTGTTGTCTACAGACGCCGTTTCTAGATGAATCCACCACTGTTGATTGTTTATTATTGTTATTAGTTAATGTTGTTAATGAAGAATGTACCTGAGTTATGCTTGAGTTGAAAATATAAAAATTTAAAATTTATTTTGTTGACTTTTTACTGACTCCCGGGTTTGAGGAAGTCCTAGTAGTCTATTTAATAGTAATATTGAGAATTGATTTTGCTTCGAAATATGCTTGGGTGCAACTCTCGTATGAATATAGTAATAAAATCGTTTGAGGCCTTGAGAGCCTTACGTTACGTTGGCAATTGGAGTCGAGGAAATGGACAAAAGATTCCATAGAATAATGTAGAAACATAAAATATATAGAAAGAAATCAAAGCCCTATTAATCCTACCATCAGCAATGAGAAATTAATAAGAGTTGTCGTTATGAATAACCATTTTCCAAGTAGTTTAAGTATAAATTACTGTCTCTTAATTTTGCAAAAATTTCACCTAGACTCTTGCTTTCAGGCAGTGAGTAAATGAATCCCGATTGAAGGATTAAGCTTATATTAATTTCTCTTAAATTTTTTGAAAATAGCAAATGAACTCTCAGATTTTTTTGTCTAACCTAATCGATGTGACTTCGAGGAAAATATCATAAAATTATGTGCCTAAATGTAGGCATCAAAATATTATATTTTGGATTACAATTTTAATTCCTTGCCTACATTTAGGGTGACGATAAAGTTTGAAAGGCGTTAGAACGAAATATGATATTAAGTACTACCTCCCCGTAAAGGAATTTCTTGCCTTGAATTTCTCACAAAAAAATCTCACTAAAGTGATGAACCGTTTGCCATTCTACCACCATTTGATTATGCCAATCTATGTGATTTATACCAGATCATATGTCTGTTTGATTGTTTTCTTTCTTTACCACAATGCAGTTAAAATGCCAAAAAATGTTAAACACGAGCACGAGTGTTACCAGAAAACCACTTAAAGCCTGCTCGTGTGAACACATATAACATCTAACAACAAAAAATAAAATAAAATATAATAAAATTAGTGAAAAAACTGCACAATTATTTACGTGAATATTATCAAGGCGAAAATCCATTAATGCTGCCTACGCAGTTGGTGACGCTTCTGCACCACTTTGAGCGCACCTATAAACTCTGGATATTTTCCCAGATGGCTGTTTTTGTTCGTAACTAATTTTCTGGTATGCTCGCTATTATTGTTATGTGTGCTTTCATTCGAACACACACATCGCTTAACTGCATTGTATTACAGTTTTGGCAGTGATAAAAACAGACAACAAATACTCTGTAGTAATATAATAGCCAAGGTTTCTATGTATGTGAGTGTACAACAAAATCCCTGAACTGCCGACATTTTTTGATTAAAATGTGAATTTAGCCGAAATTCGCCATAAACATGTAGTATAACCATTTTTAGAAAATTACGTTGCATTACCAGCACATATGCATACATTTGATTACCTAGTAGTATATTCAACTAGTTATTAATTACTTACTATTATAACTTGTGTGACCTAATAGACTCGGTTGTTTTTATAGCGTCTGCTTTTCATAAAAGAAACTGCTGTTTTGTATGTGTTTAATGTCTTTCGAGTTTTCAATTGTTAGACTCTGCACCGAATTACACTAGTTTCATACTAGTTCAAACCGATAAATAACTATCTTGTTCAATTCGTATTAAGAGACACCACTTGAGTTGTCAGTGTCTCCATTTTTATTGCAAAAGTACTCTCTCCCTCTCTCTCTTGCTCAACTAAGCTCGCTTTCTAAATCAACATTCCGTAAAACTAGTATGCAACTAATGCTTTTCAGACTAGTTCCCTTTTCAGTCAGGGTTGCCTGGTTATTAACCGCGATTTTCTCTGACTATTTTGCTGTTCTACTGCAGCTAGTGTATTTAAGTGAGTATGTATATTTCTGAATATTGAGTGTGATTTGTGAGGCTATTGTTCCTTTATTGCTCTTGGCACTTTTATTGCCAACAGATGTGTGTATGGTTGATCTTAGATTCGCATGTAATATAGAAATATTACATACATACATGTATATTTATAAAATTATATACTCTATAAAAATATATATACTGACAACCTGAGAATACGATGCGCTATCAGGCATAACAATAACTAATTTCAAGTCTTTCATATTTCTAGCGCTAATACATTTTATGGTTATTTTCATTGCCACTAGGGTGTAAATAATGGATGGAATTTCTTAGAAACAATCACTAAAGCAAGGAATTTAAAACTGTATATTTACAGAAAATGCAGCCAAGTATAGAAGCTTGCAGAAATATGCAAATATTTACAAAAATTATTTATATATATATTTATAAATAATTTTTATATAAATAATTTTATAAATATCTATAAACAAAGTAAATGTCTTCAGTGTCCAACATTATCCCTCTACCATGGATTCCGTTTCAACAGAAATACTTGAAATTTCATAGAAATTCACCGAATTAGCAATATGACAGCGTAAATAAACGCGAGACATAATTTCGAAGCAGTCAATCAATAGTCTGTAAATAATTTGCATCGATTTTGCATTCAGATTCATAGTCGTAATGCTTTTTTATTGCTCAAAGCAGCAAAGCAAAATGTGGAAAAATTCATAATTTCCAGGGAAGACAAGCTTTTTTTTATTATTGCGGCGTTAAGTCGTTCAACTTGATTTCATTTGTTGAGGAAGAGAGAGCAGAGAGCACATTATAAGAATATCAATCGTCCTCCTGTTATTTTTCTCCTTATTTTATGGGAAATATGGAAAAAAGTTGGACTGTTTTACTAGTTGTATGTTTCGAAGTATGTTATATTATGCTCCTCCTCTATTTTGCATTTGCCACTATCTTCTAGATATTCTATATGAAAATAATATCTGTAGATGTGGAAGCAGTATGATTATGAAACTGTTTTAAATTTAAAACTGTTTGAAGAGCACCTGCGGCAATGGCCTCAATCCTTGGGAACAATTCTTGGAAACATTAACCTATAGAAGTTCATTTATTTTACTATAAAGTTCTCTTTGATGTTGACGAACCCATATATGAAATCATCATACGATTGAACTTAATGGAATTGAATCTTTGGAATCTCAAATGTATTGGAGGGTAAAATAAGGTATTATTTATATAAGTTAAGTAATCCCAAACTGAACGGTTACATAGTACAGTTAGATATACAGTGAAATATACCGATTATTTAGTACAATCATTTTAGTTGACAACCTTAGTACCAAATTATATTTTTGCTAGGGTATTATCCCTAACTGTCTAATATTGTAAGATCATCAAACTCAAATCGAGAGACCAACATATATTACAAGCGGCTGGTGAACTTATTTTATACATTTTTGGTCTCGAAATACTAGTTTTCTAATTCAAACTTGCTTGTCAATGATTCGTGGTCTGGAACTTTATGTTTCCGATATTGATCTATAGGAAGTTATCGATCCTTTGTAAGATGACATAAGATTACAGATAAATTCATTCAAAACATAACCCTAACATGATCGTATATTACTGTGTACTAAACTCCGGCGATATATGTATGTATATAGAGTATTGTCTGAAAGAATGGACTCTTAGATAAACAACGCGATATCATATTATCTGGTTATTCCATATGTTAAACTCTATACCACTAAAATTTATTTGACATTTACTTTCCGTTACTGCTTATTCGAATGTTTGTGTGTTACAGTTATAATCAAGTTTTTTTCATATTTCAGTTTGTAAATTGTTTATCTTTGGGAATATTTCACAACTCATGTAAATAATTTATGATTTTATAAAATGAATTTAATTCACAAAATGCTTTTATTAAAATGACCTAAATATTTGACAGCCGCTTTTGAGCGCTCTCACATTTATCAAAATGAAATCAAATTTATGAATTGTTTGGGAATATGCTTTTTATATTTTTCCATTTCACAAATTGGAACAATGAAGACAGAAGTGAAGCAAAAGAGCCACAAATAAAATATAATAAGAAAAATCAAAAAAATAATAATAAAACTTCAGACTTTTGCGCAACCACAATGCAAAATAACAGCATAACCTATTTTCTGCATATTTAGATATATGTACATATATAATTTTTTATACTCATGACACATACAGATTTATTTACAATAAATTGTGTCTACTAAAGCAGAAAAAGACATTGGGCAAGCAAAATAGGGTTGAAATTGTGGTTCACGCAATATAAAAAATAATAAAATTTAGCACGGAATATATTTCAAAATTTACAGTGGGAGCCAAAAGTACTTCAACGCAAACTCGATAACTCGATTTGGTATAGTTTTGCTCTCAAGTTTAAAATGTACTTGTCCTTATTTCATAGCCAACCACCTAACTCTTCAGATTTGTCATTCGAATAATATTTTCCTAAAACTCATTGTAAAGTATTTAATTTGTTTAGAAAAAAATTGTTCAAAGTAAAATCTGCAAAGTTAACTAAATTATTATATCAAAAGCATCATTACTAACTCAAAAACTCAATTTAGTTAATTTCTAATTTATACTCAAGTCACTCCACTCACTTCTATATTTCCTCGATTTTCTCTCTTATCAAATATTTTAACTTGTTTATCTATGTATAGTTATTAAAATTGTACTGCTCTGTGAGGTATTTTTTAATTACAGTTATGCAATTAAATCTTGTCAACTGTCAAAGTGAAACTTAGAATTTTCAAGAATTACAACAACAACTAAAATAACTTGTATTTACCTTTCTGCAACGAGTAGTGAATCTTCAACTCGTTGACGGTTTCAACTGAAATGGCCACTCTGTTTATTTATTTATTTTTTTTATGCATTTTAATGCTTTATTTATTAATATTCTCATTTATGCTTTGCTGTCATTCATTTTTGGCATTTCATACTTGTTTACATTCTACGCTTGCTTTGTGCTTATTTGCTAAGATGCTTCTGGTTTCAGTGGAAATTAATTTATATGAAATTATAAATATTGCTTTGTGGCTGACTGGTTGTGTTTTGGAGTCTTTTGGGTATTTCAGTGGAGTACAGAGTAGCTGCTTTTAATTTTATATTTTATTTATTGTTGTAATGTTTTGTTGGGGAAAAAGTTTGATAGAATAAATGTTAGATAGATGGATTAATTTTTAAATATGTGGCAACCCCATCATAATAGTCATGTAGTATAATAATATTTTGTTAATTTTTTTAATTTCACATGAAATCAATTCAATTAAAGAATGGAAAAATTGTTGTATTATATTTTAAAAAGGTGGCAACCTTGTGGCTTTCATATTATTTACTGATAACTAAATTTTTTATTTATTTTTCGCAAATGTTATTTTTGACTGCTATACAATTATAAATTAAAAGTGTATATGAAATTATTTCGAAAAAAAGGTTGCCACATAATGAAAATTTTTTATAAATTTGTTAAATTTCTGTGTTTGAATTTGGTAGATTTTATCAATAAATATACAAAGCATAATTTGGTGTAAACTGAAAAAATTAAAAATTATAACGGTACTTTTAGAGTTGCCACCTCAAAATATAAATTAGAGAGTTAACAATTTATATATTATAACCCTATTCATTGTAATTTTAGTAATATGCAAGGTCTAATTAATACAAAAAAGTGGTTTTACTTTAGCAGGGTTGCCAAAATATTTTATTAATTTAAAAAATTTGAATAAAATACATATTTGGGTAGTAAGAGTAACGTTTTTGAGACTTTTTGAGTATGGTTGCCACGTTGAAATATTTAATTAATTAAGTAAATTAAGACAACTTAACTTCAACAACATAATTAAATTACAACTCTAGTGCACATAAACACTTACATACTGACATACTTATATACTTAAATACCTACATATTCACTAACTTACTTGGGTAAGTCAAGTACAACTGCAAGTAGTGAGAAAGAGTTTTCTATATATCAAACTAACTGGCAATGCGAAAAATTTGCGCATAAAGAAAGCGAAAATTGTCAACAATTTCCTTGAAGTTTCCGCATATAATTAAATTTCTTCTTCCAACAACGTAACTGTGAACTAATGAACGAATAGTTCGTATGCGCCTTCTTGAAATACTCTATAAAAAAAAGCAATTAAGTTTTATGTGTGTTGAACAGTATACGAGTGTATACAGAAATTATCAATCATGAACATGTGTAAATATAAGTGCTTTATATAAAGATAAAACAGATATACATATATATAGAGAGAATTAAATTTTGTCGAAAGCAAATAGCCTTCTATGCCTGTGTGTTAGTGCTGGCATATGCGCTGCATGTGTTTGCCATATTTTTGTGATTATTTGACGTCATTGCCACATCAAAAATAATAATAATTGAGCTGATGAAAAGTTAAATATTTTGACACAATAAATTGCTGCTCAACATAACAGCATACATGCATGAACACTTTCACACTCCCAGACACATGCACACACACACACTTGTTTGTCCATGCTGGTGCCAGCCAGACTGTCCGCCTGCGTTTGAGCGGTAGGCGCCATACAGTTTTGATAACTTTTTTGATAGATTCCAGTGATGGATTACTTAGATTGTTCATTTGCATATGAATTATGTGAAGTTTATTACGTTTATGGCGCTGCAAATATTAATTTGATTTTAAGGAAGCTTGTTTTGAGTTTTGTTGTGTTTAATTACTAATGAAATTTATTAGGACATTTTACAATTTATTATTATTAAGAAAGTGGTTATCGTAATATATACTCAAATATTTTATATTTACTTTAAGTATTTTTATGGCATAGATTTAATGACTTCAAAATACAATTTAATAAACACTTAGCTTTTCTTATAGGTATCGTTCAACGCGTATAAATTCTGAAAACCGTTGCACAGGTGAGTTTGGAAAATAAAATTCGAAAATTAAAAGAAATAGTAATAAATGAAAACATTTTAAGTAATTGACACCTTTGGAACATCCAAGCGTTTATTAGTAAGTAAATAATAAATTTATAAGCATAAATGAAATACAATAAATATTTTAATTGGTTGGTAACTCGGGTTGATAAATGTTTGAAAATAAATTATAATTTTTTGTAAACTTATATTTAATTCAAGCAACACATTTTCGAACTAAACTAATGTTTTTTTTTGGAAAATATTTTAATGAATTGGCAACACTGTAACATCTAAAATCAAAAATCCATTCAAATAACACTTAAATTTGTAATAAATATTATCCGCTATTTTTCAAATTAAAGGCAATTTTTATGAAAAAAAATATATAAGGTAGTTGGCAACTCTGGAAGGTCCAAAAAATTTTGAAACAAATTTAATCATACATACATAATAAACACGAAAATATCATAACAGCAATGAGCAATCCAGTCCTTCGACGCATTTAAGTCACCCGGTACGGATGGAATTATTCCGGCCATGCTGCAAAAAACTCAGTTCGTTGTGCCGTGGCTACAAACGATTTCCATGGGGTGCTTGAGGTTCAGCTATGTGCCGCATGCATGGAGAGAGGCTAGGCATATTATCAACCTTTGGGCAGATAAAAACAACCCAACCTACTCGAAGAAATTTAGACCCATAAGGGGGCTACACATTACGTTAATCTGGAAGAGATTTCGTTGGTGAAGCCACAAAGCCTTTTGAAATTCGCAACAATCGCATGCATCCTAAAGGATGATTACTCCTCACTAACTACATGACGGCACTCCATCTGGTATCGCAAAAGACCAAAACTGGTCTATGTGTGGCTTTTTAGCCTACGAGAGTAACCTAACCTAATCATACAAAAATAACATTTTTTTTATTAATAAAATTAATGAAAATCGATAGAGGTAATGGTTCTTAGCAAATATCTTTTTTCACACTACTAAATAATATAGTATGTATGTATGAGAACCTTTTTTTCAAAATAATGGTATGTTCTAGTATTACAGAATACAACTTACAATGTGCTGGGAAAAAATGTCTAGAAATGCACAACCATATTTAATTATAACACCAAAGTAATTTGCTTCTCGTTATGATACCTTGGTACAAAAGATTACTAAAAATGCAAATGAAACTACTATCAATCTTGCAGTGAAAGTGTTAAACACAAAGCTTACTTTTAATCAATTCCAAACAAAGGCTAGCAATCTACAGCCCACCTTACAACACAAGATAATTTTTGCACTTCCTAAAACTCATTTACATGCCTTTGCATGGAACACAAAGTTAAAAAGATAACAGTTGACGTTGTGGTTGCCAAGAGAGATATTTTAGTATTGATAAACTAGTGAATGCGGGACTGAAAGAAAAATAAATGCCTGGTGAAAAGTATAAACGAAAATTTAGATATAAAAGACTGATTAAAGTAAATATAAAGTAAGCTGTAGAAGACCTTGATGTCGCAGGAAAATTATTTCTTGTTTCAATTACTTTGGCAGCAAAAGGATTGCCTTGAATAAACGGAAGTAAATAGTGAATAGAAAAATTGTTAAAAAATGTGTATAAAATAACATATAAATAATCTTGAACTTAAATAAATAAAATAAAAATAATTTAAAAATAAAAAAATAAGGGCACCCCTCCTTAAATTTCTTTGTATTAGTAATTATTTTATTTAATATTATTAAACGGCTTATGTTCTTTATTTATATTAACAATTTTTTATTTATCTTTTTGAAATAGATGACAACATTTCAGCCTCTTCTTTGGTGAGAATAATATAAATTTTAGAATTAAGAGCTTAACAAATTTTTTTAAGGGGACTCCCTCATTCTCGGTTTCAAAAAATCGATTTTTTATTTTATTTAATTCGAACCTATAACTATTCTAGAATGTTCCTTTAAAATTTCAAGTGAAAAATTCTCTTGAAGATTAAGCTCATTTAAGGTGGAAGTGTCAAGCGACGGCAAGAGCGCCTCAAAACTTTAAACGCGTTTTTCTCGAAACAGTGTTTTTACGATTGGCGCACGAGGTTACTCAAAACCAATTAATCCAATCGGTTCCAAATTTTAATATGTTTATATGTTTAATATGTTATTAGGATAAATCAAATCGGTGAAGATCTTCTTTACTTTTCAACGTGATTTGTGGCTGAAAAAAAGGCGATTTTCAAAAAAAAAAAGGTCCGCCATATTGTTAATTTTTGTGCGAAATTAATAATCCTAGTTCATACCAGAGCCAAAGATGCACTCTTTCTAATCCCGTTGGAATTTTTAGTTTCAGATGTTCCAGTGAGCGGAAATCATATGTGCCGCCGAAAAGAAGAGCTTTTGTTTGATCACAAAAAACCACAACAACAAAAAATATGTACAATCTTTTTCTTCTTTTTTAAGTGTTCAAATAAATGTATGCAAAGTTACAAACCCTCTCATTTACCAGCCCATTGAAAATCGTCAAAATTTGAAATCGAGAATGGGGGGGTCCCCTTATTAATTAGGTGCGTCCTTATTATACCATCGCATTAAGTATACTACCAACGTGACGTAACACAATTTCGTTGCATATTATCAACCAATAAATTCTCTAAAAAAAAAATAATCATATTATATATTGAGAGACAGCACCACAATTTGCGCAACATTTTTGCGTGACTTCTTAACTTCTTGACTGCAATTTACTACTGCACTTGTATAGCTTCCAGTATTACAGTTACTTTTCGCTGACATTCATCCGACACAAGCCATGTATCTGCGCACCGAAAGTTCAGTTATCAAATATTTCACAAAAATTCGAAAGCTCTTTTGCCGCAGCAACTGCACATATTATTTCCATAAATTCTGCAAACCGCATTAAAAAGGAACTTCAAAAATACTTGAAAACTTCATGCAACTCAATCGCATGCATATTTGCTTTTAGAGTAAAATGCGTAAGTCAGCAAAAGAAGTAACACTGCATAACTTAAAAGTATGCTTTGAATTGCTAATGTGACTGGCTGCTGGTGAAGTCAACTGAAATACATAGAAGACTGCTGCGTATTTATGTGTGTGCATTATTTTTGATTGCTTTAAGGTGAATTTGTAACAAAATGCTGACAAAAAGAGGAATTGACTGCAACGAGGAAGTAAATATGTATTTGTTCTGTTATATGAGTGATATGCTGTCATATATGTATCAGTTGCACCGTTATTAATCTATTGTAATATTTATATGTGCATATATAGTAACTACTGCTCTACACATAACTGTTCATATGTACCATACATATCTACATATATTCCAGTTTTCATGCATCTTTGTGCAACGCCTTCCTCACTCAAGGTTGTTCATCATACTTGACGTATTCCATTGTTTGCTCGAGCACTATCGTGCCAGTTGCTTGTGTGCACGCAAAACCTCAATGACATAATTATATAGATGCATGTATTCTTTGAGTATCACAGGTATAAGCGCTTGCGTGTGTGTATTTTTGGATAATTTCCTCGTTCCTCACTTTGCTATCTGTGCCCACAATTTGCGGTCTTTTGGAGATAAAAACGGATTTCAACAAGCAAAAATCGTTAAGGATTTTGGTGGCATGAGTATATAATTGCTTGCTTGCTTATTACTTGCTACTTTCTGAAAGTGAGAGAAAGAGTATGCGAATGCATTTAGGAAGAGAACTGATAGTGTGCGTGGTATTATGAAAAAGTTGGTAATTTTTTGGAATAAAGTAAGAGACAACAAAAATTGAATATCAAAGTAAAATAGAAATATTTTTGAAAGTTTTAAGAGTCTTTTATAAATTCTTTCTAAGAACCTTGTATGTATGTAGGATAGCCCTTCAAATAAAAGCACTCGGTTCAACTTTATAATTAACACACACTTTATTTAAAATATATAAATGTTAAATGTTAAATGTATAAACTGAATATGTGAAGTCCGTCCGTTTGACCGTCCTATATGTACGATGACTGTTTAACGACTGTCCTATATGTACGATGACTGTTTAACGACTGTCCTATATGTACGATGACTGTTTAACGACTGTGTTCTTGTCCTGTTTGTTAAGTTGGTCGTGCCCTATCAGTGCTGCCTATTGTCATAGGTCAGTGTTGCCCTTTTGTAAGTGAGGTGAGTGTGCGTACGTATTAATAGGTGTGTCCACTACGTGTTGTCCTGTCATCGCTTCCCACAATCGGCCATCCTGCACTTTCATTCGACCCGAATGAAGGATCAAATTTTTTCATGAATTCCGCGACGGTAGTAGTGCGTCCGGGTCCTTCGTGATCTCCAACTTTCACAACTTCGTATCTGCCATGTTTCAACTGCTTAATGATCTTGTACGGTCCAAGATATTTTGGCTTCAGCTTCAGCCCAGATCCATACTGTATACGTTTGATTGCTACCAGTTCATTAATTTTGTAGTCAATCTCAGCTTTACGACGAACATTATAGGTCTTGCGATTTTCTTCTTGTAAACGAACTATGTTCTCTTTCGCTTGAAGACGGCTTTTCTCACGCTCTGAGTTTATTTCTTCTGTTGCAAAGTTTTCTAAAAGCTCTTCCAGATTCGGCATTTCAGCCACTCGCATTTCTAATCCAGTTAATATCTTAAACGGCGATATTTTTGTACTACGAGGTGGAGTGTTGTTTATAGTCTGTTGTACGCGTTCTACATGTTTGTACCACTCACCAGGACTTTCGTGGCATAATTTCGATATCATAGGTATCACGATTTTGTGTATTCGCTCAACCTGTCCGTTCCCCCTTGGAACACCCGTGGCAATTGTTAGATGCTGAATACCTTCTTTCACACAATACTCTTTGAAAAGAGTTGACGTAAATGCGGAACCTCTGTCGCTGATTATGCGCTTTGGATTTCCAAATACCGATGACTGCTTCCTAAGTCTGTCAACTACTGCCTCTGCTCCCGTGTTTTTTGTTGGATAAAGCCAAACAAATTTGGAAAATGCGTCGACAACCACAAGTAAATAATTATAAGATTTCTTCGACATTTCCATAGGTCCAACGTGGTCGACGTGGTATGTACCTAAAGGACAGTCCTCCTTGTTAATTGGATTAAGCCAGCCTTCCTTTTTCCCTACTTTATTTTCGTTTACCAAACATTCGATACAGCTTTCTACTACGCGAGATGCTTTCGCTTTCAACTGTGGAATATAATATGTTTTCTCCACTATGTCTTGGGTTTTCTTACTGGAGAAGTGACCTTGTTTATGTGCAATCCTTATCACTTCCTCCTCCATGAGTGAAGGTACTACAATCAACTCTTTGATGGGGTCCTTGTGTAATATGCCGTATTTCATATAGTAATCCTCGTATTCGTCCTTTTCTAAAATCTTACGCACAGCTCTAACCCAATTGTCCTCTTCTTGAGCTTGCTTTAGCCGGTGTCGCAATGAATCTTCCATGAGTAGACAGGAAACTCTGCTCAACGCGTCTACGTGCCTCATTTTAGTGCCACTCCGATGCTGTATTTCGTAATCAAAATCTTGTAAATACATTGCCCATCGCGAAACTCTTAAGGGCACGTCTCGTTTCTTTATCGTCATCGCGAACGCATTACAATCGGTTACTATTCGAAATTTAATACCTATCAGATATACACGCCATTTCTTGAGTGCTTCGATGATGGCTAAGACTTCGAGTTCGTACGAATGGTAAAACTCCTCACACGGTTTCGTCTTCCGACTCATATACTGGACTGGATGAAAGTTCTGATCGTCTCTATTTCTCTGCAATAGTACTGCCCCATATCCGAACTTCGATGCGTCTGTATGCACTTCGGTTACTGCTCGCGGATCATATAACGTTAAAACTGGCGCATTGATTAGTGCCGCTTTTAGTTGCTGAAATGCTGTTAGTTGCTCATCACCTAGTTCATATCGTACATCTTGTTTCAACATTTCTGACAATGGTCTCGCAATTGTTGCGTAACTTTCGATGAATCGCCTAAAGTACGAGGTTAGTCCAAGGAATCGTTGCAAAGCTTTTTTGTCACGTGGCAGCGGGAACTGTTTGATGGCGTTCGTCTTCGCCTCGGATGGTTTTATGCAACTATTCTTGATGATATAACCCAGGAACTCAACTTTCCTCACCAGAAACTGGCACTTGCTCCAATTGATTCGCAATCCACTAGCTGCAGCTGTCTTCAGAACAATTCCCAAGTTCTTGATGCCCTCAAATTCGTCTTTGGAAGGAATTATAAGGTCATCCATGTACGCAATCACGATCCCATCTTTTATTAAATCTCTGAATACGGCTAGAATGAATCTCGCAAACACTGCTGGCGAATTACAAATTCCAAATGGTACATACAAAAACTCATACTGTCCGGTACCCGTAACAAATGACGTATATTTTGTGGATTCGGCGCTTACGGGCACGTGAAAAAATCCATTTACCAAATCAAGTGTCGTATATATCTGGGCACCTTGCAAACACTCGACTACTTCATCCATCAATGGCATCGGGAAATTGTCCCTTAGTATTTTCGCATTCAATCTCCTATAATCGCAACATATCCTCTTTTCACCGTTCTTTTTAGGTACCAGAACAATTGGTGATGCATATTCCGATGTGCTGGGTTTAATGACCCCTTCTTCCAACCATCGTCCAACTTGTTTATCGACCCAAATCCTATCTACGTAGGATACTCGCCTCGGCCTCTCGTATACCGGCTCTTCGTCTTTCATTACAATTTTCATCTCGACAGGCGACTTCACGTTCTTCGCTGGTCGATACTCGGTTATCAACTTATCTATCATCACCGCATGTGTGTGACTGAGATGCTGCAGATCGAAACGTGATGCTACGCTCATATCAGACGCCAAAAAAATGTCTCCAAACTCGCCAATCAATTCATCAATCCGATTCTCATCTTGTGCCATACTGTTCCCCTTCACAGCGCATACATCGGCACTTCCGTATAATGACGTTGATGCCTCGCCACGCTTCATACTATCAGCTCCTTGGGCTCGCTTATTAGTTGTTGAATCTGCAACTAAGCGCTCCCTTACGCTTACACTGTACTTTTCCATTGTTCCACTCGACCCTCGTCCATGTTTGCGAAGTCCACTATCTTCTTCCACGTGCTTCTCTGACTCTGATTCTCCTCCGTACCTCTTGATGGCACCATCCGACACCTTGCTGTGTCCACGCAGTTCGCTGACTGCCCTCACGTACTCTCCAGTATCACCATTCTCGGGTATGTCGTGCCTTCTATCGCACATCACGTGTTCCTTCAAAACACCCTTCGACAACTTACTGTGTCCACGCAGTTCTCTGACTGCCCTCACATACTCCTCAGTACCACCTTTCTCTGTTATATCGTGCCTTCTATCGCACATCACGTGTTCCTTTGGAACACCCTTCGACACCTCACAGCGTCCACGCAGTTCATCAACCACGTCCACGTGCCCCTTGGCACCAACTTCTTCTCCACACGCCTCAGATGAAACTTCTTCGGTACAAACACTTCTGCCGGTCTTCTGCTGCACTCCCTTTATCTGCTTCGACCCTTTCTTGCAAAATTTAACGTCTTCCTCAGTCACGATCAAATCTACTTGCTTCAGGATATCATTCCCTATCACGACATAATAACTTAAATCACGCTCATTTGCGACATGAAACTTAACTTCCAAAGGTATATTGTCTATAACCATTGACATCGTAAAACTGCCCATGGTTACCAATTCGCTGTTGCCAATGCCAACTAAATACTTCTTTTCGTTACTTAATTCAACATCAAATCGTAGCATCAACAATGCATCATTCCGAATTAGACACAAATCGGAACCAGTATCAATTAACGCAGACATCGTTTGGGGCATTCTATTAGGTGCCGTAAAAATTAAATCTTTGAATAATAAATTGCTGTTCCTGCTTATCTTCTTCATTGTATTCATACTCCCTTTCGCATCCCTTCCTGGCTTGTTGACTTTGACGAAAGTTTTACATTCGGATGCTTTATGTCCTTCTCTTCCGCAACTGTAGCAGGTGAATCTGCCCCGTGGACAATCTCTGGCCATGTGTGAACTTTCTCCGCATCTAAAACACTTCCTATCTCCGGGATTGAAATTCGATGTTACTCTGTTTGACGACGATGATTTGAACGGATTTGCAAATTGGAATGGAGGCTTTCCAGCGTTGATTCGTTCGTAAATTTTTATCTGCTCCTTGAGATCACCGATAGACCTTGCTTGGTATAAATTGGATTTGTTTACTTTAGAATCCGGAATACCATCGACGAAGTACTCTATAAGGCTATGGTCATCTAAGTTTATAGGTTTCCCGATTTCCATCAGACAATATAGGTATTCACGCATATCTTCGTTCTGTCGTTTACGTCGGTTCCTCAATGTACGATGTACATCAATAGCTGATACGGTGGTACCGAACTCGCTCTTCAATGCTGATTTCAACGAACTCCAACTACAAATACCAGCTTGACCACGTACGAACATCTTTGCAGCTCCCTTCAGTAATTGCTTGGCGTAGATATATTTCTGTAGCTCACTCCACTGTACTGCTTCCGCATTATCTTCGAAGTCTTGCAGCCATTGTTCAAAATTAGGCTGTCCTGAACCGCTAAATGGAGTCATGGAATCTTCCACATCACGAAGTGTAAACATCGATCGCTCTACAATCGGTGTATTCACGCTACGTCTACTACCGGCGTCATCGGCCTCATCCTCGCTTGCATTCAGGCCGAAGTGTTCCAGCAATCTGTCCTGCAGTGCGGTTTTCCGTCCACTAGCTACTAATCCCAACCTTTCCAAGTTTTCCCTAAGTCCGTCCACAGTCAATGCTAAAATCTGTTCGCGGTCCATTGTCTTACAATGCTTTTACAAATTCAATTACAAAATCAATATCAATACAAATTAAGGAAGAAGTGAAATATTATAAATTTTAAATTTTATATACGTATTAGAAATATAAAATTCCGCAAATTCTTAAAAATTTTTACAAAATGTTACAAAATATGGTTACAAAGTTTATTAAAATTATTTTGAATAATAATATTGGAATAATGTTTGTAAAATGAAAATGAAAAATTGAATTACAAAATTTATTAAATTGAATTGAATTATAATATTAGAAAAATGAATATAAAATTATATGGCCTTACTTTATTCGCCTCAACTGTACTTGTGAATTGTTTTACAGTTGTCCTCTTTTGGTTACCGCTACTGTAGTTCTTCACTTCTCTGCTACTATACCGCTACCAACGCTTTGCTGCTGCCTTCTCTGCTACGAACGCCTTGTTGCTGCCTCTCTGCTTTACACCGCTACGATCGCCTTGTTGCTGCCTTCTCTGCTTTACTCCGCTACAAATGCCTTGTTGCTGCTATGCTGCTTTACTTTATTGCTGCTTTCTGGATCTTACTTGTTGCTGACTTGATGGTCTCGTACAAAAAAAATTACGCTGCTCATCCGTTTCTCTGCTTCTAATCACTGCATTCACCGCTACATTCCAGGCTTTTCTAATAGGCGTCCGTTATACGTCTGTATGTTTCTTAACACAGTTACTTTTGCTTTTATATGTAAATACATATGTATATTTTGCAAAAGTACAGTTCTTTTCGCATGTTTTATATATTTGATATAAAGTTAAAATTTACACATTGACGGAAACGTTTTTATTATCTAATAACTTTACGCGCACTTCACATTTGAAATATAAAAAATGGTCAATTTAAAAGTTTTTTCCGCGGGGCTACCATCCCACTCTGACACCATATATGTAGGATAGCCCTTCAAATAAAAGCACTCGGTTCAACTTTATAATTAACACACACTTTATTTAAAATATATAAATGTTAAATGTTAAATGTATAAACTGAATATGTGAAGTCCGTCCGTTTGACCGTCTATATGTACGATGACTGTTTAACGACTGTCCTATATGTACGATGACTGTTTAACGACTGTCCTATATGTACGATGACTGTTTAACGACTGTGTTCTTGTCCTGTTTGTTAAGTTGGTCGTGCCCTATCAGTGCTGCCTATTGTCATAGGTCAGTGTTGCCCTTTTGTAAGTGAGGTGAGTGTGCGTACGTATTAATAGGTGTGTCCACTACGTGTTGTCCTGTCATCGCTTCCCACATGTATATGACTATAAATTGTACATTTCCCTTGGTCTATTTATCTATCAATTTTAGAGTTTCTGTAACTTTGTAAATAGTATAACATCCATTTCACCACGCAATTCTTGTTGAACTAAACTTAACCTATAGAGAATCCACTAAAATTGTTTTCGACTATGCAAACTTCTGTACTCTATATATTTACTAACTTAGCAGACTTACATTATAATTTGAATCAGTTTTATATATTGTGAAGTAGTCCATGTATTCCAAGATTTATTGATCCCTTTTCAAGAAATTTGAAAAGCTCTTCATCTATCTCATTTTAGTTTAATCTTCACGTTACTGGTTTCTTTTACATATATCAAAAAACGATGTCTTTGAATTAGTGTGAGCCTAAATGTAGGCAATAACACAGCATTGTAATATTAACGTTGCCTACATGCGGGCGAAATTTTTGCAAATAAAATAAAGCAAGATCACATTTGTTAAATATTTAATAACAATTATTTGCTCACAAAAATTATGAAATAATCTAGTATTTACATTTTAGATAATATATATACAGTGTCCGACAAAATTATGTATAGCCTATGAATGTAAACACCAAAATGATTACATCTTTTAAGCAGCGAAATTTATCGCTTTGTTTGTTTTTCTATTTAGCTTATGGATACATTGCATTAAAAAATTAAATTTATATATTGTACATTTGAACTATTTGTTGCAAAACTCGCGATCATCTGAAAAAGGCAAATATTTAACAACGACAAAAGTATGAATACCCCCATATATTATAAGGTTAGCTTAGAAATGGAGCTTTAATATTTAGTGTTGGCATCTTTTACAGACAAAAGACTTTGAGACATGCTGTCTACCAAGTTCAGAAAAAGTGATTGTGGTATGTTTTCCCAGGAGTCCTTCAATCTATTTAAACTGTCTCATTTATTGGGATGACAAGAATATCGGTCGAGCTCATCATTTAAATATTACTATAAATACTAAAATACGATATAAGTCAGAGGTTTGGGAAAGCCATAATACGAACTCTGTAGATCCTGTATCGTGATGGTATATAAAATATCTCCCAAGTCCATATTTTTTGTTGAGCGCTCTAAATTTGTACTCAACATCACTTCGTAGGACTCTCCCATCATTTGCCTTCGATTAATACCAGATTTGATAGACCATTGTAGCTATAGCAACCCCAGACTAAACTATTTTCTTACTTAAATGCCAAATATTGCCACATCATTTTGTCGTGTGTAAATCTTCAAAAAAGTCTTAATTTTTTTTGATTTTTTTGGAAGAAATATTCAAATAATAAATGTATTCATAATTTTGTCGGATACTGTATATATATTTTTCAGAAAATTGTTCTTGCAATTGGATTTGCTAATAAATGTATGAATGTAATGTGGTCTCAAGTAGAAATTAAACGCACATACTTTATTGTTATAGTCAATTATATTATAAAAATTATTTCGATCAAGTGACCTCCGTGAATAGTCGGAATAAATTCCAGCCGAGAGACACACTTTTCCATTATTCCATAACATCACATATAATAAGGTCATGCCTCTTGTTTGCTTCTTCTATTTTAATTTATACTGATTTTATATAATTACATAGATACATCTGCCTCGCCTGTCTTGCTAGGTGTCTTTGTTACAAGATTTATTGTTTTATGCAAATAAATTTAATTTAACTAACTCTTTTACTTAATCATGCATAAGTTATCCATTTTTGTATGACTAACACTAATAAAATAATTGAACCTTCTGAAATTATTGCGCACATTTTACAACAATAAATTCTGTAAATCTTCTATGAACTCACATATCACGAGTATTCTCAATTGCTTTTCCGGTTCAACTATGTATAAACATATCTACTTTTTAAATATGTGCTTAAATATTATATATCACGCACACTTGTGTCACATATGGCTACCAAAAAATAGAGATATGCTTTCCTAGCCGCACAATGCATTGACTCACTTCAAGTCAAATATATGGCGAATGCCTGAGAACCGACATTTTACAACAAAAGCATATGCTTGGTGCTTGTCTCATAGTATAAATGTAGGAACATATATGTATGTATATATGTAATGAGATATATGTATATACATATGCATTTTATTGCATTGTCTGCGCGCTGCTGCAGTTAAATATTAAATTGTACTCGTAATACCTGCACAAAAGTATGCCAGCTCGCCAGTATTGTATGAATTTATATTAAATCTCTGCACGTACCTACATACATACAAATATTTGCCGACGGCAATGTAGCTGCGAAATGCGCTCAGCCTTGAAATGCACTTCAAACTGACGCCGTGCTCAGCAGCGCAGCGCAGGAATGTCTCTATGTACGTATGTATGGTAAATGTAGGTGTGAGCCAAGTGAAATAAAGATGACATGCACAATTGTACATATAAATATTTGAGAATTTCATATGCGCATATATATACATATATATGTATATATGTATGTTGCTATATTTGTATGAATGAATTGAAATAGTTGCATAACAATAGTAGAGAGCTGTGGCTGTGGCATAAACTGTTGCGGTTGCATACAAGCAAATAATATTATATATGTGCATATTTATAAATACATATATTTATGTATATATGTCCGTCTGTTATTCACGTGCAATTTTAGTTATGTGAAATTTTGTTTGTTTCTTTTGCTATTTGTCAACAAGCCGTAGCTGCATACAATGCGTTGTAAGTAGCGTTGGTGGTGGTAAGTCGGCACAGCTTAGTTGCATGAGTGTTGACTCAGTCGTAGCATTATTTAAGTGCACATATACACGTATGCGTTACCAATGAGGTGTGGAAAATCAGCTCTCAAGAGACGCTGCACTATTTGTTGTTTGTGTGCTTATATGTACATATATAAATATTATATTTTTACTATCGACATTTAGCCGGAAACTTGTCGTTTCGAATGTCCGTGGGAATTCAGATATGTACATATTAGTGTGTGCTCGGTGATTTTAATTACACTTTTCCTAAAAAAAAAACACTTTTTTTATGATTTATTAATATTTTTAAAATCATAATCTCTTCCACTTTGCATTTTAATTTCAAAATGTTATACAAACATCTATGATTTTAACACTAAGCCAGCTTTAAAAATTACTCCTGAATGTAGGCTCTGATTTCGTCCACAACCAGAACTGAGATTGAAACAAAATCTCATTTTTGTTGACTTTCTTCAAGGAAATTATATATAGAGCGCTCTCTTGAGTCAGCGTGTTGTGATGATTCTGTCTTCAAACAGTTTAGTGTCACATAATTTTCTATTAGGTTAATGATGTGTGGTGAACAGCTCGCTTATTTAGACAGTCTTACCTTAGTGAATAGAAATATGAGGAGTTGTTTTTATTGTTGTTATTGGAGTGGAAGAAATATTTTTAAAATATTTTGCAGGAATATTACTACTATTACTGTCCAGAGACGTTAACTTAACTCTCTTCGGATCGCTGTTTTAATAGCTGACAGCGTTAAACCAATTCTATTTTCTTTCTTTATTTCATACCGTTTCTCAATATTGGCTGCAGGAAATTATAACTATATGTAACCAGTGTTTTCTAAAGCTCTCCACTAATAGCTTTGGGGTAAGAGTATTTAAGATTTGATTATTAAAGGATGATGGTAAAGTTCACTAATGTATTTTTACAGCGGGTTCTCTGAGGTTATGGCATTTGGGAAAGACCTGTAAAACTAATAAAATAATTAAGTATATGGATGTTACCAGTGTAACCTATGAAAAATTAGGCGATTTTCGTGATTTATTTTAAAAGAAAGTACTCGATTGATTGTTTCGAAGTTTTTTGCACGTAATAAGGTATATTTTCAGATACATTTAAATTTTTTTTTTTAATATTGAAAATTAATTTTTGAAAAATATCAAAAATTGAGAAAATGGCGTTGTTCTGAATAAAGAATTCGTTTTTATACCCTGAACAGACAGACAGTCACGATGTTTGTAACACCCAGAAGGAAGCGTCGAAGGCCCTATAAAGTATACATACAAATGATCAGTATGTTGAACTGAGTCGATTTAGCCATGTCTGTCTGTCTGTCCGTCTGTATATATACGAACTAGTCCTTCAGTTTTTAAGATATCGTTTTGAAATTTTGCAGATGTTATTTTCTCTTCAAGAAGCTGCTAATTTGTCGAAATTGCCGATATCCGACCATTATATCATATAGTTGCCATACAAACTGAACGATCGGAATCAAGGGCTTGTATGGAAAACTTCCGCATTTTACTACATATCTTCATGAAATTTGGTGTGAGTTATTGTTCATAGAAATAATTTAATCTCCGAAAAAATTGTTTAGATCGGTTCACTATAGCATATAGCTGCCATATAAACTGAACGATCGGAATCAAGGGCTTGTATGGAAAATTGTCGCATTTGACGTGGTATCTCCACGAAATTTGACATGGATTACTGCTTAAGGTAGTAATATAATCCCCGAAGAAATTGTTCATATCGGTTAACTATATAACCTTAATGTTTCTAGCAAACAACCCGGCTAAAAAGAATTAGTAAAATGTTTTCTTTTTTTACTTACTTTTTCTTACGTCTTTAGATTTGCTTACAAACGTGGTTACTAAAAGAAATGTACCTGTGTGTGGATATACTAGCTTCGGCACAGCCGAAGTTAACGTTTTTTCTTGTTTTAGGTAAAACATGTTCTTTTCTAAATGCAAATTGACATTGTATAGTAAACATGGTCAAGAATACTCAGTTTAAATTTGATCGATCGGTCAATGTATCGTTGAGTTATGATGTCAGCAATTTTGAGAAATGTCGTTTCGAGGAAAACGCGTTTAAAGTTTCGACTATAGCTGCTTACACCTGTGAGCGGTCGCTCTTTAGAAAGCAGTCATTCAAAAACTATTCAAGATACGATCTTACCGCTTTCATAGGATATTTTTGAAAGTATTAACTATCGAATAAGCAAAAAATAAAAAAATATGCATATTCTTCAAATCTAGACTACCATTTCTTCATCTTCACCTCATTTCTAGCTGAGGCCTACGAAAGGCTTAACGAAAATATTACAAAATCCACAACCAGAAAGAGTTGTTTCCACGAAATAAAATACATATTTATATTTTTCAATATTTGCATACAAAAATTTACATTACATAAAAAAACAAAAGAATTTCAAACACAAATATTTAAATTAGTATTTCTCTTTATTTATTTTCCACATCAAAGCATGCATGCAACCAACCAGAAATCAATATACTTGTTTGTTTTTTAGCACTTTTTTCGCTCATGAGTCGAGTAGCCAGCTTATGAGCAAAAGATAAATGAAAAAAATAAATAAACTTCGAGAAAGGGTGCCATGCACTTTTTAATATTTTCTCTCACTTTTTTTTGGCATTTTTAGACAGCGCCAAATATGAAAACATCCGAATTATGAGTCCGTAAAATTGTTGTTTGTCATCTCTTGTATTTTCCAACAAGACACTGGCAGTTGTAATCTTCATTTTTTTGCACACGTATGTACATACATTTATGCGGAGCAGAAAATCCATTTTTTTACCGCTGCCAGCATTTGATTGTTTACAGCAGAGGAAGCACCGTTTTATAGTAATTTTTTGCAGTTGCTTGTTTGAGTATTTGTATGTGTGTGCAGATTTGCACCGTTATCGAAGTCAAGGAGCGCTCAGATGTGTGCTAGCCTTCTGCTCCCCTCCAACTTCTCTCCTACTCCCTTATTGCCTGTTTTTTGCGCAAACTTTTTCACTTGACAACATTTGACAGGCTGCAACAACAACAATAACAACCACAAGTGAAATTGAAAAACTTTTTTGACACGAATTCGAGAAAGGGAGAGAGAGAGAAAAAGGTAAACAAAATATGTTTTAGTATTGTTGTTTTTGTTGGTGGATATGTAGCAAATACAATCAACTGTCAGGTGCAACGTGGCGTATGAGTATTTTTTTAGTGCACAGTGTTGCATTTGTTGCCAAGTGGCTGCCGGAAGTAGAAGTCTTATTTGCTATTGGACACATCTGTGACTTACCACTTTGTAGATGTATATGTAAGTACATGTGTGTTTCTGCTTCTCTGTAACTGTCTACGTTGTTGACATAGAATTTATAGTACGGCTAGTTCTGGCACGACTATATGATGCTGTCGTGGCTGCTGACGACAAAAGTTATGACTGCAATAACAACAACACATACCCACCTTTACATGTGAACTGTATATATGCGCTCTGTCGTGTATATTTGTGGTATAAGCAGTCGTTGCAAAGGTGAACGACAAATGAAAGAACAAAACCTCAACGAGCTGCTGTTTGAGTATGTGCCCCGAATGGGGAAGTTGGTAGGCCAAAATCTGATTAAATATGCTCAGTTGTTGGCCATTGTGGTGCAACACACATACATACATACATACATTAGTACCTTATATTTGCTGTGTTGTCACCCGTATGCCACTTTGTGTCTTTCTTTTTTGTTGCGTTGGTTCACAAGCGAGTCTCTGGACATATTTACTTAGTGTGCAAGTGTACTTGCTTGCAATTTGGCGGTGCTTTAAGTATTCTATACATATAAAATCACACTTTGGAATTTCAAGCCAGTTTGCTGGAAATTAATACTAGCATAAACTCGTTGAGAAGTGCAGTAAAATGCTGCTGAGAAAATAAAATATTGGGTAAAAGTGTGTTGCGTCTAAATGTATACTTCAATATTATTTTATAGTAATAGTGCCTAAATGTATACTACAGTTATATGTATTTTCTCTTCCATTGTCTTTTATATTGATTTTGTAGTAATTATTTTTCTACTGATGAACCACCCTAACCCAAGTTTTGCCTTTAATATGGCAAAAAGAAAATCTCGCAAAATAAGTAAGCCGGCTTATAGCTGGTCGAACCATTAAATCATAACACTTGTAATAAAAAAGTACGCAAGAGTAGAAGCTGTTGTATGAAATGCAAGCGAAAAAGGTGAAAGGTCAAAATAAAGCGGATTTGTACGGAATATATTGAAGAATTTTTTCATATTTTCAATTAGCTGAAGGACTACAAATTGAACTTCGTAAAAGTTTTACAGATTATTATGTAGTGGTAGTTTTAGTGCGAGAGATTTTAATTCGAAAAAATAGTGGATTTTTTAAAAACTCATACAAAAAAAATTACTTATTTATTTCAAATAAGTGAGTGTCATAAGTCTGATTCCATATCTTACTAACGTTTTAATTTTAATTAATCTTTGATATAATATTTGGTGATTGTTATCTCAATTTTCAAAACATTATTTTAAGCCAAGCTTCTTTAGAAAATACGCCGTTATATTTTTAAGAACACCTCATATTTGACAGCAACTAAAGTATAAATATTTAAAGAAAAACAAATATTGCATTTCTAGTGTAACTTCGTCGGTCTAAAAAATCGCCGAAATCGAATTACGAAAATGCAAGGCTTCAGATTACGAACTTGAGGTTCTGAGTACTGTTGAATAATTATAAAAAAATATCGATAAATCCTTTAGAAAAAATTTAAAGGAGATGCTTTTCTTGTAGTAGTGGGGCATCGTACCAAAAAAGGTTTAAAACGGATCATAACTTCTCCATGCCCCCACATACCTCATACACCGATTTTCAAGCTACCGGTGGACGTTATATCGTATATATCGGTTAATGTATGAGATATCTTTGCAAAATTAAGTGAACGAATGTTGCTGGAAATAATGTAGCTTGGTGTCGAAAATTAATGCAATCGGTCCAGAAATTACCCCAAATATTATAAATTATTATATAAACCGATTTTCATTATTCTAGTGGAATTTGTGCCAAATATTTGGGTAACACATAATTACCTTAATAAAATTACATAAATAAATTAAAATAAAATATTCAAAAAATATTCTGAAAATTTTGAAGAAACAAAAATTTTATTTTTTAAATATTCCGGCTGGATTCCTTCCAAATTAGGGCAACATTTTCATTATAAAGCTCAAGAAACTTAATTTTTTGATGAATTAACCACTGTACGAATAATACTTATAAGAAATCCTTTTCAAGATTTTAAAGACTCCGAAAACAACAAGAAGGTTTTATACTCTCGCAACAAAAGTTGCTAAGAGAATATTATAGTTTTGTTCACATAACGGTTGTTTGTAAGTCATAAAACTAAACGGGTTAAATATAAGGTTATATATATCAAACAGAAAGTTGAAATCGGATAATAACCACTAAAAGTGGGTTAATTTACTAACGTAAAACGTCGGAAATATAAAATTTCACAGAAATAATAACAGAAGGTAGCTGCACTCAGATTTTTTTACAAAATGAAAAATGGCCTGGCATCGCCTACTTATGGGTCAAAAACCATATCTTAGGAACTACTTGACAGATTTCAATACCATTCGGTATGTAATATTTTTTTGACACCCTGATAACACGGATAAAAAATGGGCGAAATTGGTTCACAAACACGGCAACTTAACTTTTAATTCCATTTGATTCCTTCTCTTTATAATTTAGATATATAAGGAACCGATGAAGATAGGGGAATAAAACTTAACACAAATAGTGCATATCATCTCTGGCTTCACTTGTAAAAAATCGTCGAAAACGGACTATAACTTTTCGAGGCCCCAGATATCGAACATGTTGTACTCAGCGCCTAAGGGTAAATTTTAACCGAAAATATCTGTAAATCTCTCAGATAATTTAATGTAATTCAGAGAAAATTTTAATTAATTAGAAAAATTTCATTTTGTCGAAAAATCAGACATCCCTAATATTGATGAAATTTAGCATATATTACATATGTATATATACATATGTATGTATGTATGTATGTCTGTATGTCCGCCTCAAGGATGCACATCACGCTTGACATTTCGCATTGTTTGCCTTTTTCACTCGCTACTTTCACTGTCTACTATAGCATTCACATAAATTTCAACAAACACAGACGCGGACGCATATGCAAAATCCCAAATACACACACATATGTATTTGTTAATATGTATGTGTGTGTGTGCGTTTTAATGACTGCGAAAGTTCTGCCATTGTTTGCACTTTTGGCCTATTTCTTTTTGACCCCACTTTTTCGTACTTGTTTACCATAATTTTGACGCACGCATAAGGGCGCAAATGCAACAACAATTATTTGCAGCACTTCTACAAGGGCCTTACATAACGTATGTATATACATATGAGTAAACATACGAGTAAACATATACATATATATACATATTAGTAGATATAGTATAAGCATAATTGCATATGCAGATTAAGCGCTACGCCATTGCTTGTTAGCATTTGTGGCACGAAAGTGGAAAGTAATGTTGCCAGCGTAAAATTAAAAAGCATAAAATTGATTGTGTGCGCGTATGCGTGTGTGTGGGTGTGTGGACGATGCTGATTTCTTGTGGCGAGCGAAAGCTTTTACTTACACACCGCATATAATAATCGCTCATTTATCATATAAATTTATTGGTTTCTACAAGTAACGCTAAAAGCATGCTCGCCGCTATTTATAAATTGTGTAAGCGCTTTTCTGGGTAATAAAGTTTCTTCTTCGATTCTCTTTTTTATTTCAAGTAAAAATATTTTTAGAATTTCTCTGTTAACCAAGTAAGAAGTTTGTTTCCTTTCAAAGTACTTGTCGCTTATTAAATTTGAGGAGCTAGCTATTTATAGAATATATAGTACCCTTACCATTTCTTTGACGCGTGTTTTGAGTAGTTTCTTGACTTTTCAGAAACTTTAACTTGGAAACCTATTGTTAGACTCGATAAATATTTGGCTTTACCAAAGTATAATTTCCTGCTATTTTATTACATATTAGTGTGGCGCCGCTCACTTATGGTTTAAAACCAGGAAACTCAGGAACCACTTGATTCATTCGGCTCATAACATTTTTTGACATTCCAATGCTATAGTTGGATGTATACTAATTTGGGCGAAATCGGTTTACAAACCGCGCCTACTTTCCTCATAACACAATTTTGAAGTCCATTTGATACACACAGAAAATTTCATATCGTTCCGGTGAATATTTCCAAAGTTACAAGCAAATGAAAAATTTGAAAAGGCGTTTCAGAGTGCTTGGAAGTACAAGGTCCGAGCGGCAGCGCGTTTTTCTCAAAATGGTGTTTTCAAAGTCGGTGACCAACATTACTCGAAAACGGCTAGACCGATTAGTCTCAAATTTTAACACGACCTTCTTAAATATATTTTTTAGCAATTAATCGAAGATTTTTTCTCTCCGATAAATATTTTTTTTTTATAAACAATTTAAGGCCGAAATTTCGGTGAAGAATCGATTTTTTTTTTTTGAGAAACCGCCATTTTGTCAAAAAATTTTATTTTGCTTAATCCTTCGATTCATCACTAGATTTAACATTATTTTAACGAAATCTGTTTGGTTTTTTAATTTCAAATGATCCAGTTCCGAGATATAGTGGTCACCGCAAAACGTCTTTTTTGAGAGGAGCTCCTGGAGATCAGCTGTAGCTCTTTTTCAAATAAATATTTTTACTAGTACTAAGCCTTAAAATACAGTTAAAAGATACCATAATATGTGTATAAATTTTTGGATCAATAAATTAAAAAGTTTTCTCAGAAAAAATTGTGGAAAATTCACTTTTTTTCGGCCGTCTAACTGTATATAACCCCTTAAAACTTGACACAAATATTACGTAATGTAACATCGCCCGACGAAAAATCTCCGAAATCGGACTATAACTTTCCAAGGCCCCAGATATCGTACATGCAAACCTGAGTGCAGGGGGCTAATTATAAAAAATTCAATAGAACTGTCTCTGTGCTAAGGTATTAAAATCGGGCTAATACTTCGACTATCTCCTTATAACTCATATCTGGATTTTCAAACTTCTGGTGGACTTTAACCCGTATATGTCGGTTAATATGAGAGATGTCTTAAAATAAAGTGTTTAATCTTGGATATAATTTAGGTGGGTGTTGAAATTTAGTGAAATCGGTTCAGGACTTACCCAGCCCCCATATACTACGTACTCCTATAAGGATTTTCGTTTTTCTAGTGTACTTTATGTCGAATGTGTGACGCTTGCACCGTGGAAGGCTCTTTCATACAAGCTCATCTGTTTTGGCTTTTCAAGCGAATCCACTATCAGCAGAAACCTACACAGGTTTGATAGTAAAGTAGCTTGGTGATTAGTAAAGTCAAACACACTTTGACTAGCTTTGAGCAAACAGTTAGCGAGCTTAATGCTCTGCGATTAGAGTGAATATTTACCTTTTTGAAAGAGGCTGCACTTAGGAGCAGTATACGTGTATGAACTGCGAACTTATTGACAGGCACCTATGTTTGCATAGTATTGCGTTCTTGGTATGACACTGTTGACGATGAGCTTCATATATAAGACTAACATTCCTTTGAGCTTCAATCCATTCTTGGAAAAGCTCACAACGTCTCTTCAGCGAGTTCGCCACTCTCATATATGTAACAGAGGTGGAGGGACCACTAATTGTAAGAGACCGCATTGATATTGTCTACGTTTTCAGGGATGAACCAACTCTTTCCCAGAAGGATTAGTGAGGGAATATTACCTTTGTAGTATTCACTAAGTTAGCCATTAAATTTTTTATTCAAAATAAATATGTGAGTTCCACTATATAGTATATCTACCAATAGAGTTTAATGTTCGTTTTCAGAAGCTTTTATGCTTTTTCTCATATGATTTGCAAGTACTTATTCAAATTGCGGTTTTAAATGCACTCAATACTCATATGAATACACTTCAGCAAATAAATAATGAGTTTACAAAATTTTTCACAAAAAAATTTTCCGCATGAATTCAGCAAGTTTTTCGCAAATCTCCAAGGTAATAAAATACCACGAAATAGCGCAGAACTTAATCTGCATGCACATACACTCGTGTGTAAGTATGTGTAATGCAATAACAACAAATGCGTTGTAAATTAGTAAGCCGAAAACTGAGAGAAGCGCGAAAAGCATTATTATTATAATTTCAGCAAATTCGTCTTACTTTTCTAAGGAACTCACTTCAGTGTCTGCGCGCTAAAACCCAGCAGATGTGCAATTTCTTATTATCATAATAATTCACACTCAAACTTAAGAATATACATATGTGTATGTGTGTGTGCAATTTAACTTGGTACTGCGAAAACAACTGTTCGGGATTATTGTTGATGTGCAGTTAGTTAGGCATTGTTTGCATAAGCGCATTAAGTGCACCATGAAACAGAAATTCATACATATATATTTGTTCATAAGTGCATAATTCATTATACATACTTACATGGCGGAAGTGAAACTGAAGATTTCAGTACTTTCATACAAGTTTTTTTTTAATTTTGAATAAAAGCTACAAAAAGTTGGATGAAACAACCGAAAGCGGAAGATCTGTGCTGATAAAACTTTTAACTTTCACACACATTAAACCATATTTTCTATTTTAGCCATTTTATCAAACTCTGTTTTGAAGTTCGTTAAGTAGTTTTGAGGAAAGCAAATTTACGAGGTGTGTTCAAAAAATAACGGGAATTTTCGTTTTTTTTTGAAAAAATATTTATACTGCATTAGTGTTGTCGCCTTCAAAATAGTCTTTAATCGATATCATGCACTTATTCCAGCACTTCTTACAATCGTCAAAACACTTCAAACACTCAAACTCGTTTTTTGGGATAGCCTTTTTGCGATTTCCTCTTGGCGATTTCTCGTATGCTTGTAAAACGGCACATTAAGGTTATCTTTCTTTTTTGAAATAGAGAAAAGTCAGATTTTACTTTCTTCTTTTTGAGCACTATAATCTCCTAGATTAGGTTAGATTTGTAGGCAGATCTCTGCAAAAACAGAAGATCTCACTTAGACAGCCTGGCGCTGTCCATTGTGGTACCAATAAAACTCCCTGTGGATCAAAGACCTTTAAGATTCAGCAAAACGCTTGGAATCCGTTACAAATTTCTTAAGACGGCTAATATCAATTCTAGCCAATTCGCTAGGGTAGCCGAAAAAGGGCCTTCCGAGGTGTTTCAACCTCAGTCTGGCAAAAGCTGGACAATGAAGAAGGAAATGCTTAGATGATTCCATCACGCCTTCCTCATGGACAATGGATCGCATGGGTACCCATTGGACAATGTCCTGTAAGTACACCAATGATCGCGCTGATATGGACCTTGCCCAGAGACCTATTGGTTCTAAAAAATTATCTCAAAGATTCCCACCAATTTTGACATAAATCCTTGATCTGCTGTTGCTATGTGATACCACAACAACTACTTTGAGAGCTGGAGCATCGAACTCCATTTGCCAATGTGAAAGAGTTCTTCAATATTCCATTTTTGCTTTCTATCAAATATTTTGTGTTAGTAGCTTTAACTATTAAAAAAAAAAAAGAATATTTTTTAACCTATTAATCGTCTCCGATTCACGACAGGTTGGAGATTTGCGAATCGAACAGATTATATCAGCTGTTTAAACCTTCTGGCAGATTGCGGTGAAACCTTATGTGTTGCCTTAAGCTCTTTGATCAAAAAATGCCAAAATTAACACTTTATAATATTCAGTTTTGCCATTCTTGAGAGATATTTGAGATTTGAGAAATTCATAGTAATAAACGCTTGTCAAAAATCTGTAATGAATATACAAATAAGATATTACATTCTCGAAAATTAAATTAATTTTCTAGACTCAATATCTAGGAGAAAATAAAACAGAGTACACTACGAGTTTGACGGCAATATTTTGCCATCTCTATTTGAAAGGAAAATAGAAAGAAAACTGTTCAAAACCGTTGTCATACTCTCTATAAGAAACTAACAATAAATAACCTAAAACGCCATTGTGTGGCTACTAAAATGGAATAGATGCAAGTGCAAATAACCGCAAAAGCATAACAGGAAATAAAAAGCGAAAAATTGTCACTTGATTGACAGAACCTGGCAAAAAAGAGCTGAAGTAGTAAATTAAACAAGCACATACAATTATATATGTCCCTTTATATGCTATATATAATATATTATATAGAACCTCCTCGAAGTTATTTGTGCGACCATAATACACCATTGTGCTGCAGAGTGGTGGCACGGCACAGCATATTTCGAATTCTTTTATATTTCTAAGCGTGACAGGTAGACAATCATATTTCATAGCTCGTGGTTCGGTTTGTTCATTGACTTCGCTATTCAGGCATTCCAATGCGGCATTGTCGCCAGGAGCACCACCAGTGCTCAACAACAGAGTGTTGTTGGTGTATACACCCGTTTTTCATATTTCTCATGCAAAGTGCGTTCAACTGCAAATTTTCCACTTGACTTATTGCAGCTGGTGCCTTTGAATTTCCATTAACTAAACAAAAATTCCACTTTTGCTTCGCTATGTACGCTCAATCGATTTTCAGCTGCACCTCCCCCTGCATCTCTTCATACCTGTGTTTGTGCTCGCTTGGCGCGTGAGTTTGGAGTGTCGAAAGTTATTGGCGTTTAATTTGCGAACAAATGGATTGTGGTGAAGTGTGCACCGCTACTATTGACTTATTGGTGGCATAAGAAATATATTTTAAATACAATACCACTGGTGGGATATTGTAGGTATTATTGAAAGACAGTTTTAACAACTGGAAATTTTAAATTAATATTTGAGGTTGTTTAATTTAATACTTAGTTGTAGAGGAGAATGCTCAGGCCAGTTAAATCAAAACCAACACATAGATGGCGCTGCTGTCAAAATGGGGTATTCTGTTTAATTTTACAAATATCAAAGGAGTTTACTCCTTAAGACACGTTCTATTCTACATTGTCCAAAATATGGTAGCTCACGCAGATAATCTTGAGCTCTAATTACAAGTCTTCAACCACAAAAATTATAAAGGTTATATCAAGAAAAGAGAAAAAAGAAAAGAGATGAAAATAAAAGAGAGAAAATAAAAGAAAAACTGTTTGGGATATCAATGAAATTATTTTTTCCTGTGAAAGTACATTCGTTTCCATTAAATATGGAACTCGATTTCTTTTATTAGGTCTACAACTTTGCATCCGCCGTTTTTTTTTTTTTTAATTTAATTTTTTGTTTGTATAAAAACGGTTACAAATGTCCATGAGCCTCAGCCGCACTTTTCTTGGAAATAAAAAAGAAAAGCAAAATGTACCGCAAATGTCGAGAATTCGGCTCAAAAAGTGACATTTTCAGTTGAGAATAAGTTTGGGATGCAAACAGATCTCTACAAATACTTTGTCGGGTTAATGTTGACACAAATGTCCAAGATCTATTTAATCGACCAGTGCTTTACGCTAGAGACATCTATTGGAAAACGGCGGAAGCAAAGTTATAGACCTAATACATGGCCACCACGGTCACGCACGCAGAAGTCCAGACGCTGAAAGCAATTTTCGACGGTTTTCAAGCATAAAGCGACCGATACTGCTGCAATTTCACGTTCGATATTCGTACGTAGTTCATCAATCGTCGCTGGCCACTTGGCATATGCCATAGACTTAACGTAGCCCCACAGGAAATAGTCTAACGGCGTCAAATCGCACGACCGAGGCGGCCTATTGACTATGGCATTTCGTTAGATAGCACGTTCACAAACTTGGTTGTCAATAAATCGATTGTGACATACGCTGTGTGGCTTGTGGCGCTGTCCTGTGGGAACCACATATTGTCCAAGTCCATATCATCAAAGTCGGACCAAAAATATTCGGTTATCATTGAGCGGTAGCGATTACCATTCACAGTAACATGTCAGTTTTGAACATCAGTAGGAAGTATGGCCAATGACACCGTCGGCCCATAAACCGCACCAAACCGTAATTTTTTGGCGATGCAATTGTGACCTATGTGATTTGTGACCAAATACGCATATTTTACTTATTGACGAAGCCATTCATCAAGAAATTATCGTAGGACGCAGCGCTGTTAAAGTTAAGGCCACTGACTCCGAATTTCATTAGTAAATTTTAATAATTTCTACTCGTTGTTGGATCGTATATCTTTCCATGATTAAATGGCAAACCTTACTCAAGGGAAAAAGAGCGGGAAAAAATATGGCGTCGTTTGCTGTCCCTATCGGTCTACTTTTGTAGCGCCCCTTTTACGTTTATTTTTAATTTCAAGAAAAAAAGCTAAAGTAATTTAGAGGTCGGCAGAAAGTTGCATTACTGAGGACGAAGAGAAGGTGCTGTTGAGAAGGAAGTATTTGGAAATAGATTTTATAAGGGGTTACACCCGGTAGGCGGTTCCATAACTTCAATCGTATTTCTGCTTCAAATCAAAATAGATCAGCCATTCTTTGAAGATGCATTAAATTGTATAATGATATCTACTTGTCACTACTAATCAGGTAACAAAAACAGGTGAATAATATCGGTCAAGTATTCAAAGAAGATGTGAGAGCTAAACGCTTTGGACTTCATTTAATGTTTCTTATAAATTTCATGTAAAAAATTAATGGAAGATTAAATGTATCGAAAATTTATTATACTCTCGCAACAAATGTTGCTAAAGAGAGTATTATAGTTTTGTTCACATAACGGTTGTTTGTAACACCCAAAACTAAACGAGTTAGATATAGGGTTATATATACCAAAGTGATCAGGGTGAAGAGTGGAGTTCAAATCTGAATGTCTGTCTGTCCGTCCGTCCGTCTGTGCAAGCTGTAACTTGAGTAAAAATTAAGATATCTTGATGAAACTTGGCACACTTATTTCTTGGCACCATAGGAAGGGTGCTTTCGAAAATGAGCAAAATCGGACCACTGCCACGCCCACAAAACGGCGAAAACCGAAAACACATAAAGTGCCATAACTAAGCCATAAATAAAGCTATGGAAATAAAATTTGGAATGAAGGATCGTACTATGAAGGGGCATATTTGGATGTAATTTTTTTGGGGAAGTGGGCGTGGCCCCGCCCGCTACTTAGTTTTTTGTACATAAAGAGCTATATAAACCAAACTTTCTGCAGTCGTTTTTTTTAGCCACTTCCTAATACAGTCCAAAAATGAAAGAAATCGGATCATAACCACGCCCACCTCCCATACAAAAGTTAGGTTGAAAATTACTAAAAGTGAGTTAACTCATTAACGAAAAACGTCAGAAACACTAAATTTCACATAAGAAATGGCAGATGAAAGCTGCACTCAGATTTTTTTACAAAATGGAAAATGAGCGTGGCGTCGCCCACTTATGGGTAAAAACCATATCTCAGGAACTACTCGACCGATTTCAATGAAACTTGGTTTGTAATAGTTTCCTTACATCCCAATGATATGTTGTGAAAATATGCCAAATCGCTTCACAACCACGCCTACTTCCTATATACCAGAACTTTGACAATCTGAATCGTTTACTTTACAATATATAAAGTAAGTACTAGTGAAGATATCGGTGCAGAACTTTGCACAAATACTATGTTAATAGTGTGGCATCCCCATTCTAAAAATCGCCGAAATCTGACCAGAGGTTTTTAAGGCCCCATATATCGAACACGAGGACCTCGGTGCTTCTAACCTAATATTATGGTTTCCAACGTTCAATGGACTTAATACAATATATATGTCGAATATATGGGTCAAATTGTGTCTTATCTTAATAAAAATATATCAATAAATTGCGAGAGTATAAAATGTTCGGTTACACCCGAACTTAGCCCTTCCTTACTTGTTCTATTTAAATTTATTTAAAGCTCCTACTTATCTCATTCTACTTCCCCTCAGCTCATCATTAATCTCAACACTAAATCTGCTCATTTTTTCCACATAAATCGACATTCCTGGCAAGCTTTCAAGGCTCCTCCATCAACATTCACAATCAGCTCCGCTTTTTCACTAAATTCAATTAAATTCTGTAACTTCATATGGGCTAATTTAAACTTTCACCACAATGCAAACAAACACACCTTCACACAGAGTAAAAACACATTCTCATTCATTGGCTTTGTGCCCTTGCTCTCTTTAACGTATGCACGTAAGACACCTCGCCATCGCAGTAGCAGCTCAGCTACGTTGGAGCGTAACGACCGCACATTACCGCACAAATTGTAGGTTAATTCAATTAAATTCAAATTAAGTTGCCAACATTTTCTAGGCAGTTGGCTGCTCGGGCGGTTCTCGGTGTTTTGGCGGCAAAAGCGGTCTTTAACATCGCAGACATCTTAAATCGCATTAAAGGACGCGTGAGTCGGCTTTTCTTTCATTTTTTGTTTTCATTCTTTTGTGTGTTCTTTTATGCGTTTCTTCGCATTTTGTGCTTTCTTTTTTTTTTGTTTTTTTTTTTGTGGACAACTCACATCAAAGTGTTTTGCCAACTTAGTTGCTTTCGTAAGCGCCTGGCGGTGACTTGCTCCGTTACGCGCTTTTAGACATGGATCACGCGCAAATGCGTTTGTGCGCGGCGGTTTGGTCGATTTTGGTTTTCTTCTTTGTCTTCATATTCTTCAGCAAAACATTTTTACATATGTGTATGTGTCTAACTAACTAATTTGTTTGAGTTTTACGTTGTCGTAATAGTTTTCTAGTTTAATTGAATTCCTTTTTATATTTTACGCTTTCATCTCCTCTCAGCTCACTTTCAATTAATTCGTTTTAATTTATATGTAGTATGTCTGGAATTTCAGGATTTCCTGTTTTAATTGAACTCATGTTTTATTTTCTACTCTCTTTTACATGTTCATTCTCAGTTGCCTTATTGAGCAAATTGAAATTTCTTCGCCCCAAACACCGTCTGGTGTGCTCTCTACCCGCTGCTTTGAAAGTTTCCAGCTCGCATAGCAAGTGTCTAGAAAGTATGTTGAAACTGCGGAAAAAAATTACTAAAGAGAGCTGACTTTCAAGCGCTATTAAATGGCTTTACTTGCTACTTGAAAGTAGACAAGATTGGAGAAGCGCTTTTGTTACTTTAAAAAATGTAGAATGTGTAAAAGGAGGAGGGAAATGAATGAATAGAGATTTCGCTGATTTTATGTTCCGCAGTTAAATAAGAAATTCTTTTAAATCTCGTGTTCCTGTCACTGTCTTTTTTGAGCGTTCGCTGGGATTACTCGATATTTCAAGATTTAATTTCATTTCTGCATGAGTGAATGATAAAAAGCCACTTTTCTTTTCAGGGAAATAGAATCACTGAATGCATAAAATAAGGAAGAGGAAGATCGGTCTAGATATTTGGCAAAGTTCTAAGTAATTCAAGTAGTCACTGTTGAAAAGAAGACCAGAGATGAGTGTTTTAGATTTTATATAACTCCAGAGTGATTCAATAGTTCTTATGATCGTTAAACGAAGCGCTCCTTGCTCCAGAGTTACAAATATTTTCCAACCTAATACAGTTTGTTTATAAGGAATTCAGTGCGCAGCAGTAACAATTTCTTTCAAATTTTTTTACTGAGAATCCAGTTTCCATCCTCGTCTCATCTCTCAGATATCCCAAGATAGTAGTCCTTGTCAAAAGGCGCGAAACCTTTGAAGACAACTTTAGACAATTGCGAAGAAGCCTTTTTTTAATATATCTTAATTTTCGTTAACACAGACTTATAAACAGTGTACAGTTTTGGGCCATACCGCTTCTATGAGTCTCATTAAAAAGTCGACGAAAGAGGACCTCCGCTATATTTCTAAGTTTTCTGTTGCCAAGAACTCTCATAAGATTTACATGAAGAACTGCGGAATTCGACACATGCATCGATCTCGCTGGTCGTAATAACGAAGGTCCGAAAGTCTATTCCTTATGTATCTATAAGATCTAATTGCCGAGAATAACTATAATTTACAGATGATCAAAAAAGTAATGGTGTCTAACATTCCTCCAACTCAAAATATCAGTTATCTGTATCTGAGGTTATGGTGAGACTAAGGTCACTCATAAAAATATAATAGATCTTCTTGTCACTACCAGTATAAGTTTCGGTCCGAGCTCTCCTAAACAGAAGCCCTTGAGTTCATGTCGAACGAATATTAGTTCTCTTTCGTCTAATCTGCCCAGCACCTTCCTCAGCAGTGCTTTACAGATTGGTACCAGAAACTTGTGAAAGGTGAGACAAGATGTTTCGTAGCCGAAAAAAGTCAAGTGAAACCAATTGCAGAAAGTGCGATCTTTTACCACATTTTCAGAATACATATTTACATATAACTTCGTATGTTTGTATTTGTTGTTTACAAACTGTCGCCGCCTAGCGATACTTACTATCTAATAGAATCTATTTAACAACAGCGTCTGTGGGTCGTAAAATTTAAATCGCCTATTCGCGTTAATAAATCACAGCGTTTGTCTCGGTATACAAAATAACAAAAACACAAATACTGGCAAAACATTTTCGCTCGTCTATTACTCGGCATAACTTGCTGTTTTTATGCTCGTAAACGATATTTCTGCTTGTCTACATAACCGTATAATGTTGTGTTTGTAGATACAGTAGTAACTGTGTAAGTATGTGTACACTCGCCTAGACGTGTTTATGTGCTGCTCGTATTTTATGCTCTGGAACTATTTTTTTACGATTACCCAGTAGATAATGCTACACGGTTATTGGTATAAATTTTAAGGTGGTTCGAGAAAATGAGTTCTGATGTCCGTTGATCTCACTGAATTTATCGTTTTGAGCTTTAGATGATCTCTCTCTTTTCCTTTCTCTATCAATACCTCTCTCTCTACTTACTCAAAAATCCATTTCTGTAAACCCAGTGAATCCCTTTAACAAAAGCTGGTTCTTAATGCCCAATTTGTTGTTGTGGTCTTAAAAATTAATTAATTTCTCTCGATTTTCAGTGCTACTGACTTTACAAAAATGTCTCTTGCACTACTCTACCGTACAGTGTATCAATATGGTACACATGTATAGTATAACTTCACAACAATTGTTTTCGCCTTTTGTTAAACACTTTGAATGGCATTTTGTTGCGCATTTAATGGCCTGCTTGTTCTAACATTTGCATATAAATTTTACAATTCAGCCGTTTTTATAATCTTGCATGTAAATTTTAAGTAGTTTTTGCTATGCATTTGCAAATGACATTGCCATGCTGCTTACCCTACACCTAAGTACTACGTACGCTCCAGTACAAGTGTTCTTAAATGTATGGGACATTGTTTTTATACCCTTTTTTATGTGCTGTAGAGTGTCCATAAATGTTGTTTGGGTGCAACATTGTTCGCAGCATTTATTTATCTGCGAGTCCACCTATTAAATGTGTAAAAGGATGAGTCACCTCATACAGCGAGGCTGCAAACCACAAATTGTTGGAGTGGTTTTCTTTTATTGTTGTGAAGGTTTTAAATCACTTGATACGGCATATTTAAGTAATTTAAATTGCCATGAAAGTGCTTCTAGAAAGCCTGAATATTGTCTTTTAGCATTCACTTAATTGAATTTGCTCAATTGAAACCTAGCCTGGCTGGACGGCTTTGGTAAAATTTGGTAATTGTAGGTTTCTCATACCCGAAAATTCTTAGGAGAACCTCTTGTTATTAAAATTTTAGTTATTTAAGTAATATTTTTAACCATGGAAATCAAAAATATTTTTTTAGTGACATCTAGCGGATCTGTATTTTTATGGAACTGTAGTAGACTACTACGACATTAGGAGTTTTCGAGAGGAAAATTTTGCGCAAGATTTATGGTCCTCAGAACATAGGCAACGGCGAATACCGCCGACGGTGGAACGATGAGCTGTACGAGTTATACGACGACATTGACATAGTTCAGCGAATAAAAAGACAGCGGCTACGCTGGCTAGGTCATGTTGTCCGAATGGACGAAAACACTCCAGCTCTGAAAGTGTTCGATGCAGTACCCGCCGGAGGAAGCCGAGGAAGGCGAAGGCCTCCACTCCGTTGGAGAGACCAAGTGGAGAGCGACCTGGTTACACTTGGGATCTCCAACTGGCACCGAAATGCGAAGGAGAGGGAAAAGTGGCGCGCTATCGTCGATTCGGCTATAACTGTCTAAATGGTTGCAACCCCAATCACAGACATATATAGTACACTGTTCAAAACTTCAACTTCCGTGCTCTTGTTACTTAGCGGCTAAAGAATAATCACTTAAGTAAGTGAAAGTATGTTAAGTTTCGGTAGAGATCAGTCCAGAAATAAGTGGATAATAAGTTTATAAACTATCGTAGACATCTTTCAGATGCATAAAAACAAACAAAATGGATCATTTGTATCAGTACAACAAATATTTTCAGTGACCTTAAGTGAAATTTTACTCGAGTTGAGCACACTTTTTACACTCGCTTATAAAAAATGGACTTATAGACCTATGTAGCATACTAATGGAACTTTTTTTCCTGTCAACAACAATGTCCCATTAACCTTGTAGCTAAACTCAATTAATATCTCATCTTTAATCATTGAACTATCAGCTCTATATACTTCCAATGGAAGAGAACAGAGAGCTTCGAAAATCATAAATCTTGATTAAAGCGGATGCTAGACAAATAATTGTAATTTACGGTCTGCTGTTTGTGAGGAAAAAGCATAAAGATTCTGTAACTGAAACGAGATACAAAGAAAAGCTTCAACTCAATTCTTAAAGCCAATTCAAAGGAAATTGTCAGGAAAAACATGAATATTTTTCATTAATTTGAATGTTGACGGCGCTCTTTTGTTGGCGATAACCTTGAATTAATTTCCCGAACATCACTGCGAGCTCATCTTTTCAGCTGCTTGGCTCTTAAATTTTCAACTTATTAAAGATCTGTATCAAGAAAAGCTAAAAGAAATAAAGAAAAATAAACAAAGCGCTCGAATATCCTTTAGAAAAGGCAAAATAAGTATAAATTAGTGTGTGCGCTTCCACTTCTTCTCCTTTCACATTTCTTTATTTTTGCATTTTACAAGCTTTGTCTAGCGCCAGAAGCGCAGTAAACGTAGCAGTGAAGCGGCAGCATTGTCATTTCGTGTGGAAAAACAATTGAAAATTTGTGTGGTTATCGGATATAAATAAATTGCCTTTAAGATTTTTGCTGCCACATTTTCTGCAATGTTGACTGCGGCATTATTGTCGCGCTGCTGTTTTTGTTATTATTGTTGTTGCTGCTGTGTAAACATAAAATATATATAAAAAATTTGTATGTTATCGTCTTATGTACAAATAAATGTTAGAAGATATGTGTATGTATTATATATAAATACATATATAATATGTAGGTGTGTGTGCTCGTCGCATGCCGCCAACGCTGTTGGCGCATTATTTGAATATTTGAAACACTCACGTGCCATTCGAACATTTTATTTCGCCTCGAAGCTGCTTCATACATTATTACAACTCCGCTTTGCCATAAAGCTCGCGCACGGTTCCTTATATTATCTATATTTTATATAAAAATGCCTTAGCGTCTAATATGTATGAGTGTGTGTAGATAAAAAGGTCACACGTGCCACTGGCGCACTCCGAGTTGTGTTGGAATCTTTGAATACGGCCATTTTTATTTAGTAAAAATTGAATGAGCCATAGTCTTTTAATATGTAGTTATATTGAATTAAATGAGGATTTTATTTTATTATTTTATTTATTTTATTTTATTTTATTTTATTTTATTTTTTTATACTCTCGCAACAAATGTTGCTAAAGAGAGTATTATAGTTTTGTTCACATAACGGTTGTTTGTAACACCCAAAACTAAACGAGTTAGATATAGGGTTATATATACCAAAGTGATCAGGGTGAAGAGTGGAGTTCAAATCCGAATGTCTGTCTGTCCGTCCGTCCGTCCGTCCGTCCGCCCGTCTGTGCAAGCTGTAACTTGAGTAAAAATTAAGATATCTTGATGAAACTTGGCACACTTATTTCTTGGCACCATAGGAAGGTTGCTTTCGAAAATGAGCAAAATCGGACCACTGCCACGCCCACAAAATGGCGAAAACCGAAAACACATAAAGTGCCATAACTAAGCCATAAATAAAGCTATGGAAATAAAATTTGGTATGAAGGATCGTACTATTAAGGGGCATATTAGGATGTAATTTTTTTGGGGAAGTGGGCGTGGCCCCGCCCTCTACTAAGTTTTTTGTACATATCTCACAAACCAATAGAGCTATATAAACCAAACTTTCTGCAGTCGTTTTTTTTAGCCACTTCCTAATACAGTCCAAAAATGAAAGAAATCGGATAATAACCACGCCCACCTCCCATACAAAAGTTAGGTTGAAAATTACTAAAAGTGGGTTAACTCACTAACGAAGAACGTCAGAAACACTAAATTTCACATAAGAAATGGCAGATGAAAGTTGCACTCAGATTTTTTTACAAAATGTAAAATGGGCGTGGCGTTGCCCACTTATGGGTCAAAAACCATATCTCAGAAACTACTCGACTCGACCAATGAAACTTGGTTTGTAATAGTTTCCTTACATCCCAATGATATGTTGTGAAAATAGGCCAAATCGCTTCACAACCACGCCTACTTCCTATATACCAGAACTTTGAAGACAATCTTTATCGTTTACTTTACAATATATTAAGTAAGTACTAGTGAAGATATCGATGCAGAACTTTGCACAAATACTATGTTAATAGTGTGGCAGCCCCATTCTAAAAATTGCCGAAATCGGACCATAGGTTTTTAAGGTCCCATATATCGAACACGATGACCTCGGTGCTTCTAACCTAATATTATGGTTTCCAACTTTCAATGGACTTTATACAATATATATGACGAATATGTGGGTCAAATTGTGTATTATATAATATAAATGAAGTTAAATAAATAAATTGCGAGAGTATAAAATGTTCGGTTACACCCGAACTTAGCCCTTCCTTACTTGTTTTTATTTAATTTTTTTATTTTATTTTATTTTATTTTATTTTATTTTATTTTATTTTATTTTATTTTATTTTATTTTATTTTATTTTATTTTATTTTATTTTATTTTATTTTATTTTATTTTATTCAATTTTATTTTATTTTATTTTATTGTATTTTATTTTATTTTATTTTATTTCTTATTTTTGCCAAACTTTTGTTTATATTCTTAGCATAGAACTACTTACCACCATATTTACTACCAGACACTGCCGAAAATATTATTATTACTTTTTTTTTGTTTATTTATTTGTTTTTCTCTTTTTTCATACTTCACTGTTTTTCTGCATGAAATGCTCCCAATTGCTTTTGCTGTCAACTGAATTTAAGTGTTTACCAACCACTGTCGTTGTTGTTGTTATTATTTTTACGCTTGTAAGTAGCGTACATTTGTGCGAGTAGCATATTTGCCATTATTACTTAGTAGCGTGTCAGTGGCGGGCGCTGATTTGAAATTGGTTTTTCGAAAAATTAGTTCAGTTCAGCGACAGCTCAGACAAAAGTCGGTCAATAGCGTCGCTGTAAAAGTATCAAGGCAACAAATGGAAAGTGAAAACAAAAAACAAAGTGAAGTGAAAGTTGTGGGCGGCAGAAGATGCATGCACTTGTGTTCGCACTGTCTTTAGGCACTCGTAAACAACGAAGGTGTGGTGTTGTTTGGTCGCCAGCACTCGTTTGTGTAACGGTTTTTTTTTTTGTAATATACACAGACATTTCGAACATGTTAAGCGCTTTAAAGCTTTCGAATATATTTATGTAAATATTATATGTATATAAACTCGTAAATGTTTACGAGTGTGTCTATGTTTGTGTTAAGCATTGGCTGTCAGTTACTGCTGTAATGGGTAATCATTATGGCAACTAACATTTGCACATAATTTATTTTGTTTTTATGAACGCCTGGGAATAGCGTTCCACTTGGCTATAAACAAAGCAATATAAGCTGCAGATGTATGTAAGTGTGTGTGTGTGTGTGGCAGCTGATGAGTTCGAGTAGCGCTTGTTGACATGAATCGGAGCGAAAATAGGCCAATTGCCCTTGCTTCACCACACGGCATTGGAGGCGTATGCGGTCGTAATGCGGCGCATAAGGTGTCAGCGCCTTGAAGTATGCTTGAATGTTGTTATTTTTCAGTTTGTAATATATTGATTACGTATTTGTAATACGAATATTGTTATGGTAGTGAAATACGTAAGGGATTTGCTGGCATATATTTCAGACAATATTAGATTTCTCTAAAATTTGTTAAAAATATGATCCAAAATTGAAATTGAAATTTTCAGCTATTTGCAAACGTTTGATTTTTATGTAGATACATATTTTAAACTCGATATATTTTTTAATAAAATTAGAGCACTGGAAAATCTCAAATAAAATTTGTCGACTGAAAGTCAATTAAAAATGATTTGCTTTAGCCGACAGCAGCATGTCAGTTGCATGGCAAACACAATTCAGTGATTTATGTTTTTTCTTTTTTTTCGTATTCGTTAGTACATATGTATACAAATATAGAAAACTGCAAGTAAATGCTACGAATAAATATAAAAAATATTGAAAAATTTGGTTGATGATTTTCCATGAAATAATTTTTTTAATAATTTTATTTATTTTAATAAAATTGTACCATCAGAGTTTATATTTTGCGCTGTAATATATAAAATATATAAGCAAAGCATAACATGTCCGACTATTTTGGTGTCCTAGTTGACTCAGCGGTACTAAAAAATAAATGTTATAAATATTATTTATAATATCAATAAAAATTAGTTATAAATATATTTGGTATATGCCTCCACTCACAATACAAATATTTAAAATAATTTTTTTGGTTTCGTTTCAGATTTGGTATAATCTTTCAACTTTCAGACCATTAAAATCTGAAATAATTTTGGTAAGTAAACTTAGAATAAAATTTTTACCTTTGAATGTGAAACACACTGCTCCTTTGCGGAAACATTTTTATACCACTTTTGACCAGTTCTTATTAAAGTTACATAACAAATAACGGCTGCTAAAGGTGGCCAAGGAGCTTAAGGAGCTTAAGGGGTTACAGGGTTTTTGTCGCGTAAAAAATAGTTTATTTTCAATATTTTTTTTGTAAAAAATTATTTATTTTATTAAAATTTTTTTTTGTCTTATAGATACATATTTAAAGAATAATTTCAGAATTAAAAAAAAATAAAGATTAAAACTCCTCCATTGTGACGTCATTTCCGGTGACCCATCGGAAAAATGGCGTGTCCGCGTTGTCAGCATGACTCCTGACAGGTTCATCCAAAATGAAAAAACAAAAATAAGTGTTTTAGGTAATACCATAAACTCGTGCTTGAACGATGGAGAGACGAAGAAAGTAAAAATTGGAATTTTGGCAGACATTTTTCCAAAAAAATTAAGATTTCGGTCAAAATTGTTTGAAATTTTTTTTTTAAGTAGTTGTAATTGTAATCTCGAACACGTTGTATCTCATCAAGATCGGTGGAGTAGTTTTCGAGAAAATTTTACAACCGACTTTAAAGTTTTGAGTAACAATAGTACTTGACTTGGACCGCACATTTTCCAAAGGCTGTATCTCCGAAACTATTATTCGGAACGACTTGAAAATTTAGGATAAAATTCTTGAGATGTTGTAGAAATTAATATGCCTAAAAACAAAAAATCAATTTTTTAAACCCACGAAATCCATGTAACCCCTTAAGAAGCAAAAGGATATGTAATGTTATTAGGTTATGCGTATTAAATATTAGGTGGAAATATTGATTTAAATCTTCGTCTTCGATTCATCACCTCTAGTCTAACTATCAGTGAGCCTCATTTTGTATATTACAAAAGCTCAAACTTTATGAGTTGTGGCGACCTTATCAAAACCATTTCATATGCCAGTCTAGATTATTTATACCAGTTTGTATATTTCAACACTATCGAAGGTTTAACGAATCGTTATAAATAATGTATAAGTGATATTTTACTAAAAAATTTGTTAGAAATAAATAAACATCAGATGTATTTCTTTTCCTAATTTCGATTTAATTTCCATCAACACAGTGCATACATTCGCCACTACTTGTCTGTTATTTCTAGTAGTTACTAAGCTATAGTTTCAAGCGTAGCCAATTCGTAATGCCAGCAGCATTTTGTGGTTAAGCGAAATACCACATTTGACTGTCAGTCCATCGAGAATCGCTGCAAAAGTTGGAAAGAATTCATATGTGTACGGTAGTGAAGCATTTTCGCATGCACTGATACAACTGATACTCCTGGGAATCGAATCACACGCATACATATACACACATCCAGCGTACGAGTAATATTTGGTGACTGACACTTTCGCAACAAATGTAATACACTAAGCAACATTGCCACGTCTGTTACAGCTGTTGCTGTGAAAAAAAGAACTAAAAATTGGCTGTTGCAACTCAGCGAAGTTCTTGTGGCCAAAGCGGCGTGTCTCCCTTTAATACCCTGCACTATGAATGGATTTCGGCGAATTTTCGCTGCATTCCCATTTACGTGTCAAAGCTTTGTTGTTCTTCTCTGCTATCCACATTTCTCTACATTTTAGTTTGTGTAATGCAATTGTAGATATTTCGCGAATTGCATTCGATATTGCTTTGGGACGCAATTAATTTATATTGCACTGTAAAGGGAATGGTATGCAGTGGATTTGTAAAAGGGAATATTTTTAGTAGTAGTAAAAGTTAGATACAAGCGTGAAGTTTATTTCTATTAAGATAAGGATTATTGGGTGGGTTTTCAAATAGGATGATTCAAATTTCTATGGAATCGCGATAAAAGTGTCCGGGCTCAAAATAGTGCATGTTGAAGAAGAGTTACCTTCTACTACTAGTTTTCGGTATATTCGAATATCTGGAGACTTAAACGAAAATTTGAATATCCAGTTCTAGTTCAGACTATTTTGGGTGCCTGGCCACATCGAAATCGAAGAAAATTATAAGACTGATAAGCTTGCTAGGCAAGATACGTCAGTCTCTCCTACAGTAGAATGGAAATAAATAGGAGCACCACTATCCTATTATGGTTTGCTACTAAACTCTTGGGCCTCAGCTGAACTGAACGAGGGCTGGATAATCATTAGAACCTGCGTTGTCCCATTTTTCTGGCACAAGGGAATTCGCGAAAAGTCTACTACGAGAGGGAACTCTTCACCAGTTCAGCTTTTCCTAGTTATAGGGTTCCTTAACTAACCCCATTAGAACGCGAGCGGTCAGGTATACAATTTTATTGGTTGGAATTATCACAATATTTTCTGCACCGCATTTGCGAGATCTAGGCAAGCATTTCTTAGATCTCACTTTTCGAACACCCTCACGAACTAGCGGATATATAAGAAAAAGCCCATACAGAATACTAGGTTCGAGGCGTATTCTCGAGTCTTAAATCTAACGGTATTGAAGCTCAGATATTTGGATATGTGTAAAAACCTACTTCCACCCTTGATATGATATCTAAGTAGGTAGTGAATGTCAATCTTTATTATATTATTGTTCTAGTCTCTCAACACTTTGTTAATATATTCCGTATTATCTGGGAAATAAGGCGTTTTACTATGACTTGAAAGTCTCTTTGTCCACATGACTCAGTATAGAAATTATTTCACCGCTCTTTGAGGATATTGTTATTGATATGGCTCATTCATAAGAATTGAACTTTTTCTGGATGTAAACGATCATACACTGAGCATGAGCTAATTTCAACCCACTACCCTTGATAGACTCTTCTAAAGAACTCTATATGTATGCAATTATTTTATAATCTTTCTTTTATTCTCTATTTGTAAATTATCTGTTGTAAAATTGCACTCTCGAATGAGATAGATATAGAAACAAGTTACTTTAAATTTGATCTAAAAATAAAATATTGAGTATACATTTAGGCGCAATGCATTTTAAATTGGGAATTTCTTTAATCTGTAAATTTAGTGTAATATTAGTGATTCAAGTGATTCTTACATCATAAGTAGTTGATAGAATTTGTGGACTGGTATGAAATTATCAGCTCCAGGAAGAATTTGTCACAGTTAAGAGACTTATTTATATATTTAAATATTGTGTTCGAATATAAAAACCTCACGCATCTAGGAATTTAGTTGCTAATTTAAGGAAATTGTAATGGAAATTGTAGAGAACTTCTTCTCCTCCGAACTTGTTTATTTTCCTCGAAACGCTTGATACTTAATAAAATACAAAATTGTTGTAAGATTTTATGCTTTACCGCGAAATTGACAAAACTTTCAACGGCACACACGCCAACTCACTTAAGTCATACACCCTCGCTGCTGCTGTTGCTCTGCTCCGCCATAATTAGTTAACAACAATTTTTACAACTTTCGCTCTAAAAATTAATTTATGTATATTTAAGCGCAATTTTGTTGCCCAATTTACTGGCATATTTACTCACACTCGCGCATTAAGTTGCCAAACTTCAATTTGTGCCCTCAACCATATACTCGTATGTACGTAAATATGGCACTCATGTGGCAGCATTTAATTCCCGTGGTGCGCCAGCGAGTGCGTAGTCAGAAACTTTGTGATCTGCAATTAGAAAGTTTGACTACCTTTTTGATGAGTGGCTTTTGTGGTTTACGCTGAGAGCGCGCATGCCACACAAGCAAAGCTAAGTATTTTGATTTTAATTATACCGCAAAGCGACCGCTATAAGCGCCCAAATACTTATACATACATACATATATGAACATATATATATAGGTATACAGTTAGAGATATATGAGCTGAGGCATCTAAAGGCTGGGTAAGCTCACACTTCGCTCGAGTTCAGCTTGATTTACGACTAAAAGTCTTAGCGCGCAGGAAGAGAAGAAGTGCTCGAAGGCGTGTGTAGCAGCTTACCTGTGCTCTTAAACATAAGTTTGTGTATTTTATTATATCTTTTCTTACTTGAACCGTTAGTATGCGTAACTCCAGACTTGTTGCATGATGCATATGTGTGTATGCCATCTGTGCAAGTTCAGCAGTGTTAGTAAGTAATTGAGTAGCAAATTAGGAATTAATTTTTACACACACACGCACACACATATGTACTTGTGCTCATGTGCAACTAGCATTTAGCATATAACTAAGCATGCGCTACACTTTGTTTAATTTGAAAAGTTTTTAATAGATTTCCATGCGCGCTTGCATTTTAGCGATATCCACTTATTTGCCATGTATCCATAGTAAACCACTTGATGACTAACTGTATTGTAATTGAGTAAGGTAATTTCTAACTACAGTGTAAGCGTGTGTATCAAGTTAAATCGCTGCGTTAAAAGTCACTTAATTAGCACTATAATTGGAGGATATCAATTTTAATTGCATTCTGTGTGTGATTTAGTGGGTTGATCTGACTGAATATGTGTATTTGATGATAAATAAAACTAGAGATTTAAATTAAGTAATTAAATTTTAACTAAGATTAGAAAAAATATATATAATAATAATATAACGTGTGTGTGATTTCCAATGAGTCAATAGTTTTTTCGGAGTTGATCTCTTTAACAGCTGTTGCTTGATTTATACTCAATTTGGTTTGTCCATTTCATAATGAACAGGATTACTACGGAACAACATTTGTTGCTGACATCCGACCCAAATTGCTGCAAAGTAGTCGAAAACTGGGCCACTCCACAATGGTTCGGCTTGTATGAAGGCTATAAAATTTCCACCAAAAATCTAGAAACATATTTTAAATATATAGTAAAAAAATTTACACCATAGGACTACTAGGTCCTATAACAAATAACGAACGATTTATCCTTCTTTTCAAGCATTCAAGTTTCAAGTTAATTCAAAGGCCATTATTATTTTGACGATTGCAAATACATTCGCAACTTTCCGCACCTAACTTTAACACTTTTTTTACCTTAAGACTCTGCTAAATACTATATAAAATATAATTAAAGGGGGATCAATGGGGAACTCAAAACATAATGTCTAATCTTTATCTATAATATAAAAATGAATCGCAAAATGTGTTGCTAAGCGCATAACTCGAGAACCGCTGAACCGATTTCGCAAATTCTTTGTTTAGAATATTTTTAGAGGTACCGGGATGGTTCTTACGGAGAGAAAAATTAGAAAATTGCCTGAAACGCTCTTAAATCCGCAATTTTCTAATCACCCATACAAACTATTTGTGTCGTTAGTCTCGAAAAAAGTCGAGAAGGGCCAAACCGATCTGGCTAATTTTAGTTTTGAAATATTTATGGAAGGCCAGGGAAGGATTAGAAAGTAAGTATATATCGAAAAATTGTGAGGAAGATAACAAGAAGATGATTTTATTTGAATTGACAACAAAATTATAAAAAAAAAAAAACAAAAAATAATAATATTTTGAAAGTTGTCATTGTTGCTTTGTTAAAATATTTTTATCATTGTTCAATTGTATAAGGCTGTGTCGATAGCCCAAAACAATTTGTAACAAGTAGGGAAAGGCAACCGAACATTTTATACTCTCGCAATTTATTGATGTAATTTTATTACACACAATTTGAAATAAAGTCCAATAGAATAACGAAAATCAGCATATATAGTACATGAGGGTTGAGGTAATTCCTGAACCGATTTCACTCATTTTCAACGCCCAGTTATAATGGTAATAGGGGTAACTTGGCACCTGTTAGTAGGCAGACAAACAGCAATTCGGCCTTGAAATTACTCCTAAATTGCAAATCAACGAAACACCAGTCTGCAAAATCGCCAAAAAAAAGAGCTATACAGAAGATTTTCCAGATATTCAAGTCGCTGAAGGTACTGCACAGGACTTTAAAAGATTTACGACACAACGAAAATATTTTTGTTGAAGCCATGATTCTGTTGTCATGTGATTTTCGCCAGACTATTCCTGGATCAACTGTTGCTGACGAACTAATCAGATTCCTGAAATCATCTAATTTGTGGCGACACATAAAGAATCGCCAATTAACAAATAACATACAAGTGTTTTTCCAACAATATCATGCTGCGATTGTAGAAATAGTTGAAAATGGTAGCGACGCAGTTGACACCTCGATGGATTAATAACATTTTTAACGAGTTTCTGTCACTTCATGGCCTCGAAAGAGGAGCTTATTCATCGTGTTTTTCCTGACATGAAACCATAATATAATAAACATAAATGGCTGATTGAATGACATATATTGGTGGTAAAAAAACAGGATCACTTTGATCTCAATGCGACAATTTAGAATTTCGTTAAAGGAGAGTTAACATAGCTACAAACCAGGATGACGTATTCAATTATCCCACAGACTATTTTAAATTGCTGGACTATCCCCACTCACTTTGCAATTAAAAGTAGTGTGAGTTGTCATCATGCTGCGTAACATAAATTCTGTGAAGAAGATAATCAATATCGTCACCAAAGCCAACATAAAACCAACTATGAAATTTGGTCATTTGTTACTTTCTTCAATATACGATTAAAAAAATTAAAGTTATACAAATTATGGTGATTTACGCTTAACACAGATCTATAATAATGTCTATCAATCATTTTAAAATTTATCGGCTATAACGTTTTCGTCTTTATGCGTAAGACTTTTTTCTCTGCATTGAAAGATTTACTAATTTAGCCACAAAACGTGTGGCTGGGTCTGCTAGTCTTTATAATAAAGCTAAATTTTGGCTATAACATTAAAGTATGTGCTTTTTTCCTTCTTAAAAACCACATGCCTAAAACACACCCTTTACTCACAATCCTTTCTTCACTTAAAGTGCCAAACAAGCAACCAATATAAGCTAACATTTATTATCATATTAAATACGAGTGATATATAACCAAATATTAAGCAGATATAAAGTAAATTGTCTCATAAAAATGTCCACTATCTGGTCGTACGGAGCGTATACGCAACATCATCAAGATATGTAAGTCCAAACACTAAAAATGCTCACAGTTTCATACTGTTGTATATGCAGTTCCTTTTTGGCATTTATGTATATTCATATCATATCCCAGTTGAATGAGGTAGTTGTTGTTTTAATTATATGAGTACTTTAGTTATGAAATAATATGCGTGTATATTACCCATATACCATGGGTTTATATCATCAAATGACTGAGCCCATTGATTGGTACAAGAAACTAAGTTAAGACAACTTAGTATTTTTTTTGCCGATTCTGGCACTTTTGGATCATCACTTATTATTTAGCTTAGCTTTTTTCGGCTTTTTAATTAGTTCACATAAACAAGTGACAGTTAATTAGATAATTGACTAAATTTAAGTGAACTCATTTAACTGTGTTGCTCATATCGTATATGTATATCATGGCCACAACAAAATCACAAAATTTTTTATAAAGTTAAACATATTTGGAAAATAAAAAAAATGATCCAAAACATTTCTAGAGTTTCGACAGTGATATCTAAAAGTATGCTTTACTGCTACACATGATCTGATTTCGATTTTATTTTTAATTAAATTTCGAAGAATTTGAAACTTGAGATTCTATTTTTGATAAGGAAAAACTGCTATGATATCAAATTACTCATTATATAAAACTGGGGTTTTGTACTTAAAGGACCTCTCATTTTTCACATAACCTTAAATAGAACATAAAATAAAAGCAACTCGGTCAAACATTTTTCAAAAGTGTATGCTTCAGCTGTATGATATAATATATATAGTAATGAAATAACCTTTTTATACCAATTTGCATCTAACCTATAAAGCAAATTTGATCAAATTTATACTTTTTGAAAATCAGCAACTCTGACGCCCTCTAGCGGGTTGAAGATATTCCTTTACAAATTTAAACAAAACTGATTTAATTGTGTGGAAGTGTATAGAAAGAATAAGGTAATATATATATATATATATATATATATATATAAAGAATATAATATTAATACTTAGTTTATATGGAAGGCGCCACGATTCTCTTTTTCATATCTCATCACAAAAAAATTAGAAAAAAATTAGAAGGCGCCACGATTCTCTTTTTCATATCTCATCACAAAAAAATTAGAATTCTTTCGGGATTTACAGATTTGAATGAAAAGTACCACGCCCCTGTTTCCAAAACACTTATTTTTTGCCAACACTTTTTCATCGATTTTCCTCAGACGTTTACAGGAAACCTCAAACTAAACTCAATATTTGCTAGAAACGACTACTACAAACCCTTCAAATCGAAAGATAAAGCAAAGCACATATATTCCCCGCAAGATATATGTATGTATTGAAGCACCGAAGACGCCTCTTCACCCATTAAATTAGCTTTATGAATAACCATACTTGATTAACAGTGTCCTCGTGTTCATTTAATCTGCTGAATTGCAAAAAAGAAAAAAAAAACACAAGTTTACAGCGAAAGTTGATTGGATATTCATATCAGTTTCCTTGTGCCACTTTCGTTGCTCATTAAGTAAGAGAGTTTTGATATACGAGTATATACATATATATGTACGCTTACGTCAATTAACAGTAAATTTAAATTACACCTACAAGCGCAGCAACAACTACTATACTTATACACACACATGCGAGTGTGTGTGTGTGTGCGCCACGAGTTGCTTGACTTGCGTAATATTATAGCGCACTTCTCATGTTGTTGTTGCTGTTGTTGTTGTTTCTTTTTATTTCGCTGATTGCATTGCGTCCCTCGGCGATGCGTGGCAGACTTGGCATAACTGCGGGCGAGTGTTGATAATTGCGTCCTTGCAAATGGCAGGTGTACTCAAGTGCTCCAATTGGCAATTGGACTATTTGCCACTTTCACACATTGCATTATATGCTTTGCGTGTATATATTTACTAATATTACATATATATACATTTACGTATATATATGTACTTATAAATAGTTTTGTCCTAGTTGTTGATTTTGTGTTGGGTGAAATCTTCGCCCATTTACTCGAATGACTTTGCAATCCTTGTCACCTGCATTTAATTGGTAATTGCTAGTTGCAAGCAAGTATAAATTTCATCTATACTCCATCGAGTGTGCTTTAATTTAGAGAGATTTAGTTAAATCTCAAATATCGGTTGGTGGAATTATTCTTCTACAGACTTGAAAGTTTTATGCAGATAAAGACCCCATATTGTAGTTTATTTCAAACAGTGTAAGACAGAATTTCTAGGATTACCTTCTCGGAGGAGACCTACTAAAGAAAGATTATTCGGAAGATCGGCTCAGTAGCCACCATTTTATATCAAAATGTATGCTATTGACAACCCGAAAGATAAACAAGTAAGGAAGGGCTAAGTTCGGGTGTAACCGAACATTTTATACTCTCGCAATTTATTTATTTAACTTTATTAATATTATATAATACATAATTTGACTCACATATTCGTCATATATATTGTATAAAGTCCATTGAAAGTTGGAAACCATAATATTAGGTTAGAAGTACCAAGGTTCGCTATATGGGGCCTTGACAACCTATGGTCCGATTTCGGTGATTTTTAGAATGGGGCTACCACACTATTAACATAGTATTTGTGCAAAGTTCTGCACCGATATCTTCACTAGTACTTACTTTATATATTGCAATGTAAACGATTCAGATCGTCTTAAAGTTCTGGTATATAGGAAGTAGGCGTGATTGTGAAGCGATTTGGCCTATTTTCACAACATATCATTGGGATGTAAGGAAACTATTACAAACCAAGTTTCATTGAAATCGGTCGAGTAGTTCCTGAGATATGGTTTTTGACCCACGCCCATTTTCCATTTTGTAAAAAAATCTGCGTGTAGCTTCTATCTGCCATTTCCTATGTGAAATTTAGTGTTTCTGACGTTCTTGGTTAGTGAACTAACCCACTTTTAGTAATTTTCAACCTAACTTTTGTATGGGAGGTGGGCGTGGTTATTATCCGATTTCTTTCATTTTTGGACTGTATTAGGAAGTGGCTAAAAAAGACGACCGCAGAAAGTTTGGTTTATATAGCTCTATTGGTTTGCGAGATATATACAAAAAACCTATTTGGGGGCGGGGCCACGCCCACTTCCCCAAAAAAATTACATTCAAATATGCCTCTTCATAATGTGATCCTTCATACCAAATTTTATTTCCATAGCTTTATTTATGGCTTAGTTATGGCACTTTATGTGTTTTCGGTTTTCGCCATTTTGTGGGCGTGGCAGTGGTCCGATTTTGCTGATTTTCGAACTTAACCTTCTTATGGTGCCAAGGAACACGCGTTCCAAGTTTCATTAAGATATCTCAATTTTTACTCAAGTTACAGCTTGCACGGACGGACGGACAGACATCCGGATTTGAACTTTTCTCGTCACCCTGATCATTTTGATATATATAACCCTATCTCGTTTAGTTTTAGGGCTTACAACCAACCGTTATGTGGACAAAACTATAATACTCTCTTAGCAACTTTGTTGCGAGAATATAAAAATATATGCCTTTTTCATAACTTTTTGAGTAAAAAGTCTCTGGACTGACCTTAGCTCTTAAAATATATATATTCGGTATCAAAATGAAATGTCGAGATAAATATGTTCATCATTATCTTGGACTATATAATAAGATTGCTTCTAAATAGTAATATGATCAGTGATACATTTTACTTTTTTTCGAAGTTCAAATTGAGAATTCACAGAAGACATTACTACACTATATAGCGGAAGAGGTCTTATGTGAGTTTCGAGGAATTCTTCATCACAATAACGAAACTGTTTACAAGTAAGAGAATTTCTAAGAATAATTGCTCCAGTATGAAAATATTCGCCTTCCAGAATATACATATATATAAATATCACAATATTGTTTCTCTTAGACCATTTTAATGCATCTCTTTCACTCAGTGTTGATTCATAGCAAATAGCAAAAATGTGAAATTTTTAGAATGATCCGATGTGACTCAGAAATGTTTATTACTAATATCTCTTTATATTCTCTTCCTTCAGTTTTTGTATCTGAGCGCTCATATAAATGTGTGAATGACGCCCTTGACTCTACTCTACTTCATAATTTAATTATTTAAAAATTTTCTCACCTGCGATAAAAATGCACAACTTTATTGATTTCTTTATGTTTGCAATTAAATGCAGCACACCGTTATATTAAAAAATATAAACATATATTTGCATTGCGAAAACAAGCAGAATAATAATAAAGGATATTAAAATTTTAGGTTATGCAAACAAGTAGAAGTGGCACTCGCGCAGAAAACATGCACTCGCTGTAAATTAATTAATTTTTCTAGTGCTGCATCATAAACTTACATACTTATATAAACGTGCATACCTAGAAGGTGTGTTCAAAAAATAACGGGAATTTGAAAATTTAAAATTGTGTGGGTTTGAAGAATATAAAACGGAATATAAATAGCAATCGCTGAAAGGAAGACTATCCCAAAAATCGTGTTTAAGTAGTTTTTCGACGATTGGAAGAAGCGCTGGCATAACTGCATAATATCGAATGGGGACTATTTAAAGGCGACAATATTAATGTAAACAATAATATTTTTTCAAAAAATAAAAATTCCCGTTATTTTTTTATATATAGTGAGGTGGCACATTAAACAAACAAAACATTTATTGACATCGTTGATGAGCATTTTCAAGGGCGAAATATAAATGTGTGATATTGTAAGGGCTAAGGTTATAATATTTCACAGTTATTAATTGAATTTCATTTAATTGAAAAGCTCTGCTGTGAATATAACGATACTATTGAATTCTTTTTGGAAAATCATACATAAATGGTTGAAAACTTTTTCTAATTATTTTTTTTTTAAGAAATATAAAGTTCATAAATGCCAAAAATATCCGAAGAACTTTATCAACCCAAAATACATGAAAACTTAACGTATCAGTGATCGATACTCAATGCTCTCATACGAGTCCAATACTTTTGAAAATTTTATTCAATATATATTTTAATTAAATATCAATATGCGATTTTTGCGAAGCTTGATAGCAGCGCCACCTACCGAGTTTTTGAAATTTAATGTTGAGACTTCGTCAAACTTTTGAGAAAATTTTAATTGGTTATTGGTAAACTAACGAAAAGTCATCATGAGTTTTATTTTTGATATATATATATAGTCTTAGTTAATACTAACCCTTTAGAAGATACACAAATATTATACATGATAATATTAGTCATTTAATGATATTGTGTCATATTGATTGTCCTGATTGTAAGAATTATTTACAGCAAATATATGTAAATTAGGTTCCACATCTATATTGCTTTCTTAGAATATACTTCACCTGAATTAGTCCTTAACTCATTTCTTTCGAAAAAAATGTATTATTTGGTCTCAGAGGAATATTTATACTCTCGCAACAAATGTTGCTAAAGAGAGTATTATAGTTTTGTTCACATAACGGTTGTTTGTAACACCCAAAACTAAACGAGTTAGATATAGGGTTATATATACCAAAGTGATCAGGGTGAAGAGTGGAGTTCAAATCCGAATGTCTGTCTGTCCGTCCGTCCGTCCGTCTGTCCGTCTGTGCAAGCTGTAACTTGAGTAAAAATTAAGATATCTTGATGAAACTTGGCACACTTATTTCTTGGCACCATAGGAAGGTTGCTTTCGAAAATGAGCAAAATCGGACCACTGCCACGCCCACAAAATGGCGAAAACCGAAAACACATAAAGTGCCATAACTAAGCCATAAATAAAGCTATGGAAATAAAATTTGGTATAAGGGATCGCACTATGAAGGGGCATATTTGGATGTAATTTTTTTGGGGAAGTGGGCGTGGCCCCGCCCCCTACTAAGTTTTTTGTACATATCTCGCAAACCAATAGAGCTATATAAACCAAACTTTCTGCAGTCGTGTTTTTTAGCCAATTCCTACTACGGTCCAAAAATGAAAGAAATCGGATCATAACCACGCCCACCTCCCATACAAAAGTTAGGTTGAAAATTACTAAAAGTTGGTTAACTCATTAAAGAAAAACGCCAGAAACACTAAATTTCACATAAGAAATGGCAGATGGAAGCTGCACTCAGATTTTTTTACAAAATTGAAAATGGGCGTGGCATCGCCCACTTATGGTTCAAAAACCATATCTCAGGAACTACTCGACCGATTTCAATGAAACTTGGTTTGTAATAGTTCCTTTACATCCCAATGATATGTTGTGAAAATAGGCCAAATCGCTTCACAACCACGCCTACTTCCTATATACCAGAATTTTATGACAATCTGAATCGTTTACTTTACAATATATAAAGTAAGCACTAGTAAAGATATCGATGCAGAACTTTGCACAAATACTACGTTTATAGTGTGGCAGCCCCATTCTAAAAATCACCGAAATCGGACCATAGGTTTTTAAGGCCCCATATATCGAACACGAGGACCTCGGTGCTTCTAACCTAATATTATGGTTTACAACTTTCAATGGACTTTATACAATATATATGACGAATATGTGGGTCAAATTGTATATTATATAATATAAATAAAGTTAAATATATAAATTGCGAGAGTATAAAATGTTCGGTTACACCCGAACTTAGCCCTTCCTTACTTGTTTTTAAGTATAATTGGGGATTAATTAGTTCTAAGCAACAATGTAGTATGCATACCTGCTTAGTTTTAAGTTGAAATGTATGCCGGTTCCTCTAAGCGGCGGATACACAAAAGGACTAAGGTAGTTTTAATGTATTCCGAAAAAAATCTATTTTACTTCCATAACCGGCTTTGGCATAAGTTTTAAGCATAAATGCCAATAAGAACTAAGTTGAAATAAAAAATAATATATTTTAATCCTTTAAACCATAATCTAACCAAAACTCACCATTTTCATAAATATTCTAAGAATTCATCAAATAAGAAAACAAAACGGCGACCAAAAGAAAAAAATAAAATTACAAATATCGGACTTAAATCCCAACAAAAGCGGACACGTGCACGTGACACACACATAGACCAATATATGCGCTTAAATGCCAAAACAAGCAAATACTGTAAAGGGTTCGCAAATATTTCAAACCCCAAAAGAAACAATGTGCCAAATAGCAGTGATGACAACTTGAGGGTTTCAGAATTTCAAATATTCTTACACATGCACTTTATTTCGCTAAGACTTTTCGTTTTTTCTCTTTCTTTTTTTATATTTTACTAAGCGGAAATCCATGCACAAATAGGTTTGTTGATAAGCGTGGAGAAATAACGGTTCCACATAACTTAAACATGAACGCAAATACCAAATACACCGTTAGGTTGATTTGGGGCTTTTAAGCGCGCATAAATTTCCATATATTTCGCAAAGGAAACTTTCTTTTCCTGCTTTTACTTTAACTTGTACTTATACACGAGAGTCTTTGGGTTAAATGCTCGGGTTAAGGTTGTAGTGAAAGGGTTATTCAGCTTCATGTGCCGTAATTATGTTGAAAACAGTTGTGTAGTTTAAGAGTTTTGGGTTGACCAAAATCCATAACCGAAACCACACTACACACATCTACTTAAACAATTATTCGAAAGCACATACCCTCGAGTAAAATACGGTCAGTATATTTATTGAAACAGATGGGAAGGCAAGATAATTCTGGAGATTCTTAAAGAAAGTATTAAAAGTATGTGAATACTTCCTTGTTTATTTCACGGCACGAGTTTGGTAACATATTATCTTCAAATCTTAATATAATATTATATATAGTAATGGCGGAGTGAGTTCCTTTACAACTCATAAATTTTCTTTTCGAAGCTTTCATAGCTAAAGTGACAGCAAAAACAATAATATGATAAAATATTGGAATTCTTTTAGGTTATGTGGCATTTATACACTTTTAAATTTACATAAAAGGTATTCTGCAGAATTATATTTTTTAAATTCATCACCTAAACTACTTTAAAGGAAATATTTTTGAAGCTTTTTAAAAGCTGCTATAGTAATTTAACTTTATGGGAAATGTTATTTACAACTTCAAGTCACCGTCTATTTGAATTCGAAGTCATCAACTGATTTCCACTTCATATAATTTACTACCAAAAATAAATACCGTTACTAGTAAAAGCTTTAACGCTCATCCACTTTAACTATCTCATTAACACTTTTGCTCCTGCTGAGTTCGTGAACTATAAAGTGGGTCGTAAAATGGCGCTGTTTTAAAATGAGAAATGAGAAAAGAGTACCTATGAATTATGTTTTCTGGTAGTTATACTGTTTAATATATATATTCTCCATTTCCTGCATAAAGTGTGAGAGTAGTCTTTAAAGAGAGTACACTCAGTTTAAGCTTTATAGGGTAGAAGTGGATATGAATTGGTCTCAAAAATCATATCTTTAGGAAACTATTAGGTATTAATAATTGGAGATTTTTACTTTGGTATAATTTGAGATTGATTAGGAATAGAAACTTGATGAGATTTTTTAAATGAACGAGATTCAAAGGCTTTGTTGACCTCCATAAATTGTACGGAAAAGCGTCCGGAGAACAGTGAACTTTTATTTCTAAGTTAATCAAGAAATCTTTATAATTATACTCTCGCAACAAAGTTGCTAAAGAGAGTATTATAGTTTTGTCCACTTAACGGTTGGTTGTAAAAAATGGAGGAAATCAGATTATAGCCACGTCCCCTCCCATATAAAATTATGTTGGAAACTACTATAAATGCTTTAATTCAGTAAGGAAAACCATAAGAAACCTTAAATTTCATTATAAAGATGGTTCAGAAGAGCTGCACTTAAAATGGTATACAAAATTTTAAATGGGCGTGGTTCCGCCTACTTATAGGTCAAAATCCATATCTCCGAAACTACTTGACCAATTTCAATGAAATTCGGTTCATAATATCTTCCTGACTTTCCAATGATATGTTATATAAAATAGTCTAAATCGGTTCACAACCACGCCTACGTCCCATATAACAGATCTTTGAAATCGATCTGAATCGTTTACTTTACAATATATAAAGTAAGCATTAGTGAAGATATCGGAACAGAACTTTGAAAAAATACTGCATTGAAAGAGTGGCATCGCAATTCTAAAAAGCGTCGTAATCGTTCCATAAGTTTTCAAGACCCTATGTATCGAATATAAGGACCTCAGTGCTTCTAATTAATTTTTTAGCGAAAATATAGGTAAGTCTCGCAGATATTTTGAAGAAATTCAGAGGGAATATTTTGCTTTTAATAATATGTCTCCGTGCCAAAAATTAGTAAAATCGGGCCATAACTTCCCTATCTCCCATATAACTAATATTAGGGTTTCCAACTTTCAATGCACTTTATACCATATATATGACGAATATGTGGATCAAATTGTTTGTTATATTAATAAATTTAAATAAATAAATTGCGAGAGTATAAAATGAAATAAAATCGGTGGCACCCGAACTTAGCCTTTCCTTACTTGTTTTTAATTTATTTTTTCTTCTAGAAAATATTTATATTAAAGCCACAAACAATTTTATCAAATATCCCTTCCTTCAATGTCTAACAAATACGTCTTTAATTAGTGTTTAACTATACAAGAAGTTAAGCTCATTAATTCCCCGAAGTAAACGATTTTGATAGACATCTTTTTGTGACATGTATGTACATATATACAATGCATTTAGAATTATATACTATGAAACATATGTATATCCATTCATTCATTTCGAAGTCAGACTATGGTAAATATATTGATTAATGTGGTTATTGTGCAATAGCGCCCCCTTTGTATTGATGTGACAGAAAAATGTAATAATTCATAAAAATAAAATAGAAATGTGTAGGTAAAGCAGAAGCTTAACTAAAAAAGAAGAAAGCAAAAATTAATGAAATAAGTATTGTGTACAATTACTAAGCGCAAATAACTATTAATCACAAAAAGTCGCCATACAAATTGTGCCATCGTCTGACTAACAGCAATAATCATTAATAGCCATAACATTGAGAGGGAAATATCCATTCATACAGTAAATAGTTACACTTTAATATCTCTCTCTCTCATACAGTTTAATATTAGAGTTCACTATGTATGGTAGTATAATTTATGAAAATGAATTTAAAAAGAAAGTAGTTGTTCCATTTGTCTTTTTATAGAGAAAATTACAGGAACTTCATATTTTTGAGTTTTTATGCTCGAGGTAATCATACTCTCCCGGAAATGCCATCATAATTTTCCTGTCATATTAATCAAGTTGTTTGTATGTATATACATATATAGTTAATCATGAAATTGCTGTCCCCAATTTACGCTTATATTACTTAAGTAACCACCTCCAGATATGAGAGACATAATTTCTTAGCACACCTAGTATTTTCGGTGCCTTAGAATTAAAGGGAAATGTTTTTAATGACACTCAAGAGATTTCGTAAAAAATATGGAGACTGCATTTAATTAGTTTAAGTGCTCGAAAATCATCAAAAAATTTTCGATTTTATATATATCTTTTTTCGTTTTTGATTCCATCAATTTTATACTACACTATTTTTTTCACTATATTTCCTTCAAAAATTCATAGAATATTAATCATTCGAACGCTGATGTTTACATTCAATCTAAAATTTTTTGCTTTGCTTCCGTTCCGTTATCATTTAACCATGCATACAACTACTACAAAGTACACCGTTAAGCCTTTGGTTTCCAATTAACTATCAAAACCACTCATATAACCGTACTTCTTACCACAACAATGCCGTTAACATTGCCACTGGCACGTGTCCTAACAGCATAGTACATTACAACTGCGTGCACACGGGTATGCACCTAGCAAGCTTTGATAGTAAACTATCGCAACTACAGACACACATACATATATGAAGTGTATAGATTTTTTTGTTGTTATGCATGCAATGCCGCTGGAGTATGCCAATCGGTTTGTTAGTAGTAGCTTTTTCATGGCAAAAAAATGCCGCAGAGGAATTTTCTATTGCTTGCTGCAGGCAGGCTAACAGTTGCCGACAATAAGCTTTTTTCGCCGATTGGGATTTTTCGAAAGAAGAATAGTGAGTTTAGAATCATGATATTTGCGTTGAAAAAGCCAGCATTTTTGGCACGTGTAAGCCAATTAACGAATTTGTGGTCTTTATTGTTGATTGACGGTGGGAATATTATGTAGTGCTTTGGGTTAATAAAGCTATCTTTATTAAACTATAATCTCTAAATATTTTTGATTTATTTACTAAGTTTATGACAGCACTCTTTATACGTATAATTCCTTCATATACATATAATGTGTATTCGTATAAAGATATTCTTGAAGTAAAGCATCAACCACTCTCTTCAAACTGATATAACCAAAATGGATGACATGTCATCGAGAGTTAAGAGATAAACCTTAACATTTCGTTGCAAAATTTGGACCTCCCAGAGTTGCAAATATTATTCCTATAATCGAATCAAATATCACATTCGAAGTCGGTTTTCGAAATTCACAATACTCGAGTTCGATTAACTAAATGTAAACTCAAGACAGCTGCCAAATTTTTATGAAGTCTCAAATAATTACGAATAACAAAATTTCACGAACGATTTCATCAGTTATTTATGGGGCATTCCTAACGATGGTCCGAAATTTTTTCAGTCAGCTGTTTTCGAACACATAATTTGGCTTTGAAGCCAGCCTCAACTATGAAATCATGAGCTCTCTCGAAAAGCACAGAAAGGAAGCGTCTCATATCATACAATATTTTGTTGGTGGCATCATATGTTTGTAGAATGTTGCCGGGTTGTCAGTCCTTCGACGGATAAAGAAACCGAGTTCGCTGAAGTCATGTAGTTCTGACATGTTGGGAATCTGGGAACAGATATTATGAAGTTTTGAAAATAAATTTGAGGTTATATCAAAAATGGTCCTCAGAACATTGGCAACGATGAATACCACAGACAATGGAACGATGAGCTGTACGAGTTATACGACGACATTGATATAGTTCAGCGAATAAAAAGACAACGGCTACGCTGGCTAGATCATGTTGTCCGAATTGACGAAAACACTCCAGCTCTGAAAGTGTTTGATGCAGTACCTGCCGGAGGAAGCCGAGGAAAGGGAAGGCCTCCACTCCGTTGAAGGGACCAGATGGAGAGCGACCTGGTTACACTTGGGATCTCCAATTGACGCGGTTTCCACGCCAATCACATATTCAACTTGTTCAGATGATACCCCCAAAAGCCATCGAAATCTGTTCCAAAAGATAATACTCTTCGACAAACTGAAAGTAAAGTGTCTCTAAATATATGAAAGATGTATGAAATTTTATCTACCTTCCCATTAAAGCCTTCCGTAATTTATTTAAACTGCAAATTTATTTGCTGAAATTGGCTACAAGTTACTTAATTTGCGAATTTGTTTGTCTACGAAAACTATTTAAAAGTTCGATTTTCCAGGGAAATCTAGGGATTCCTTTGTCTACAATTTTTTTCTTATTTTATTTAACTAGTAGGTTTAAGTGTGTATGTGTATATAATACTTCTCTAGGAATTACGAATGCTGTCAACACCATCCCCACTAGATTCCATCACTTTCGCCATTGATTGCTGCTCATTGTCAAACAATGAAGTTTCAGTTTTATTATTGTTTCACTTTGTCTTCGATTTTTGCCTTCTCAAATTCTATTTGCTTTATTTGAGCCTTTTGTTTGGGTTTCTTTGAGTGGTTTTATCGGTTGTCTGCGAGTTTTTCGTTTTATTCTTGTTGATGATTTGTGTTTTATTCTTGGTTGATTTTTTTTGTAATTTTTTTTTTGTATTTTCGGAATTTTTTTGTTGCTTTGTCCACTTGTTCCTATTTGTTCCTGCCCTTCACAAAGTGTATACGCTTGTATTTGCTTACTTTCGCTTTTCGCCAATTTGTTTGGTGCTCCTCAACTTTTATCTGCCGAAAATCTCACGGCCTCTGCTGCCGCGTTTGTCGACGTCCGCTTTTATAGAGTATTTATATTTATAATATTATTTTCGCCAGTTTTTGTTTCTCTTATACTCTTCTACTCTTGTGCTTCTTGTTTTTTGCTTTTGCTGATTTTGTTTTTGCTCAGCCCTGTTTGAGTCATTTAATTGAAGTCAATGACAAGGCCATCGAAAGTTTGGCAAAAGTTTAATGGACCTGATGTGGGTGCCGAATTGATTTTTCCTCTTTACTCTCTGGCATATGATTTCATTTTCGACTCTTTAAGGACTCACTGCATGCGTTCGTGTGCTGCTCAATGACACGTACGAATTGTCAGTGATTTTTGTATTTTATGTAGGTGTAAGTGAAAGTTTGTCACAATCATTTGCGTATTCAAGCAACTACTATTTGCATAAATTTGTCAAATTGCTTGCCTTTAAACACACACACATGCAATACGTAAATATTCATGTAAACACAATTGATTTTACATACTCATGTAATTATATGCGAGTTTGTAAACAGCGGTATTGTTTACATTGTTGTTCCATTAAAGTATCTAATGCCAAAAGGGAGGCAAAGCATTACCAAAGTCAATATCTAACAAAGGTTCAATTGATTTACTTAATATATATATAGTAAAGTACTGCGACAAACATAGTATTAATTAGGTAAGGAAGTGCTACATTCGGGTGCAACCAGAAATTAGATAGTTTCCATAAGTATTTCAAGATCACACAGCACCTTCAAATGTTGCTTTACAGTTAGATGAACTCCTAAGGTATCCATAACATTATCGACTCAAAAGTAGAAGTCTTTCAAGAGAAAATATCATGTTACAGAGTAAGAATCATCACTGGACACTTAGCCATTAGATCTCCTCTATAAACAGAAACTTGATGAAGTAGAATCAACGGAATACACGAAGCATGATGAACTTTTTGAAAATGACCTTTAAGAATGTCCGACCTTGAGATGGTATATCTTTCCAACGAGTTTATTGGTCAGGATCACTAACGATTTTACAAAATCTTTGAAACCACAAATCTCTTTAGAATTTCGTAGCTTATTCATATTTGAAATTACTTATGAAATGCTTTTCGAACAATGCCGGTTTGTGGGCGTGGCAATAGTCCGATTTTGCTCTAACGCAAAATCAATCTTTTCAGGTCGCCAAATTCTCACAACAAAATATAATTTTTTACCGAACAGACAGCCGGATTCGTCTAGTCATCCTGATTTTTTTGATATATATCAGGTGGGCAAATATCTCCACTTCGCCTTTTTGTCTTTTGAATTTCGGAGGATTGGCTTCGACGATTCAGAACGGGTGAAAACGACATAAGCCAGCCGGCGGAAGACATGTGACGACGAATACCGATGAAATAATGGAAAACATCGAGTTAGACCGGCATGTGGCATCTCGTGACATCGCCCAGGAGATGGGAGTTAGTCACCAAACCATTTTAAACCATCTGCAGAAGGCTGGATACACAAAAAAGCTTGATGTTTCGGTGCCGCATGATTTGACGCAAAACAATTTCTGGACCGAATCAACGCCTGCGATATGCTGCTGAAACGGAACGAACTCGACACATTTTTGAAGCGGATGGTGACTGACGACGAAAAATGGATCACTTACGACAATATCAAGCGAAAAGGGACGTAGTCGAAGACCGGTGAATCATTCCAAATAGTGGACAAGCCGGGACTAACGGCCCGGAAGGTTTTGCTGTGTGTTTGGTGGGATTGGAATGAAATCATCCACTATGAGCTGCTCCCATATGGCCAGACGCTTAATTCTACCATCTACTGCCAACAACTGGACCGGTGCAAAAAAGCGAAAGGGAGATATTTGCCAACCGAATATAACTTTATTTTTAATAAACCACAGTTAAATGGGAAAATTATTACTTAAACTCTCTCCAATATTCTGCGACAATTTAAAAATATTTTCATGTCAAAAGTGACAAGAATGTCCACTATAAATACTTCAGCTTTAAAGACAATACATCCTACTAATACGTTGCAAATTCAAGGCGAAGGTCAAACTAAAATTATCACGGTTGTTTGCGCTACACAAACGGACAGAATAATTTATTTATAATTTCATTGCCGGTAAACAGCAATCAATCAATCAATATTGGAATGATGTGGTACAACGGGAAAAATAGCTTAAGTCGACTTTGACAAAAAATTAAAAAATTCAGATTTATAGAAAAAAAAAAAAATAAAATAAAAATTTCTAAAATTTGACTTAACTTGGTAGGTAATACATATATGAAGAAAATAATGTTTCGAGTAAATTTAGATCAATTTTTCAAACTATATTCCAACAACAAATTTTAATTATAAATGCAATATTCAATATCGACTTGTGTACTTCTTCAATTTAACGCAGTTTTAAGGTCACCAATCAAGCAAATTGCAGTTTAAATTCAAACGAGAAAACAAAAATTATTTTTTTGCTATCGATTAGCAGTTTGAAGACCTATTTAATAAAATTATCAGCTTTAAAAGCAGCAATCCATGAACAGCGACAGCGACAGTGTTGTATGAAATTCTTATATTTATATATAGAAATTATATTTTATATAGACCACATATATGTGACCACACATATTCAAGTTTTGACAAATCGAACGCAAAATACTACACCCTCCTTCCACCCACAGATAAATCATTAAATTTAATCAACCAATAAAGCCAAAAGGCAAACACAATTTTACGCTACTCGCGTATAAATACCACCATAGTATATATAAATACCCACATTTAAGTACATATGAGTATGTATGTATGTGAGTTTCTATAAGCCTCGAATACCCCCACTGCATTTAGTCGGCTATAACTAGCTGTTTGCACTTTCGCCGATAAAGTGTTTCTGTACAATATAAAAGCTTATTAATCATTAAACTTTTGTGCGGGAAAAATGTCACTGGAACATGCGAGCGTGCCCCTTACACTGGTCACTCGCGCGGTGCTCTCTGTCGGTGGGTGGGTTGAGTAGGAAGGAAGCATTTGGCGTTAAGTGTATTTGCCGTGGCTTGTGCCTACAGGCTGCACCGGCCAGGCCGGAAAGGCGAGTGTTAGAGCAATCAGCTAATGTTTAGGCAACATGCGAGGCCGTTAAGTTTCTACAAACATGCATTCATTTGTACTCATTCATATGTGTATATGTATGTTTATTATTGAAGGTTAGGTGCACGACTTGCGTGTTTAAACATTCGTTGATTTGCAACACGGTCAGATTTAGATAAATATTTGTTTATTTGTGCGCAGCAAAAAATTTGGGGAAAATTAAATTTCATACTGAACTTATTAAATATGTGCAGAGTTGTTTAGTTAGGTTAGGTAATTTTATGGTTTCAATTTAGTTTTACCGAAGTAAGAGCATATTTAATCTGTGCGCAAACTAATTTATATTAGCCCTCTGAGATTAATCAATCTTTAGATAGTGGCGAATCGAACACTCCACCAGTTCAAACAGGCTCCTAAGCCTAGTGTGACACATATCTAGGTATGGATATAGAGACCCTCATGTACCGACGATACTATTTTATTCTATCATTAAAACCAGCTAATATCGATTCCAGCCGCTTCTCTGAAGGTATGACATACAGAATTATCCAGTCTCAATCCTGTGAAAGCTGAATAAGTATTAAACAAGAAAAAACGTTACCTTCGGCTGTACCGAAGCTAATATACCCTTCACACGTGCATTTCTTTTCGTAACTATGTGTTTAAGCAAATCTAAAGACGTAAAAAAAGTAAGTAAAAAAGAAAACATTTTACTAATTCTTTTTAGCCGGGTTGTTTGCAAGAAACATTAAGGTTATATAGTTAACCGATCTGAACAATTTCTTCGGAGATTATATTATTACCTTAAGCAGTAATCCATGTCAAATTTCGTGAAGATAACACGTCAAATGCGAAAATTTGCCATACAAGCCATTGATTCCGATCGTTCGGTTTGTATGGCAGCTATATGATATAGTGAACCGATCTGAACAATTTTTTCGGAGATTAAATTATTTCTATGAGCAATAACTCACACCAAATTTCGTGAAGATATGTAGAAAATGCGGAAGTTTTCCATACAAGCACTTGATTCCGTAGTGGTCCGATATCGGCAGTTCCGACAAATGAGCAACTTCTTGAAGAGAAAATAACATCTGCAAAATTTCAATATATCTTAATAACTGATCTTAATAACTGAAGGACTAGTTCGTATATATACAGACAGACAGACAGACGGACATGGCTAAATCGACTCAGTTCAACATACTGATCATTTATATATATACTTTATAGGGCCTCCGACGCTTCCTTCTGGGTGTTACTAACTTCGTGACAAACTTAATATACCCTGTTGAGGGCATAAAAATTGTCGTGTGTCAACACTCTCAAAATTTAATAATTGACCAGTACCGATCATAAAAGTATTTTCCCTCACCTTGCGAAGCGCTATTCCACCGATCAAAGCGCCTAAAATTGCGAACAGATGAGGCTTGCCCAGAGCACTCTTTCCCTTACCCTTACCAGAAGAATCCCTCAACCGTATATACCAGGACAGTGGAGTTTTTACTCGTTATCTGTCCTATTTTATTTTGACGTAATTGTGCTCTCCATTAAAGTTTTCCCCAACAGTGGTGATACTTGTATTTGTTTTCTGTCATCTCAGTAGAATCATATAAGTATTTTTTTTTATGTTCAAGATTTAGACTCAAACAGTTTGTCATACTATTGACCGAGCTAATTAGATGCATATGAAGATATAGTCTTTAGACAGCTCTAAAATAATTGTATATCGTTGATGCACTTCACACTTTCCATTCTAAATCTCCCTCAGTTCATTTTAAAGCCGTCACTTTGGACTATGATCTAAAGTTGGAACTCTTGCTACGTCTTTATGAACTTTTCTCCTCGTCTTTGTGACATTGTCCTTTGTGACAGCAGTCGAAAAAGTCTATTTTGGCAAGGTTTCTCAGTACAGAACTCGCACAACATAACATTGACATCCGCAGCTTATCATCAATAATTGCCACCAGTAAGCAGATGGCATACACCAAACTATGAAAACAGCACTCTCATAACCAGCAAAAAAGCACTTTCGAATAGAAGCAATACCGTTAAACTAGTGGCAATAAGCTAACAAACATTTTGGCACACACCAAAACTTCCACAAAGAATAATAACTGCATTATGTTACTCAAGCACATAAGATGTAACATCGTTACGTACAGCACACGCTTGTTGCTATTGAGTGAGCAAATGAGTTTTGTTGCAGAAAAGCAATTGTTGTAAGTAAGAGCGTCTCATGTCTCCATTAAACACAAGGTTGCCACGAACGATCATTATACTTTCTTTACATATATCATATATATATATACACGTGTATGTATGTATGTAATGTCCGTTTATCACGTAAGCGTTGAGTGCGTTTCGGTTGCCAGACAGGTCACGTTCGCAATTCCCCAGGAATATCACGTGCATTGCCGAAATTGAAAACACGATTTAACGGAGCTATTCACCTTCAATATCAACTTCGAAATTCGAACTCAATGCGTGTATGGGTGTGTGTGTTTGTGAGTTAGAAACGTGTTAATTCAAAGAAAACAAAGCAGAAGATTGAAATTACAATAATATTGACATTCATAGAAATTATACACGTTGCGCCAGTCACTACACTCTCCTATACATACAAACAAGTATATCTCTTTGCAGTTGAATAAAGCGTTTGCCTAGTACATAGTAGTGTCCTTTGCTGGCAATAACAAATCAGCTGTTTGCTTGTGGTCCAATGCGTTTGGCACATATTGTCGAAATTGAATATTCGCTCACTTTTTGGACAAACAACGACATGTGACACGACGTGTCGTAAGCGTGAACACAAATTCAATTTGTTCGTAATGCGAGCAAGAAAGGGACGTCCAATGGCCATCCTTGAGCGAATGCTGTGTGCTTTGTGCTTACGTTTCTACTAGCATTTGGCTTTGTGGATGATATTTGTTGTGCTATTGTGGTGGTTTTATCGAAGATCTCGAATTTGTGAATATGTAAAAATATATATAGCGATTAATAGTAAAAAGAATACAATCAAAATGTCTTCTGAGAAACTTGAATTCAAATTATAATTATAGTATTCAGTTTTCAAGAAAATTTCTTGAGTGGAAATCACACTTTGAGAAGTAAATATATTAAATATTCTCCAAGGCTGTTTGGGAATATCTGCATAGATGTACATTAACACTTCTTATGAAATGCTTACCCACAAGCTACTACTACACTGTATAACCGAGGCCAATTGGTTTGATATTGGGTTACATGGGTTTCGTGGCTTCAAAAAATATTTTTTGTTTGCTTATTAATTTCTACAACATCTCAATAATAGTATCCTAAATCTTCAAGTCGTTCCGAATAATAGCTTCGGAGATGCAGCGCGCACATTCGCTCCACGTCAGGTATTATTGTTACTCAAAACTTTAAACGCATTTTTCTCGGAACCTTGTTTTCAAAGTTCTCGAAAACTACTCAACCGATCTTTATGATATATTCTTTCTACAACTTTTCGAAATCCAATTTACTCGTTCTTGAACGAAGAATTCTTCTATTAATTACAACTATTAAAAAAAAACAAAATGTCAAGCAAATTTAACCGAATTTTTTTTTTTAGAAAAAAATGTCTGCCAAAATACCAATTCTTACTTTTTATACCCTGAACAGGGTATATTAATTTTGTCACGAAGTTTGTAACACCCAGAAGGAAGCGTCGGAGGCCCTATAAAGTATATATATAAATGATCAGTATGTTGAACTGAGTTGATTTAGCCATGTCCGTCTGTCTGTTTGTATATATACGAACTAGTCTTTCAGTTTTTAAGATATCGTTTTGAAATTTTGCAGATGTTATTTTCTCTTCAAGAAGCTGCTCACTTGTCGGAACTGCCGATATCGAACCACTATATCATATAGCTGCAATACAAACGGAACGATCGGAATCAAGGGCTTGTATGGAAAACTTCCGCATTTTACTGGATATCTTCACGAAATTTGATGTGAGTTATTGCTCATAGAAATAATTTAATCTCCGAAAAAATTGTTCAGATCGGCTCATGGTTATATACCATAATGTTTCTGGCAAACAACCCGGCTAAAAAGAATTAGTAAAATGTTTTCTTTTGTTTTTATTTACTTTTTCTTATATCTTTGGATTTGCTTAAACACATAGTTACTAAAAGAAATGCACCTGTGAAGGGTATATTAGCTTCGGTACAGCCGAAGTTAACGTTTTTTCTTGTTTGTTTTTCCTTCGTTCATGCTCGAGTTTATGGTCTTACCTAAAACATTTATTTTTTTTTTCATTTTGGATGATGCTGTTAGGAGTTATGGTGACAACGCGGACGCACTTTTTTTCCGAGGGGTCACTGGAAATTACATCACAATGGAGCACTTTTAATGTTTACTTATCTATAAGACAGAAAAAAGTTTGAATTAAATAAATAATTTTTTAATTAGAAAAATAAATATTGAAAATAGGCCTTTTTTTACCCGACAAAACCCATGTAACCTCTTAAGCGAGTTAATCCTCTTTGACGTAGCCTACCTAAGTTAATAGCTCAAACCAATTTTAACCTTCAAATTGTTACTGATTAGTATAGGGTAGATTAACACACATTTTATATGAGAGGACATACTATAAGTATGTCTAATGGAGTCAGTTCATACAATAAAAACAGGGGAGATACTAGTTCTCTTAATAAATTAAATGGAAATCTACAACCTTTTGGGGAATCCTCAGTACGATCGTAATTGAAAAGACTCGCACATAATGCAAGCAGTATCAGAATTAATAATAATCGTATAAGAAGGATCAAAAGTCGTTTGGAAAGGTATCTTAATGAAAATTTTTTTTTATCATAAGCCAATAGAAAAACTGACGACTTATTTTAAAATGAATACAGACTCCATGTTATGACTGACTTTTTGAAAAAAAAAAAGACAAACTACGTAACCTCTTGTTCTACCTTGCTTTTATAACATTCATGAAACAGGGCTTCCTATATAGAATTTCGTAAGATTATCGAAATTAGAGTTGGTTGCTGTATTGACCTTTTCATTTTAGACAATAAATGGAGGATCGAACTGAAAAGTTCTCATAAGAGATCTCGTTTCAGAAATTTTGTATTTTTCAGATTCTAAGACCTAAATAGCAATAGCCGACTTATTTTACATGAATACCGAGTCTATCTTATGACTGAAATGATATTTTAGATAGATTCTGTGAACTATTTCGGAAGATTATTGAAATTAGAGATTGTTTCTTTATTAACCGCTATCTTTTCAAAACCAAAGAGCATCTATCTGTGAGAGTATGTATATTGTGGGTGAATAAAATAGTATATTGTTTCATTCAAGGCTGAATCAATGTCAAATAGTGTGCTCTAGGCTACGGTCTTAAGCCATATATCGATCGCTCGAGAAAAAAATACAAAATTTTTAATTGTCAATTGGATTAATGAGAATAGTATAAATTTTATGAATTTTTATAACAAAAAAAGAAGCCAATATTTCATACATACTTCATAAAATAATAAAATTATTTTAAAATAATTTTCCAACTCAAATTACCAACATCAACATTATCAACATTTATGCTAAAGATAAAATAAACTTAGTATCTTTAGTGAGACATCAACGCATTAAATTTATTCTAATGCGACTTTAATACACTCAAGTGACTCAGTTTAGTAGCAACAGGCAATAGACCATGACAAGCTTAAAACAACAATAACAAAAACAACAACAACAACATGTTTTCCACATCTAATATAATAAGCATAAATTTACCTGAGTGTGGAAGCAACGTTGGAAAACCGTATAAATCTCGAACTCCTTCAAGCGCACGCACGCACACAGCAATGCAAAAACAAAAACAAATATGCAGTTTGCACGAGTTTACAAGTGGGGAATCTGAGGCACGAACGAAGGTAAAATAATGCAAGTGCTTGCTTGTTTAGAGTGTGTCTTCACATGAGTAAGTGTGTTACGCATGAGAAGGTGATTGCAGAAGATAGGTGCTGGCACTAGAGTTATAAATTATAGGATAAGCGCAAAAGGGCTGATATGTATGAAGACAGGAAGGTGAGAGCGTCTAGAGTAAGTTGTCAAGGACATAAGTTGGAACAGAGGGGAGCGGAAGCCATATGCAAACAGAGCTGGCCTTGCGCATCATTATTTACTAACTAATGGGTAGTGGAAGCATTAATGGACGAGCTGTGCGTACTGCGTAATGATGTCCTTCTGGTTGGTCAATTTTCAAAAAGGAGACAAGGCGAGGGTTTATATTTTGTACTTGAGATACGAGCAACAGGTTTTTGATAGGGTGAAGAAAATTATTTTGTGGACTTTAAGCATTTACATTACACAGGCAATGTAAGTGCGGTGATCGTTCAAATACATATGTAATCATGAGTGTCTTTAAGAAACCTTCAAGTAGTCTATGAGTGAGACATAGAAGTAAAAATGTGTACAATTAAAGCAGAAATGCTGTTAATGCATTGCTATGGAATATAATTTTGATTTATGGTAATTGCATACCATACTCATTCCACACATTACCAAGCAATTATATCGATGATATTGCAGCTCATTCCACCATTTATCATACTCGCATCATTAACGCGACGTATAAATGAAATCATTAACAATTGGCATTCGCGAGAAATGCAATTACTTACTCATTACAACTGTAATGAAAAACACGCACACACCCACACGCATTCCAACACCAGCAAACATGATTACATCAGTATTTTCACTGCTTTTTCAACGCATTCCTCACATTTGCGCATGCTGTAGTTGTACTTATAGATTAATACGTAATTGCTGTAATTGTAATTACCGTTCGTTGAATTATTTGCGTTAATTAAATATAGCAATAATTGTGTATTAATTACACAAATGTAGACGAAATGTATGGGGATGCCCATTTATTGTAATTGTAATTATACTGCAGTCTATTCTATTTGTTTAATTATTATTTATCAATGCAATAAATGTGAGTAAGTAGTTATTCATTATACTGTTGTACTATTGCGCTTTGTCTACACACACAATTACTGAGTTGACATGACACTCGATTATGGAAATTCAATTCGCGTTTGCAGACAGCATTTTGCTTGAGCGCAATTAACTTGGCAATTAATGAGTTTGCGTATGAATAAGAATTATTACTTTATGAGTAAAGTGTTTTGTGTGCAAAGTTAATTTAATACGATTCAGAAAATCTTATATTCGTATAATGTGTTAAATTAATATTGAATATTACAAACTCAGTTGCTTATTTGAGAGTAACAGTCATGAAAATATACACATGAGCCAGTGGTTAACACGCCTTATACGCCTCGAAGAAAAGTTTAGATTGATTTCGAGTTTGATTATTCGCCGTTAAGAAAAAATCGATTCCAGACCTTTCCAGAAATATTCTTAAAAAGATAAGTTCAATCCAAGTCATTTGAATACTATAGTTTCTTTTCCTTTGACTTTGAAACAGCCTGAGTTATATTGGTTGAATTCAAGTCCCAAATGCAATATCTTTTTTTCGGAAATTCTAAACGTTAAAGCAGGCCATCCACCGTCGAAATTGTCGGTTCTAACAGTTCGCCGACTTATAATTACGAGTAACATATCAGCGTTTTTACTCTAAAAAAATGTTAGCATATGATGCTCGTGCGAATACAGTAAAGATGAAATTATTTTTAATTTTTCGAACAAAACGTCGAAACTCAAAATTTGAATAGAAACTCTCCTTGGAAATGAATAAGTTCGACTGTGGATGAGCTGTATAAAGCAAGTTGCAGTCTTTTAAATACTTAAGGAGCTATACCAGTGTAACTCATGAAAAATTAGTCGATCGAATGTTTCGAAGTTTTTTGGACATAAATACCTTATTCATACCTTATTCATCTATGGCGCAGGCTCAAAAAAAAAAAGTTACCCAACTGCTGACATGATTCCTGCCGAATGTGTAGCTGAAACAAAAAAAAATTCAAGCTGAAGGTTTTTTCTAAACAATGACCTACGATTTTTGACAAATGGCGTAATTGTGAAAAAAATGTCGCTTTTTAGGTAAAAAGTTGTAGTTTTTTTAATGCTAATTTGACTATTTCCAACAAATCAAAAAGTTCGAAGGTCATTGTATAGTAAATATATTTAAGAATAATCAGTTTAAATTTGAAATTACCTGTGACCGGTCGCTTTTTAGAACGCTGTCATTCAAAAACTATTCAAGCTACGACCTTACCGCTTTCACAGGATATTTTTTAAAGTATAAACTAACGAATAAGAAAAATATAAAAAATATAGATTTTTTGAAAGTGTCACACTGGTATTGACCCTTAAATTTCTAGAGGAGAGTTATGAAATGTTCATCTTCTTCAAAAGAGCCTTATAATATACATGAATCCTCGGTCCAAGATATTACTGGAAAGCAAAAGTAATTTTTTCGATATTCAATCAGAAGTCGTTTATGGGATTATATATAAATAAATTATAAATTAATCCGCCGAAGACCATCGGAATAAGCAGCTTTGATTTCATTTAGCTATATCATTTCTGCTAAGGTATCATTTCATTATCACAGGAATTTGACCCGGTGTTCCAAATTTCCAGCTATTTCTCTTCACAGCAGCAAAATGAATAGTGTTTTCGGTTGGAGTGTCATCTTACAGATAATGAGGATTTTAGTTTTTATTAACAGTTGCTGAATAAGCATAGAATTGTATTTTCCAAAAAGACAGAGCAATATAACGGTATTAGGAACTTTACTTTATTATCAAAATTAACTTATATTATATTAACCTTTTCATGCCCAATATTTCCTATAGGCAACATTGTACTTACCGGCTTTTAATTCTCGTTATTTAAATATTTTTGGCCAGCTGTTTTTTCAATTATGTAGACTTATGTGTTGTGCAAGCTTATACGATAAGCTGATATGAGCTGTGCAGGTGTTCATTCAGAAAGTGTTCTCCGCAGAGAGAAATTGGCAAAAATCGTTTCGCGAAAAAAGTTATACAAAAAGTGTTCAAAAACATAAAAATAAATGTTTTATTTTAAAACAAAGTGAACTATATAAAAGAGTAAAGATAAGAGAGTAACTTAAAAAAAAATTTTAATGAGAAAAGGGTTTAGTTTATTTATAATAATTTAATTTGTGGCTATAAGCAACATCGTGCAACTAATGAACCAGGATACATAGGACTTTGAAATTTTTATTACTTCCTATTTGAGTTAAGTCTAATATACTAAAATAAGTCTAATATAAAAAAATGTTTATTTTTTAATGTTTTAATTTTAATTCGGACATGAAAGGGTTAAGATTCTCAATTCAAAATGACCAAAATATGTACGACTACATAATAACAATTAAATTCAATTCTTTTTGTTGTCTGTAAACTTGTATATAATATATTTTTATAGTTTTTAAGAAGTTATTTGATTAAGAGTGAACTAATCATAGTATTTGTTTTGTTTTACAGATACATGTACCAGTAATCTTGTATTTGTAAAAATGTAAGTAAAATGTTTTTAAAGTTGCCCTTATATTCTAAGTAAATTACATATATAGTCTTCCGAAATGCTGATTGTATATATATTTAGGAATTCTCCACTCAAATTGATATAAAGGCATATTTTAAGTATTTCAGTTGTATATGCATATGTATAAAAAATTATAATTTTTTCCTAAAATAAACTCACGTACTTTCCATAAACAGATTTTATACAGTTATACATAATTTCTTACGCTTTAATCTCCACTTAATTGTATATGAGTGGGCGTTAGAAAGTTCACTGCCAAATTCGATTACTTTCTGGGTCATAACTAATACGCACATTTAAACAGACATATTAACGCATTCGCACATTTTTTTGCACGAAATACGACCGTTTCGTGGCCAAGTGCTAGACAACAGTTCAAGTCGGTCATAAAGCGGCAGGCAATAATTCGCACGTACTACTACACTTACACCCACCCAACACACTTACCCACAAACAGAAGTATGTCTCTTTCTCTGTTTGTAAAAGAAATGTTGTGGCTAACAACTAGCGCTTATGAGCGTAGCTTATTGCTGGGCAAAGCGTCTCATGCCAGCCAATTTAACATTTCATTAAATTATTGTCCACTGTTTTCATGGCAACAAAAATAAAATGCGCAATTTTGGCATATTTTACGCGCCTGAAAATATGCTTTTATGCGTTTTGTTTTCTACTTTTTATTGTTATTTGTGTTTTTTGCCGTTTGTCGCCTGCTTTTGCTCTGTCTTTTGTTTTTTTGCTGTTTTTCATTCGCTGTTCTGTTTTTTGTCAAAGCGATTATTACCGTTAAACCGCTGGCTACTCTGGTTTTGCGCCCACGCACAGGCATACATACCTGCGTTTTTTAATGCGAAAACTCGTATTTTGTTGTTTGTGTAAAAAAAAATATAATTTATTTCCAAGTAAAAAGTGTTTGTGTTGTTGTTTTTTTTTTGTGTAGGAGTGCGCATAATTTTCAATTAAATGTCAACATTTTTATTTACTGTTAGCTTTGCTTGGTCGCTCGCCATTTACTTTCTGACATTCATTTGATTTGTTGGCAATTTCGGTGTGTGTTTAAATTTTATTAACATTCATAATTTGGTGAATGCGTTGCGATGCGAACATTTCCGATGGCAAAAGAAAAAGGTAATCGATTGAGTTGCTGTAATCTTATTAAAGCATTTATTGCATGGAATGTGGTACCAGTATTAAAACTGGATATGAAAGTATATTAGCACATAATTCAGTTATTCAAATCAGTAGTTAAATCAGTAGTTTCTTCAGTGTTTTTACTACATTAATTACATTTTTCTTTAAATTTTTCTATATACATATATTAAGGTCTCAAAGTTATATGAAAAAGTTTGCCACTGCGTATACGTAACATCACATTATCTTCCATCAATGTTAGATCACATTTTTCTCGTTAATATATATTAATAATAATATGTATTATTTATCCGCATATAGATATGTTCAGATCTTAATCGAACACTTTTAAACAAAATTTGTCTGCAAACATATGCCACTGCGTATACGTAACATTCAAAGTATCTGCTTTGAATGCAATGGAAACCACATTACACTTTTCAACAATAATATTTCAATTGTTGCTATTGTATTAAATCTAATCATCATCATCAAATGCTTAAATATATGCAGTCCATCATTTTTATAAAGAATCTAATTAGCTCTATTTAATAAATGAGGTTTATTTATTCCTTCCATCTGCTTCAATTTCCTCATTTCTCATATCCTTATCTTCTCCTGTGCACACTCGTTGAATATTTTCCACCGAAGTGATTGCTGCGTTGCTCAAAGAAAACAACCGCACACACATACATACATACATATATATAAGTATGGCACTCTCTTAGCGTAATTAAGCCACTGCTATTATATTTGTTTTACTCTTGAGAAAAGTTCAATTTATTGAAACAGTTAATGCGAAAATTTAATAATTGTGGGATTTATGTCTCTGGGGGGGCGCGTGGTGCATCAGCTGGAATGTTTAATAATTAGATTTTAACGCAGTGTTGCGAAAGAGTTGAAGATGTGAAATGTGATATCTAAATATACTTTTTTTCAATTTTTTCTTATTAGAAGTCGGTAGTGGAATAATTATCTTATATGAAAAGAGTTGTGAGTTTGATTAGAGGAAAGTATATCCGCGATTACACAAGTATTCATTTTAACACGTCGGTTAGGTCATAAATCCCTAAATAAATAAATTAAACTAAATAAATTATTTAAAAAATCGTTTTGGTTTTTTCTACATCTGACAGTACCTGAATATGGGTTCAATTTTTTCATAAAAATCATTTTGAGGAAGAGGAAATCGGATATCACTGATACTTAACCTTGAGATCACACCTTCAAAAGCTTGATAATGTGCAGAATGCATACTTAGTCGGGAGGATTATGAGACGATATAGGATACCTATTATGAAACCTTTAGGTGGCTTACAGGAGATATCTCCTCCGAATTCTCTATTAAAAAAAATATTTAGTTTGAAGAGTTTTTGTATGGTGTTAAGTAGAAACTCATTTGGGAGTACAATAAGCCACAATTCAAGTTCATTTAAAACAAATACATAGCAAACTAATGGAACCTGTTCGTATTTGTGGAAAGACTCGAATATATAAATATGGTCTTAATTAAGTCATGTATCTTTTGAATTTTATCAATCCATATGTTGATCTTTATGAATATTGTAGTTTAAAGATGGTACTTATGACTTTCCAGTTGTTAGCAGTAGTCTTTTTTCGGGACTGTTTTGTAGCCGCACCTAAAACTTAAGGAGCTATACCAGTGTAACCCATGAAAAATTAGGCGATTTTCGTGAATTTTTTTTAAAGAAAGTACTCGATTGATTGGTTCGAAGTTTTTTACACATAATAAGGTATATTCAGATACATTTCAACATTTTTTTCTTACAAAAATATTGAAAAATAACGGAGTTATATGCTGACATGATTCCGGCCGAATGAGTTGCTGAAAGAAAAAAAAATCAAAAAGGCTATTAAAGTTAAATATATTTCCTATACAATGACCAACGATTTTTGAAAAATATCAAAAATTGACAAAATGACGTAGTTCTGAAAAAAAGTCCTTTTTTTTAGGTAAAAAAATGGTCCTTTTTTGAATGCCAAATTGACAAGTTTCAACCAATCAAAGAGATCGCAGGTTATTGTATAATAAATATTTTCAATAATACTTAGTTTAAATACAATCAATCGATCGGTCAATGTATCGTTGAGTTATGATGGCAGCAATTTTGAGAAACGTCGTTTCTAGAAAAACGCGTTTAAAGTTTCGGCTATAGCTGCTTATACCAGCGAGCGGTCGCTCTTTAGAACGCTGTCATTCAAAAACTATTCAAGATACGATTTCCCAGGATATTTTTGAAAGTATAAACTATCGAATAAGCAATAAATAAAAAATAAAAACGATTTTTTTCAAAGTGTCACACTAGTATAGCCCATTAAGTATCGACTTGTTTTTATTTTCTACGTTCGAAGACTCTTTGGTTTATTCGATATACGACTTATCTATCTCGGTAGTGGATTATTCAAAGTATTCTACAAAAAAGTTCCACTGTACTCAAACCTCAGTTTCGTGGTAGTCAATTGAAATCCTACTGAAACCAAACACTTTATATAAGTCCAAAACTTCGATTACGAGTGCTTATGTGGGGATTTTTAATAAAAAATATACAATTATGCTATCGATTCTAAATCCGTCCTACACAATCTGAGATACCAGATTAAAATATTGTATATGGTGAAAATTTAACATTCTTTTAGTTCCTAATTATTTTTTTCTTCTACGAAAAGAATATATTTTTTACCCGTACCTTCCACTTAATATGTTTGTTGTTACTGCTGTAAGGGCAGAAAACATTCCATAAAAATGTTTTAAAAATTTGGCTAGCGTTACAGTGTTGACAAAGCTAAATTCGGAGACCTCTCAGCTTTAGCAAGCCCGATTTAGCGTTCGCTTTAGTTCAAATCATTCATAATAATTGTCAAAGAAAATATTTATTTTCTTAGAAATTCAATTATATTTAAAATAACAAGTTTTAAAAATTTTTTTTTTTATTTTTCTGTCTCAATTCTAAAGCATCTAAAACATAACCACCAAACAATGTACACAAAAGCCAAAAAGGAAATGAAATTAGCTTTTTCCAAAATTATGAATTAAAGCTTAATATATATGATACACAACCAACTAAGCAACGGTTATTCCCACATAAATCTGCATTAATGCGATTACCACTCGTTGCGCTGCCAACTGGCAACTGGATAAAATAGAATGGCAATAATAATGCCCGTAATAATATTCAAGCTATCCCTCAATGATACTTCAGCTGCTATGCGCTGCTGTTATGTACCTTGTGCTATGCCATGCTATGCTATGCTATGTTGTATACTGTGTAACATACCTTGTGCTGTGGGCTCTGCGCAGCTAAACAACACGGTCGCAATTTCAAGTGCTTTACAAGTCCCATTACAACTGTGAATTCACTCAGTGAGCCAACAACAACAATAACAGCAACAAGAAAAACCAACAACACCAGCAAACCACAAAATTTAGGCGTTTTGTGCATTATGAACACAGACCGGCCCCTAAAAACCACAGTATTTCTTTGTTAAGGTGTTTTCCTTTTCAGTTTCACTTTGCAAGCCTCCGGGGATTGCTTGCCTTTTTCTCATTCGAAACAAAAACAAAAAAATGAATGAATTTACAAATACAACAATGACAATAATAAATGTAGGCTCTTACCAGCTTCTATGCTGTGTAAATGCTCTGCCACGCCTTCGAGCATTTGGCGACGAAGTTGTGTGGGAGCAACGAATTTGTGAAGGCAAAGACAACAAGCACACAGACACAAACACATACAAAAAGAGACTCAAATATAGAGGCAAGCAAATATGCATAACTGAGTAAAAAGTGTCATAGTTACTTACACAAAAGGTAGAAATACTTGTGTATTCGCCAGCACTCGTCACTTTGCATTTGCCTTAATATTTATTTTATTTTTCATTCCTCATCATTGCGAATGTGATTATCCTGGCAACAAAGGCAGTTAGAAAAACATTTTGTGTCTAACCTCGATTTATTTTGACTTTAATTTTATGCAATTGTGGGCAATTTAAATTTTAGTTTGCTCATAGAAAGTGAAATAAGAAAATGCAAAAATATTTGTAAGAAATAGACAAAGTGTAGTTTAAGCACTTTTTAGTTGATATATGTATTTAATAACGGGTGTTTGTCATTCAAATAGACATAATTTTATGTATGTATGTGATTGGCGTTGCAACCGTTTAGCCGGTTATAGCCGAATCGACGATAGTGCGCCACTTCTCTCTCTCTCCTTCGCAGTTCGGCGCCAGTTGGAGATCCCAAGTGTAACCAGGTCGCTCTCCACCTGGTCCCTCCAACGGAGTGGACTCCCTTCCTCGGCTTCCTCCGGCGGGTACTGCATCGAACACTTTCAGGGCTGGAGTGTTTTCGTCCATTCGGACAACATGACCTAGCCAGCGTAGCCGCTGTCTTTTTATTCGCTGAACTATGTCAATGTCGTCGTATAACTCGTACAGCTCATCGTTCCATCGTCTGCGGTATTCGCCGTTGCCAATGTTCTTAGGACCATAAATCTTGCGCAAAATTTTCCTCTCGAAAACTCCTAGTGTCATCTCATCTGATGTTGACATCGTCCAAGCTTCTGCACCGTAGATCAGGACGGGGATGATAAGCGACTTGTAGAGCTTGATTTTGGTTCGTCGAGAGAGGACTTTACTGTTCAATTGCCTACTCAGTCCAAAGTAGCACCTGTTGGCAAGAGTTATTCTGCGCTGGATTTCGAGGCTGACATTGTTCGTGTTGTTGATGCTGGTTCCCAGGTATACGAAATTATCTACGACCTCGAAGTTATGACTGTCAACAGTGACGTGGGAGCCAAGGCGCGAATGCGCCGACTGTTTGCTTGATGACAGGAGATATTTCGTCTTGTCCTCATTCACCTCCAGACCCATTCGCTTCGCCTCCTTATCCATGCGGGAAAAAGCAGAACAAACGGCGCGGTTGTTGCTTCCGATGATATCAATATCATCGGCGTACGCCAGGAGCTGTACACTCTTGTAAAAGATGGTACCCTCTCTGTTTAGCTCTGCAGCTCTTATAATTTTTTCCAGCATCAGGTTAAAGAAGTCGCACGATAGTGAGTCACCTTGTCTGAAACCTCGTTTGGTATCGAACGGCTCGGAGAGGTCCTTCCCAATCATGACGGAGCTTTTGGTGTTGCTCAACGTCAACTTACACAGCCGTATTAGTTTTGCGGGGATACCAAATTCAGACATCGCGGCATAAAGGCAGCTCCTTTTCGTGCTGTCGAAAGCTGCTTTAAAATCGACAAAAAGGTGGTGTGTGTCGATCCTCTTTTCACGGGTCTTCTCCAAGATTTGGCGCATGGTGAATATCTGGTCAGTTGTTGATTTCCCAGGTCTAAAGCCACACTGATAAGGTCCAATCAGTTTGTTGACGGTGGGCTTTAGTCTTTCACACAGTACGCTCGATAGAACCTTGTATGCGATATTTAGGAGGCTGATCCCACGGTAATTGGCGCAGATTGTGGGATCTCCTTTTATGGATTGGGCAGAGCACACTGAGATTCCAATCGTCAGGCATGCTTTCTTCCGACCATATTTTGCAAAGAAGCTGATGCATGCACCTTATCAGTTCTTCGCCGCCGTATTTGAATAGTTCTGCCGGTAATCTATCGGCCCCCGCTGCTTTGTTGTTCTTCAAGCGGGTAATTGCTATTCGAATTTCTTCATGGTCGGGTAATGGAACATCTGTTCCATCGTCATCGATTGGGGGATCGGGTTCGCCATCTCCTGGTGTTGTACTCTCACTGCCATTCAGCAGGTCGGAGAAGTGTTCCCTCCATAATCCCAGTATGCCCTGGACATCGGTTACCAGATTACCGCCTTGGTCTCTACATGAGGATGCTCCGGTCTTGAAACCTTCGTTAAGTCGCTTCATTTTTTCATAAAATTTTCGAGCATTCCCTCTGTCTGCCAGCTTCTCAAGCTCTTCGTACTCACGCATTTCGGCCTCTTTCTTTTTTTGTCTGCAAATGCGTCTCGCTTCCCTCTTCAGCTCTCTGTATCTATCCCATCCCGCACGTGTTGTGGTCGTTTGTAACGTTGCGAGGTAGGCAGTCTGTTTTCTCTCCGCTGCGAGACGGCACTCCTCATCGTACCAGCTTGTTTTTTGTCGTTGCCGAAAACCAATTGTTTCGGCTGCAGCGGTACGCAGTGAGTTTGAGATGCCGTTCCACAGTTCCCTTATACCGAGATGCTGATGAGTGCTCTCAGAGAGCAGGAGTGCAAGTCGAGTAGAGTATTTCGTGGCTGTCTGTTGCGATTGCAGCTTTTCGACGTCGAACCTTCCTTGTGTTTGTTGACGGGCGTTCTTTGCTGCACAGAGGCGGGTGCGTATCTTCGCTGCGACCAGATAATGGTCCGAGTCTATATTTGGTCCTCGGAGCGTACGCACGTCTAAAACACAGGAGACATGTCTTCCGTCTATCACAACGTGATCGATTTGGTTCCGCGTGTTTCGATCAGGAGACAGCCAAGTAGCTTGATGTATTTTCTTATGCTGGAATCTGGTACTACAGACGACCATATTTCGGGCCCCAGCGAAGTCGATCAGCCTCAGGCCGTTTGGCGATGTTTCGTCATGGAGGCTGAATTTTCCGACTGTTGTACCAAAGACACCTTCTTTACCCACCCTGGCGTTAAAATCGCCAAGCACGACTTTTACATCGTGGCGGGGCAGCGCTCATAGGTGCGTTCTAGGCGCTCATAGAAAGCATCTTTGGTCACATCGTCCTTCTCTTCCGTTGGGGCGTGGGCGCAAATCAGCGATATGTTGAAGAACCTCGCTTTGATGCGGATTGTGGCAAGACGTTCATCCACCGGGGTGAATGCCAGGACTCTGCGACGGAGTCTCTCTCCCACCACAAATCCAACACCAAATTTGCGCTCCTTTATATGGCCGCTGTAGTAGATGTCACAAGGACCCACCTTCTTCCGTCCTTGTCCCGTCCATCGCACTTCTTGGATGGCGGTGATGTCAGCCTTGAGTCGTATGAGGACATCAACCAGCTGGGCAGAGGCACCTTCCCAATTAAGGGTCCGGACATTCCAGGTGCATGCCCTTATATCATTATCCTTAAAACGTTTGCAGGGGTCGTCATCAAAAGGGGGGTGTCTCATCCGAGGCTTTCGTAGATTTTTCATTGGGGGGTGTTTTTATGTGGTGGGTCCCAAACCCAATGCACAACCGCATAAGCGGGCTTCGCCTTCTCACTTTAGCTCGCCTTCAGACGGATGTCTGTTGGCTACCCAGAGGATACTTGGTCTAAAACCGGAAGTCGTGAGCTGCTTGGACCATGTGGAGAAGAATCGTTTCTGGCCACTCCCAAGTGAATGACAATCAAAAACTTTCCTCACTTGCGTGAACTTCTACTCATGGTCCCATCCTCCATATAATTTTATACTTTTGTTATTATCCTTGTGATAACACAAACATTTAAACAGGATAGTTTAATATTGTACAAATAATATATCTTTCTTTTCGTATATTCGACTATCCGTCATCGAGCACTGGATCCACTGACTTCATATAGCTTAATGTATTATTCCCTGGTGTGTCCACTTATCATATATATTCAACATTGTTCCTTAATTATTGATATATAAGATTAAAGAACCCATGATATATTGGAGCCACACCCGCCACCGCCAGCAAGAGTAGTCTGAACAATATGAAACAATAAATGTTTTTATGATACGTTGGTAATACCAGCTAACACGTCTCGTCTATAAACAAGGGTCTCTTGATCTACACCTAGTTATTTTTGGCATAATAATGGACCAGTGTTTTAAATATCCAAAATGGATCCCATGATCTTCGGCTCCGAAAGCTAATCTAACATAATCTAATCAATAATAGTACTTTGTAACGTCATTTTGGATTCTTAATTTCACCAGATTTTGGTACTAATAATATTGAACGGAGTAATCGATCTTAACCTTCTTAGATGTAGAAATTATGTTGATTATTTTCTTCAACTAAACATTGTAGAATTGATTTCTTTTAATTTATTTCAATCCGTGTCTTTTGTACGTCGAATTCGCATTTTCCAACCTCATGGTGAACAGACTCAGAAAATGTAGTGCTTGGGAATACAATCTGCTCCCATACCAGCGAAGATTATGTTGTTAGGACGAAGCTACTGGAAGTGGAGTGCACAGAACTTATTTGCGGCAAATTGGAAGTTCAAGGTGGAGCTTGGTAACAGAATCTACTGTCGGGATTCTGCTCTCCAGTAAGGGGATAGGGGTAGAGACACGAAAAAATTAGAATTTTCAGTAATTTTTTTTTTTGCTATTAAATCATGTTATTTTACAAAAGTGATAATATAGCATTATTATACAATGGATAACAAAAATTTGTTTTATAAATAGACAATCCTGGGCCTGATCGTAAGCTTTTTTTTTTTCAAAAATAAACAAAATGGCGGCCCCAAAATCAAGTCATAAAAAATCTAAATTTTTGAAAATTTCAAATTTCATCATTTCATTATCGAGTTACAGTTGTCACCAGTTCAAAAAACATAGTTTGGAGATAAACGCACTTAAAGTTTGACAGTAGTGTGTTGGAGTGTCTGAGTCGGATCAACTTCAAATTTTCAGAGAATATTTTTAAGATTTTACTCTTAACGGAAATGAAAAAAAAATGATTTTTTTTAAATTCAAAATTCATTATTTTTGATAGATGGTTGTTCATAGCGGAATACCTCGAAACTAAAAGGATGATAAGCTAGGAAAATATTTCTGTGAGGTATAGAATCTTAAGAGATCTAGAAAATTTCATTCAGTAAGACACTTTTTCTTTCATTATTATAGAACTGAATGGCCACTGTCTTTTAGGTACTTAACGATGAGGCTGAAATTTATCGTGACGAAGAAGGATACCTTTATAAAAATCATTAACTTATTGACACAGTTAATAACAATACTGCTAATGTTTTAATTTTAATACAAACACATATGTGTTAAGGTGGCAACACCGCTCCAAATCAAACTTCAATATAATTGGACAACTACAATTTCAAATATTTAAGATACAAGGCTACAATATTAAAACAAATTCTACTTTATTATTTTAATTTATTTCATATTTTTTCCAATTCTTTGAAGATTTTCGAATTTTGAGTTTTATGAATTCAATTGAGACTAGTATATGTACATCTATTGTATTGCAATTTCAAATTCTTAGTATATTTTTGAAATTAATATACGCAATTAAAAGCACTGCAGACGGTTGCAACGAAAACCAAAGCTTCACTTCTAAATTTCATGGTAGCCTTAGAGGCTCTGTGAATATTGCAAGCAATGCTGCTCATAAATTTGATCCTACCACAATGTCAGCAGCATATTGAGTGCACAGCATGTGCCTTTTGTTGATGTCGTTGTGGTTTTGTGCCCCAAAAAGTAGGCAAGGCATATGAGACTGATAGCATGGCTCGGTACTCTTGCATATGTATGTATGTGCAGTCGTATATTTATGCAGGAATAACTGAATTTTTCCACACACAACTGAAAATAGCAGAGTATTTTGATTCGGACATGCATGTTGGTAAATAGTAGAGCGCAAAAGCCAAAGGAAATGTGCAAATGCAAACAAATCTGACAATCGAGGAGGCTGACACATTTGCACGTATGGCTATATAAAATGGTCTGCATATAAAATGATGGTGTGGCTATTGATGTGAGACTTCTTGAAGAGCAGTGGTGAAATTTTTCTAATGCAACGAAATTGTGTTACGCAACGAAATTTCGTCACGATATAAAAACTCGACACGTTATGAAATTTAAATCTAAAATACAAATAAAAACTATTAACCAAAAAAATCTCAGTTGAAAATGGTTTAAAGAGAAGAACTACCTATCCTGCCTCCTAATCCTGCCTCCAATAGAGATGTTATGTAAGAATCTTACGATATATTAATTTTAGAAGATTGATTCAAAAGCAATCCTTACATTCTGGACAACCCTAGTACACCTATGTACATACATCTGGATCCACTTATTAGAACATACACATATTTTCCCAAATCGGAACAGCTTACACACTATCAGACCAATCGTTTGCTATGTAATCATTTGTGGCTTTGGCTAGCTTTGGTCCTGAAAATTCTACAGTTCGTTTTCTGTGTTAATAAATTTAATTATTGAAAGAAACAAATCGAGGAACGATACTATGATGCTGAAAATCACAGGATGATTATTTAACTAGCTAAAAACAGCCACCTTTATTTTGGAGCATAGGTATTCTATATAAGTTGGTAGAAAGTTTGTCTCCTTTTCGATTTTAAAAATTTGCTCTTTTTCCTTCAAGACCTCAAAATTTCTTTTGGCAAAAATTTTATTAAATGAAATATCAAATGTAAAATCACTGGTTCCTCTTTCTTATTTGAACTACACTACAAAATATACTGCGTGTCTTCGAAATAAAGAAATTCGGTTCATAAATTTCGTTCTTCAATTTTCAAAGCACTAAGCTGGCATTGAAGCCACACAAGGACTTTGTATTTTTTGCAATTCAAATTCTTTCCTTTGTTGTATATGTGAATGAATATTTATGTGAGATGTAGTAGTGTGTTTGAGTGTATTAAGGCTGCCACCAGCAGAGACTTTTTCTCGAAAATTATTGGCAGCCTTGCTGCGTTTTATTTATTGTGCTTGACAAAGTAAATTTAAAATATTTATACGATCGTACATACGAAAAATAAGTAAACAAGTGAGAAGAATATGGTGTAAGGCAAATAAAAATTGTGATTTCATGCATTCTGTTTACGAGGGTTGCCTTACATGTACCAAAGATAGGATTTGATTGTACCTTGGTTGATTTTGAAAACATTTTTGAACTAAAACATATGAACCTTTTGAATTTGGTGTCTCCAAAACTGCTTAGTAGTAGACTACTTTAGTCTATCAAGTGTTAAAAGTAATTTCAAATTGTTTGTTCAAGCATCGATCAAATTTTCAAATATTATTTAAATTTTAGTTCTATAAAATTTGGTTCAGCCCTCGTATGAGCGCGCTATTAAATTATGCATATTTACAACGCACTAAAATCACTTACTAAGAAAATGCCTATGGTTTTTCTCAGCCTTGTGGTTTTTCATTTTCTTTGCGCCTCAAGCTCAATTTGGTTATTTGCCAAATGATTTTACAGTTTTGCTGCCAGTTGGCAGTTTTTGCCTTAAATTACATAATGTAAGTTAGTATACTAAATTAAAAATGAAGAAAATAGAAAACAAAAAGTTTTGAGGACAAAAACTAATGAGAAAAAAAAAAAAAACAAGTGAGAAGAGATCATTAAGAATTGTGGAAAAAATAAATTGATGAATAATTAATTTTTAATAAATTGTGTTTTTATAAAAAATTTTTAATTGTAAAGAAATGCAAATAATCGCTGAAACTATAATGTATTGACTGAAGATCCGTAGAAACTTTAACTCTTTCTTCTGAATTTCAATCGATGTAGATTATTGGATAATTAAAATAGACTAGAGAATACTAGCGTTACTACGGGTATACCCATAATTTATATACTGGAAGGTTTAGGTTATCAATATGTAAGTTATGCTCCTTATTCAGATAGAATTCAACCAAAGGGTTTTCCGCCTTTTTGTCTTTTGAATTTCGCGGCTATGTATAAAGCGTTACAGAGCTCATGTCTGGCAATACAATATATCTTTGAAAGGTCTTTACAAAACGACGTCATGTATGATTAGTTTGGATATTGCGTTTAACAGTTACAGACGTGTAAACATGGAGTTCACTAACGCCGAAATTGGAGGTATTTTAAAGTTTTCCTTCGTTAAAGGCAAATCCGATAGATAAACGTTCCGTGAGATTTATGGTGTTTTGGGAGATGGTACTCTATCACTTCGAACTTCGGAGGAATGGTTTCGACAATTCAGAGCGGGTGAAAACGACACCATGGTTAAGCCAGCCGGCGGCAGACCTTTGAGGAGGAATACCGATCAAATCATGGAAAACATCGAGTTAGACCGGCATGTAGCATCTCGTGACATCGCCAAGGAGATGGTAGTTAGTCACCAAACCATTTTAAACCATCTGCAGAAGGCTGAATACACAAAAAAGCTTGATGTTTGGGTGCCGCATGATTTGATGCAAGAAAACCTTCTGGACCGAATCAATCAAAAGATGCTTGTGAAAAGTGGTTGTCCGAGTTGTTCACATATAAAGAGGGGGCCTTCTACGAGGGGGTATTATGAAGTTGTTGTCTAGATGGAAACAGATTATAGAACTGTGTATATTTGAACTAAATCCGATCACTGAAAAAATTTTATAAAGCATTGAAGCATGCCAACCTAATAATTTATTGTTATGGGCAAGAATTCAGCTTTATTAATATTATAAAAGCCGCGGCTGGTTCAAAAAGCCGAGAGGTCCATTTTTCGATTGCTCCAATTGGGGCCATATGTTAGCACTAAATCTTGTTCGAAAGTAAGTTTGTTCATTATGAAACAAACACCCGTTCAAGTTCGTCAAAGTACCACCTCATCGATTCAGATATTCAAATTTATTCCGCGTACAGTTTATAAATTAAGCTCTCCAGCTGTATATATAATTCGATCAGACGAACAACAAGAAGCTCTCTTACTCGCAGAAAGATATAGTTAGAAGTACGAGGAGAGGATCTGCTTCTAGATAATTTCACTGGCTGATAAACACTAGATTACATTAAGCTGGGAATAGAAGACACTATAACTATAATTATTTAAAATTATTCCCTAAGAGGCAATGTCGTTTTAATGGTGAAACCTTTAATCTCTTGAGAGTATCCAATAAATAATAAAATAAAAATTCGGCTTTTTATTCCATCGGTTTTTTAGCAAACTCTTATAAAGTGAACAAGCGACAGCTGATTTCGCCTAACTCTATCACTACTCAGAATATTTCTTCTCTTTTTTTAATTCCCTCATCCATTTAAGCTTTCGATTAAACATTTCAATTCCTCGTTTTCCATGTTTTTTTCCTATGGAATTCGAGTGAGTTATTTCGTTCACTTATTTTCGCATGTTAACACAATTTTGCTTTTAACCAAATTTCTACTAAAACAACCAGCCTATTTGTATAGGCATACAGACTTATATATACGCATACATCGCAGACATATATTTATATACTAAAATACATACTAACATACACACAGCCAAATATGTGTGAGTACGCATAATGGCTTTTATTGATGCTCCATCGCTTGCGCTTAGGTTTCACCCATTAGTCATTATCATTTGTCTTGGTTACTTGGTGAATGCCTACGCAGCCACACACCCATCTACCCTGTATACAAGTACACCGCTTGCCTTGCAAAGGGCTATGCTAACACATTTAGACATATATCAATTTCTGATTTGTAACTGTCTCACATTTTTAAAGTTGAGCGCTTGAAAGGGAGACCAAAAAAGTAGAATTCCATAGAAATTTCTTATGTCGCGGCATAGCCTCACATTTAAAGAACTCATCCTGTCAGCGCGCCGCTTCCCTTGCGAATGTTTACAAAGTGCTTTTGTTGGCTTATTTGCATAATAGGCGCACTCTCTTCGCATTCTCTTAACATCCCTTTTGCTTTAGTTTTCGTTTGCTTTATTTTTGTTGGTTTTATTTTTGTTTTTGCTTTACTGGAATTCAATGCTATTAGCATTTTCCTTTTTTGGTTTTTTGGTTTTTGCTGCCATTCCATTCAGTAGTCCTCTCGGCTTCTGGTTTCTTGACACAATTCCTCTGTGTGTTGCCGTTTGCGGTGCGGCAATCAAAGTGGCTAAGTTTGGTGTTTTATTCAACAGCAAAAAGAAAAAGAAAAACATATTCCAATTTTTTTGCTTTTGTTTTTGGCAGCCGTTTTGCGAAGGGTCAAGTGGCGTTGTGGGTGATGACCTTCATGCTGGGCGCAATAGCGTGCGTGTCTCATTATGGCTTTTGATAAATTTGCTGTACGCAGTTGATAAACTGCATAGATGTATTGTATATATACATATATACATATATATACTCGTAGAAATGAGAAGCTGCCTTTATATATTTGTTACATTTGCATAAATGTTAGTAATCTGTCAGCGATTCTATAGAGATGTTATCGGAAATCAGTAAAATAAGTTAAATTGCAAAGTGACTTAAGTTTAATGTGCGCCTTAAATGCCTTAATGGGATTAATTCGGTGAGCTAGGCAACTGTGAGCTTTTATTAAGGAAGTAAAATAAGCAAAAAAGATAATTTTGTTTTGTATTAATCCGCATAATTTAAGGCAAGATTCATAAATTTTAGCATTCTTCACTTTGCCACTTCTCTGTACTCTTTGTACTGAACTCTTTTCCAAAAGTTTACGTGTAAAGTATAATATGTGCAAACAACAGCAAAGTTATCCAGTTCAATGAAATGATAGAGAATTGTGGATACTTATTTATGTGGTATAACCATTGGCTATTCGATTATACCAGTTAATCTGATTTATACCAGTTTTATGTTCGATTCACCATTTTCTAAAGCTTGGTGTATCGAACATCTTTAACTTGACCATAGCGTCATTTACTAAATACTTAAGGGGTTAGGAATAGTCAAGATTTTCAAAAAATCAAGAAAGCATTTTCGTTAAGTGTAATATCATAAAAATATTCTCTGAAAATTTTAAGTTTATCCGATACTTGCTTTTAGAGTTATTCGACAAATAACAAAGATCGCTCGGGCGCTCCAAAACACTCGGGAGCAACTTTAATTATCTCAAAACTATGTTTTTTGAACTGGTGACAACTGTAACTCGAAAACCGCTCGGTAGATTTTAATGAAATTTCTACAGCTTTTAGAATGCATAATAAACTCAGGCCTAAATCAAAGATTTTTGTTTTTTCAAAAATTTCGATTTTTTAAGACAAATAAAGAGTTGATTTTTTCCCGAAAATCTTGACAAAATTTCCTGAGGCCGCCATTTTGTTAATTTTTGAAAAAAAAGTTTGGTTCAGGCCCAAGATTATCTATTTATAAAACTATTTTTTTTTATCCGATTGATTTTAGATGAATCTCCAAGGACTTATGATTGTCACCGCAAGGACCTTTTTTTGAAACTGGGTCAACACAGACAGCTATAACTTTGGAAATTATAATTTTTTTTTCAAATTTTCGTGACTTTAAGTCAAAACATTGTATAATAATGCCATATTATTACTTTTGTAAAATAACATGATTTAATAGCAAAAAAAATTACCGGAAATTCTCATTTTTTCGTGTCTCTAAATACTCCTAACCCCTTAAAGGAGATAGTTTTATACGAGCTTAAAATTTATACCACTTCATGATTTAGAATATTTGGGACGATCTTCCTTAACCAACCAATGAGTATGTCCCTGATACAATGTGATGAACTGATGCCTTATCCAAATTGTATGTATATGAACCACAATTGACTAAGAAATATTCGAAAGCTTCGACACTCTCTTATTGCAAAAAAGAAAGGACAGAATCACCCAGTCTTCTGTAGATTTGGTAATAGCTGTAAAGTTGGTTGGCCAATAATTGAAGTCAGAAGAGTTGGCTGCTTTTTTGTTCTCATTGCAAACCACTTAGTTCCTATAGATTGTACTCGTCCAGTTAAGTAAACTTGGGGGATATGATATGTTGGAAATGTATGTCATCAGTTAATTGTTGTACAAAAATCTAAAGTGTTGTAAAGCATTATTTTTGCTTCAGCTATGACACACAATTTCTATACAAAGTGTTTGAGACTCTAAATTTTCAGTTATTTAACCAGAATCGTAAGGAAGTGGCATATCATATATTAATATGTTCTTTTAAGTTCATGGGACTATAAATAAAACTTGATGAGAACGAAGTTAGTGCTGAACCGTTAATTAAAATAATAATAATTTTGATAACAAAAATATGTGTCACTTAACATCAATATAACAATATCACAAAGAACCAAAGAAATTCAATACATCTTTGCATTCAGCTGTAGACACGTCAAGTAAAACTTGTGCTTCAATAGATTATCTTCCAAAAACAGACACCAAATAACATAAAGATAGCAATTTATAGCCTAGAAGCATACATTAAGTAGTTAATAACGTTGTTTTGTACCACAAAAGCTTAATTGTGTAGAAGAAATCTCAACAAATACTACAGCAAAATGTACAAAACATTGAAGACAAACGATTGTCAGGCTGACTATGCGTAGTTGTCGCAAGTGATTTAGCATAGAAATCGACAAATGAAGCATTAATTCCAGGAAGCGGCAGCGGAAATGCCCGCAGCGATAAACAAATACTCGTTCCATAAACATACTACGCATAAATGTAAGCGCCTCTTTGCCTGGAAATGTACAAATATTGCACAGATTTATGTGTAGACAGTTTCTCAAGAATATGAGTGTATATTTATGTATGTCAACATACTCATTGCTGTGTTTTTATATGTACTCACATACGGTTATAAATATGCTTTAAGGCTGTAGTAAATCAAAGTAGTTATAAATTACTTTTGGATCAGATTTCGGTCAAAAATAAACTAGTCTCAAACTAGTTCTAAATGGAAACATAACTGTCTAATTCAATCTCTAGACTCATAAAAAGTTTAAATTTCGACCTTCTTTAAGGGAGACACAAAAAAATGACAATTTTCAGTAATTTTTTTTGCTATTAAATCATGTTATTTTACAAAAGTAATTATATGGCATTATTATACAATGTTCTGACTTAAAGTCACGAAAATTTGAAAAAAAATTATAATTTCCAAAGTTATAGCTGTCTGTGTTGACCCAGTTTCAAAAAAGGTCCTTGAGGTGGCAATCATAAGTCCTTGGAGATTCATCTAAAATCAATCGGATAAACAAATTTGTTTTATAAATAGATAATCCTGGGACTGATCGAATCTTTTTTTTTTCAAAATTAACAAAATGGCGGCCTCAGGAAATTTTTTTCTAGATTTTCGGGAAAAAATCAACAGTTAATTGGTCTTAAAAAATCGAACTTTCTGAAAAAAATCCTTCGATCAGGCCTGAGTTTATTATGTATTCTAAAGGCTGTGTGAATTTCATTAAAATCTAATGAGCGGTTATGGAGTTACAGTTGTCACCAGTTCAAAAAACATAGTTTTGAGATAAACGCATTTAAAGTTTGACACTAGTGTGTTGGAGTGCCTGAGCGCACTTAGTTATTTGTCGAATAACTCGAAAAGTAATTATCGGATCAACTTCAAATTTTCAGAGAATATTTTTAAGATTTTACTCTTAACGAAAATGTACAAAAAAAGATTTTTTTTTTTTAATTCTGACTACCCCTAACCCCTTATGTCCTCTGTATTTTCTTGAATAATTTTGATTCTCCGATATAACTTTGCTCTCTTTCTAAATTAATTTTCCAAAACAGTGATCCAAATATGATACTTCTCGGACTAGTTCGAATTTAGTTAGCAAATTATGTTTACTTTGTTTCCCAAACAACTCATTGGAACTTTCACTGTGGGGTACACACATCTAATGAGTAGCCATGCGTGTGTTGACATCAAAACATGTCAGAAGTGCAGGAAAAATGTTGAAGAAAAGATACAATTTATGAGCACAAGTAAGTAGTAGTTAATGAGGCAAAAGAAGTGTCTAAGTACATACATGGAGCTCATAATAGAGCATAAGATAACAGCGGCTAAATAAACAAACACAGATGATGCAAGCACGGTGGCAAATAAGCTGGATGAAACACACTTTGGCATATACATAAGTACATACAAAGGGATGTTTACTTCAACTACAAAATTTCATATGAACATAGATATAATCGTATTAAAATACATATGTACAAATATTATGGCACATCATATTTAGTAAATAACAACAACAAATATAAATTTACTTTTTCTTGATAAGTAGAGAGTCTGTACAACATATGAAAGTACACTGTTGAGAAATATATATGCCTGTCAGACAGACTACTCACTAAAACTTATATTCTCTACTTATCTCTGTCCACATAAGGTCTGTACATATTTATATATATTATATACATACTCACTTATGTACATTTGTAATGCACAAGTGCACTTCTACCATCTTTCGCTTGAATGCATCAGCTTAATGAAGTGAAACATTTGGATTCACAAGAGCACAGTGGCAATAATAAAACCGACAACAGTTATGTAGCAGTAACAGCAACATATAAACAACAATAATAACAAAATCAAATAATTGAGTTGAAATGATTCAATTTCATTGTTTGTGTTGTCATAATTTCTTGTCTTGCCTGTTATATACACTCCCATTTCAGTGTAAATGCACGTCTTTGTAGGCGTTCATATCTGCTTGAGCAATTTGATAAGGATATATAATGAAATTTTTCAAATAACCAAGTGGAAATTTCTTGCTGTCATTATTAAGCTTTTGATATGCACTAAGCGCATAAATGCAATGCGAAGTTTAGTGTTTGTGGAAAATGAGAAACTAGGCGACTGCAATAAGTACTTTGGTAGTTATAGCCATATGTGTATATGAAGAGACTGTGCTATGCATTAGCCACAAAGCTTTTCATATATTTTATTCACATTTAAATTTAAAGAATTGTTAGTTTACTGCAACCATTTAATTGTTGAAGTCTGCAACGAAATTTTAGTAGTCTAAAGTTCAAAAATGGAGTAAAATAATTCAGTTTGTATAACATTTTTGTGAGATATTTTTTTCATTACGAAGTAAATTAGCTTTTCTGAATCATAATTGCATTTTCTTTAGTGCTTTATTAAATATAACGACATTAATTTTGGCACTACAGGTAATTAGAACACGATGATTTATAGGAATACCACTGCGTATTAGTAAGTTTTTGATATTAGTAGTAGTAGGGGCCTTTGATATGTATGTGAAAATTTAAAAGATGTTTATACAGATGGAATAAACTGATGTATTATTATTATTAAATTATTTATTTTTATTTCTAAAACTGCACGTTTTTTTTTAAGAATTTAGCTCAAGCTTAACAATCAGAAAGGTAAAAAACAGAAAATTGCTAAATGGAAATTAATTGATTTCGATGTGTTGTCAGTTCAATTAAGGGATTACATGGATTTTGTCGCGTAAAAATTGGCCTATTTTCAATATTTTTTTCTATGTAAAAAATTATGTATTTAATTCAAAATTTTTTTTCTTCTTATAGAAACATATTTAAAGAATAATTTCTGAAATTAAAAAAAAAGTGCGTCCGCGTTGTCAGCATAACTCCTGACAGGATCATCCTAAATGAAAACACAAAAATAAGGTTCTTAGGTAAGACCATAAACTCGTGCTTGAACGAAGGAGAGACAAAGAAAGTAAAAATTGGAATTTTGGCAGACATTTTTCCAAAAAAATAAAAATTTCGATAAAATTTGCTTGACATTTTGTTTTTTTTTTTAAATAGTTGCAATTGAAAAAAATTAAAAAAAAGAATAAAATCCTTCGTGAAAGCACAAGTAAATTGTATCTCGAACACCTGTGCTAAATTTCATCAAGATCGGTTAAGTAGTTTCCGAGGAAATTTGACAACCGACTTTGTAAACACGGTTTCGAGAAAAATTCGTTTAAAGTTTTGACTGACTTGGAGGGCACATCTACAAAGGCTGTATCTCCGAAACTATTATTCGGATCGACTTGAAAATTTAGGCGAATATTCTTGAGATGAGGTAGAAATTTATTAAAACAGCCAAAAAAAAACAAAAAAAATCGATTTTTTGAACCCACGATATCCATGTAACCCCTTGACTAAAATAAGTAAAATCTTTTTTTTTTTCTGAACTACATTTCCATATTTGTGCCAGAATATCGAATTAAGGATCCAGACCTTTCAATAGTATTGACTCTTTGAAACATTGATGTTTGTGCCAAAATACATTTCATTTGCCTTATATTTCATAAAAAAAAAACATTTATAGAAAACTTTCTAATAATTGTGTTTATGCAAACAAAGTTCTTCCATACATTCCTTAATACAATATTGTTTTACTTTGATACCGTAAATTTTATCTACTGAAAATCTCCTGTTTTTATTGGAACACATGGCGTATGAGTGACTTTTATCCACCCCATATACTACTCATACAGTATTTCCATTTCTCAAGTATTTCTTACACCATTTACTGCCTCACTTTAAAATTTTATTGACCATATCATGATAAAAGCCAGCGAAAGTATCATTACCGGCCTCCAGTTGGTTAATTTTCGAGCACATTTCGAGCGCCTTTAAAAGCGCAACCGAATTAACTTCTTAACTATTAAATTTTATTTGCCACAAAGAAATGCGATACCATTTGCCTTGTCGCTAAGTACTTTAGTAATGTAATATCACAGCTAATTAACGCTACTCAAGTAAATTTAATGGATTTTCGCTGACATAATAACTGTAATTAAATGAAAGTGAATGACCAGAAACACTTCCTTATTATTAGTTATTATCATTCGAGCATTAACAATGTGTCATGCCTCACAAAAGCAACTACGTTTGAGTGTATAATTAAAATCTGCATGTATTTCATTTACCCATAGCAGTGGTCAACAGCAAATAGACAGTTTTTTTGTTTTTATTTGTGTATAGTAAACCGCAAATTATTTCAATATGGCCACAAATGACATGAATACAAAGCACAAAGCTTGTCTTATCAAAACGTGAACACATAAGCTGATAAGCAAATAACAAAGCTGTTGAGTAAATTAGTGTAAACGGAGAGTGAGAAGTTGAAAGGAGGATGAGAAGCCAGCCAATGTAATATGGTACATTGAATGTCAAATATGTTATTAAAGCGGTTGCAAGGGATGCTGAGGAATTTAGTTTGGTGTCACTTTGGTAAATGTGCTTTAATTAAACCAAAAAGTAACCCAAGCCTTTTTTGGTATCCTGTTTGATATGTTGATTGTTGTTCTCATACATTTATGTGGTTTTTGTGTTATTAAGATTTGGTCATTATGTAATGTGATGACGTGTCCAACTAGTGTCCTCATAGCAGAGATCCTGCGAGGAAATTCGCAACTTTCGAACTAGCGGTTAAATAACTATGCTTATAAAGGTAAATAACTTAACTGGAGCAATGGAAATGAATTGTTTCGTATCTACAATTTCACTAATTTTTGGCTTGGAGACATATTATAAGAAGAAACATATTCCCTCTGAATTTCATCAAAATATCTGAGAAACTAAACTTGTCGGTAAAAAATTTGTTCTGCTGAGGTCCTCATATTCGATATATAGGATCTTGAAAACTTATGTACCGATTTCGGCGATTTTTAGCAGGGCGATGCCACTCTTTAAATGCAGTATTTTTGCAAAGTTCTTTTCGATATCTTCACTAGTGCTGACCTTATATATTGTAAAGTAAACGATTCAGATCGATTTCAAAGTTCGGGTATATGGGAAGTAGGCGTTGCACAGTGAGACAACGCCGGTATAAAATACAAGGAGTCATTGTAGAGCTCTGAAATTTTGCACAGGTTATTTTTGAGACAATTCCAGTTTAAAAAAAAAAATTAAGAAAATTCGCCCACTTTTACGCCCAGCTGCCATACAGTCGAAATTTGTAAAATGTCGTATTTTCCGTAATACTTTAGGTATAACTTTCAATTTTGGTATACTTGAATGTTATATAGTTACAAACATTATTTGAAATAAAAATTGAACTTTGGCCCACTTTTAACCCCATCACCCATACTACATCAACATAAAAAGTGCCATATTTTCTAAAATATATTAAAATTCAAATTCTATATTACTGAAATTTATATCATTTAAAATGTTTCATGCAAAAATTACAATAACACCCCCACTAATACGCCCACCTCCCAATGAAATGAAATAAAAAAAAACAATATTTTTTTTTCATTCAATCAATAATTTTTTAACATCATCATGGTATTCTAATTTTTTCAATTTGTTTCTCATTCTAAATGAATTAATATAAGGATCTGATGATATTTGCAAATAGTGCATTACATCTTCATTCGTAGAAATACGTGAATTTTTACGAGAATGGAATAGCCTACAGTTTCTACACTCCTTATTCAAAAAACTGGTTTGGCTCAGCGGATTGAAAAAATGCCCAACAACCAAAACCAAAATTATGCTCGCTATATTAGGCTGCTTATGAGCTTTGGACAACAAAAATAATTATAATGCAAGAGGCTATTTTCTATTTTCCTGCCAGGCGACAAGCGGCACTACAATATAACAACTAAACTAACCACATTAGAAAGTGATCATAACACAACTTAGATAATAACAATATCTTGCACTATCAATTTAAATTAAAAATTATGCAACTATCTAACCCAAAGTCAATGACTTTCAACAAAATTATCTATCAAATTAATAACGTTAATAAAATTTATGTAAACAAGAATATTTTTATTAAAACATAAATGATCATTAAAGCATAATTCTGAATAACTAACAAAAAACAAATGTAATTTATTACTATTCTCTTGCACAATAAGTGAATAGTAAACAATTAAAAAAAAAATAAAAGTAAAAAGTTGTAAACATGCTATTGCATGCTAATATACGTATAGCGACAGAATGTGCGCGTTACGTACTTTTTGCAGTTTTTTGTATGTTTAATGTGCTTTTGCAAACTTTTGCTATATGTCCCCTACTTTAAATTAAAGCTGAGATTTCAAGCTTTCATTTGGTATAACCTGCACCTAGGGCGAGGGGCTGCTCTATATTTTCTAGGCCATTGAAAATGCAAAATGTTCAATTTTTGCACCACAATTCTGTTGTTAAGAAAACAAAATTTGTGTTTGTTTTTTAAATTTATTTTTTCATTTACTCATTCTACAATAACTAAATTAATTTAAAAAATACTTTAAAGTTACATTTATTATGTATTTTTATTTTAATAAGCTTTTGATTATTACATATTGAACTAACATATTTCAAGCGCGTTGGCATACCTCAACTTTGACTTGCTCTAGACCAAAAAGTAATGAAGTTATGAGGCTGAAATTTCAGGGAATTGTTACTCATATATCTGTTAATATATATATATATATACTGTGAAAATTTCATCCAAATTGGACGACACGTCAAAAACCATTTTTTGCCGCGGTTACAATTGGGCTGTCTCACTGTGCGTTGTTGTGAACCGATTTGAACTATTTCAACAGTGTATCATTGCATTGGGAAGCCACACAGATATTATGAACCGAATTTCATATAAATTGGTCGAGTAATTTCGGAGATATAGTTTTTGACCCAGAAGTGGGCGGAACCATGCCCATTTAAAATTCGATATACCATTTTGAGTGTAGCTCTTTTGTGCCATCTTTATAATGAAATTCAACGTTTCTGGTTGTTTTTCTTACCGAATTAAAGCATCTTTAGAAGTTTTCAACATAACCTTGGTATGGGAGGTGAGCGTGGTTATAATCCAATTTCCTCCATTTTGGACTGTATAAGGAAGAGCTCAAAAGAAACGACTCCAGAAAATGTGTTGGTATAGCTTTAACAGTTTACGAGATATGTACAAAAACATTAGTAGTGACGTGGCCACGCCCACTTCCTCAAAAAAATTACACCCAAATATGCCCGTCGTAGTGCGAACCTTTGTACCCAATTCTCTTTTATAACTTTATTTATGACTTAGTTATGGCACTTTATAAGTTTTCGGTTTTCGCCATTTTGTGGGCGTGGTAATAGTCCGATTTTGCCCATTTTCAATACCAACCTCTTCAGGGTGCCAATGTTGTGTTCCAAGTTTCATTAAGATATCTCAATTTTTACTCAAGTTACAGCTTGCACGGACGGACAGACGGACAGAAGGACGGACAGACATCCGGATTTCAACTCCACTCGTTATCCTGATCATTTATACATATATAACCCCATATCTAACACTTTTATTTCTGGGTGACACAAAAAACCGTTATGTGAACAAAACTATAATACTATAATACTTTGTTGCGAGAGTATAAAAACTACTTTTCCGAGAGGGTCTTTCAACAAAAATCCTGAAAATTTCCCACAAAATCCAGGCATCATCACTCCAACTAACCCTCTCACTCACACCAAAATCTCATTGGTCCACAACAAATTGTCTGCTGTTGGGCAATATGTGCACAATTTGTTGGCTAAAAGTGCCGTTATACGAGTGTGTAAGCCTATCGCATATTTGTTTTCTTTTTCGTGTCAAAGCGGATTTCGCCTTATGTCATACAGCAAAGCATTGCTATACGCTGTCATTGCCATGGTTGAACCACGATTATTTAATCGCAAGTGGCTGGCTAGTTTGTGAGTATTTCCTGTTAAATTATATAACAGATTTTTAGTTTTTTTATTTTCGGGGAAAACCCGTTATGCATTTTTAGCCGGAAGCATAGTTTTGAGGTTACAGATTATACAATGAAAAATGAAATTGTTCCTGGAAGTCGAAATGAAGAGGGAAAATAAAGAAAAAAAAAATAAAATAAAAATATGAAATGAAATTTAATGAAAATATTCACTCAAAAAATAAAATATAAATTCTCAACTCTCTCACAAAAGCAAAAGTCCATTCCCTCAAAAACTACAAACACAAGTGCATTATAAACCTATTAAATTCATATTTATATGTAAATATGGCTGTCTCTTCATTTCGAATCATGCTGAACAAAGCTGCCATTGCACACAATTTGCTGAAAATACAACAAAAATTTGGCGCTTAAGTGTTCTAAAGTTCTTAGTACTTCTCTCTCTCCACACACACTCACTCAACTAACCTTCGAAATTCATTTTAATATGCACTTCGTAGCAGCTGCTTGGTCATTCGACTCAAATGCTGGCACTTGACTTTTGTACGCTTCAACTGTTAACTGATAACCAATGCGAAGCAAGGCACGCATAAAATAGAATAACAACAAAATACGAAAGTTATTGACACATGTTGATATAAAATCTAAAAATAAAATTTGTGGCCAAGTGTGTTGAAAAGTATATTGAATGAAAACTAATGGAATTTATTTGAGTTGAGTGTTGAATGTTGAAAAGTTGTGGGTGTGAACAAGCGACTTGAGGATACATAGCATTGATAGCTATGAAAAATGGCACTGACATGCATATGACACAGTCAGTTGAATTGGAAATGTTATTCTTAAATTTTATATACTCCAACTCAAATATATAATATAAATATGCATACGTATGTACATGCAGACATAGCTTTCTCATGTGTCAATAGCAGCCAACGTGTTAGCTTATGCACTTTATTTTATTAGAAATCAATAGTCATAACATTTTTTATAACTCTGATGTCTCTAGGTGTGAAAATATAAAAATAGATGTATGCCAATTTTTTAAAGTATTGTTACATGTTGAAATAAGTATCATATATCAGATATTTGTATGTGAATGGGTTGTGTTTACTTTGTAAGTAGTTAGTCATTAATTATCAGTTTATCACATGCGAAAAAATTAACAAATTAGCTTAGTTTGTGCTTGTCAATCATGTTGGAGAGAAATATAAATATAAACTCATGCAATTTGTTGACATTCGAATATTTATTCATCAACATAATCATTCCGGTCAGGCATTAACGGAATTGTGGTGTTGTTAATTGACATTGATTAATTTGAATTGAATTAAAATGCATTCCTTACCTTTAATCTCTGTCCAATACTTAGAATTTGAGATATACATATGTATCTATCGCTTAAGATACTTTTCTCAAGAACTTTCTTAATAATACTATTCTGAAAATGAACTCTGAAAAACTATGCTGAGAACATTTTGTTGTTTTTTCTTTATATTTAAATTATATTTTATAGCGGAAACCATAACATCAGTTTCTCTTATCCAATAGATTTCTTGCATGAAGTCGTTAGTTGATGATATATATGAATATTGATTTATTCTTGATATTAACATAACTGCTAAATATTTTAATAACATATATTTTAGTGCCCCTAACCTTTTAAAACATTGATTGATTGACAAAATTGAGTATTTAACCGAAAAAATATCTTCCCAATACTTTGCTTGCCAATGTTTTAAAAAATATACTATGTAGAATCATTGATACTAAAAAAACAAATCGGTTCAGTTTAAAAAATATGAAAAAAATGAATCGGAATGATATAAACTTCGAAAGCGATTTAATAGCCTTTTCGCACAGCCAATTAGTTTAACACATTACGATTATAATTGAGAAACCAATTTTTGGCTTTCGCACAGCTGCTCGATTACTGAACAGCTGTTATCCTTTTTTGTTTTTGCTGTTTATAAGATTTTAGTAAGTTTAATCAATTGATTTATTTTTTGAGCTATTTTATCAATTACCACAACTAAATTTTCAGCGTAAAACGCAGAGTTGCATTTAAGTTTCAACTCGATTTATATTCGTTTAAAGCGCTAAGGGGGTATAACCCATGAAAAATTAGGCGATTTTCGTGCATTTTTTCAAGAAAGTACTTGATCGAATGTTTCCAAGTTTTTTGCACATAATAAGATATATTATCGTTTCGTCGTTTATTTATGCCAAATTGACAATTTTCAAACAATAAAAAATATCGTAAGTCATTGTATAGTAAATATATTCTAGAATACTTAGTTTCAATTTGATCGGTCGATCGGTCAATTTCTCCTTGAGTTAAGATTTCCAGCAAACCAAATAAAAAGTAGTTTTGTGAAAAACGCGTTTAAAGTTTCGTATATAGCGGCTTATACCTGTCGGTCGCTCTTTAGAACGCTGCCATTTAAAAACTATTCAAGAAAATAAGGTAAGGTAAGGTCGTAAACCACTTTCTCAGAATATTTTTGTAAACTATCGAATAGCAAAAAATAAAAAAACTGTTTCCAATAGATTCGGACAGATCATAATAGGTTTTTGTGGCGTTACATGATATTTACGACGTGCATTTGCACCATTTGCATTGGTGTGGGCGAAGTGTGTATGACGTGTGCACCCGAGGCAGTAATAACACCACTTAAACTGCTGCGACTGCTATTCCCCGCCTCCATTATATACTTCTCAACATACTCGGTGGCATTGAAGGTGGGCATAGCCTTGTGTACATTCGAAATGGCTGGTGTGATGGTGGCACGATGTCTATAATTATATCCGCTGAGCGATGGACGTTCGCGTTGCTGATGTGGATAGTGATGGTGATGATCGAGCAAAGACTAGTTAATTGATCAATTAACTCCTGAGCAAAAGGCTCTAAGTGTAACTCAATCCGTTCTTCATCATACGCAAATATCTAATGATCGCTTTGTTAAAGTTTAGTTCACCTTTGTATTTGTATAATTTTCAGCAGACGCCAAGTTGTAATTCTCGACCGGCTTACAGTTTATTATCTCCATCATGTGTTTATAGTATATATGTTCTAATGTAATGACGAAAACCGATCAAGAGGAATTTCCGCATGAGCTTTGAAGGATCATATCTATACATTTAGTTTTTAAAACAATTTGTTACCACTTTACATATATTTTAAAAATACCCTTCGAAGGTTTCTACTTAAACTGAAAAAAATAGAATTTTATACAGAAAACCAACTGGATAAACGATATTTAAAAACCAAATAATTGAGAGCATTTTACGCTCCATAAATTTCATATTAACAGCTCAGGCATATGATATAAATAAAACTATCAAACAAGAAACCACAATTGCGCATAGATAAATTTAAAACTATACCAACCAAACAGTAGAACATATTTTGCATATTTAAAAAAAAGCTTAGAGATAAACGCACAATACATTTTTACTATTTCTAAATGGTTTCCGAGAATTTATTAACATTTTCACAAGCGTTAGACACAATTTACTAATTTTCAAAACATGCACGTGCAAATTGAAAACTCATGCTTAAACTGGTCAGAAAAAATAAATTGAAATAAAATAAGTTTCTAACAACAAAATAAACGCATTTCGCATTTGTTCAACTAAAAACAGAGTTCCGGCGAAAACAAGCCTTTATAGTGATGCAGAATATATACATATACAAACATATGCCAGCATTTGTAGTAATTATTTTTTTAATATTCTCACATGCACGAAAAATTGTTAAATTTATATTATATATTTAATATAAATATGTATGAAATGCATAAATTTTATATGAACACCACGCAAATGAAACGCTTTGCAGCTGAAAAAATAATTACTGCTAACAAATTTCTAGCGAATCTAACTGTGACAGCTATTTCCATATAAAAATTAATTCACACAGGATTTCACATGCTCTTTCGGAGTATTGCAAATGTGCATGCAAAAGTGGAAATTTTGTCATTTTCACACAAAAGTATTTAGACTTATAAGTGGTAAATAAATAATTTGCTTAACAAATGACTGTGTTGTGCTGGCGGCCATCAAATTTGATATGCTCACACGGAAAACATGAATTTTTATTTACAGCGAAATATCCGGGAATTATCTACATATGTATGTACTATAAGTGAGCTTGAATTACTGTCAAAGTGGAAATAAGCATAGAAATAGAAGCAGAAAAAATATTTAAAAATATATTCATTGAAAATGATATTGATATCGCAGATGTCTAATTAATTAATTAATTAATTTCATATTTCATAAACACAAAAATTTTCAATAACGAATTCATGTCAATTTAGTCGCCTTTTATATCGTAAACGACAAATGATGATTTTTAATTTGGAAGTAGAGTCTCATATGACACACACACACTTTTTTATACCATGCCATTTTCGAAATAATATCAAATAGTAGTTTTTAAAAAGATAAATTGCCATGAAGCAGTTACTTAAAAACTTAAAACTTAAACTACTACGGCGAAATTAGAGAATACTTAATCGAAAATTTATGTAATTTCCAACTTAAGAACTTGAGGGATATTGAGTGTTTGATTAAAAAAAATAAAAAAAATTTTCAAAAATAATTATTTCGGAATTAAATATGTAACTATATTTTGAAATTTTTTTGCTCTTTTTTAATTTATTTCAACCAGAAGGATCTCATCCACTCTCAAAACAAAGTTTTGTTGAATATCACATACATTTTATAAAGGGATTTTCAATAGGACGCTACAAAAGTAGACCGATAGAGACAGCAAATGACACCATATTTTTTCTTCTTTTTCGACATTTCTCTTCAGTAAGGTTTGACATTTCATCATGGAATTGTTGGATCGAATCGAAATTATTAAAATTTGGTACCGCAATTCGGAGTCAGTGGCCTCAACTTTAAGAGCGTCCAATTTATGTTCGTCATAAAGGTCCTGTCGCATCAGTTGAGGAAGACTCAAATCAGTCTGTAGCATAGCGTTCTAAAGCGCTGGGCAGCTCTGTGACGTCGTTGTGGCGAATTTTGCGAAAAGATCTTGGCCTACATCCTTAAACGACCAAGATGAAGCCACCAGAATCGTCGTATGTTCTTGAATTGGGCTGAGAAAATGATCTGGATTTTCATCGAAATGTCATCTTCAGCGATGAGGCTCATTTCTGCCGGAATGGCTTCTTCAATAAACAAAATATGCTTATTGGTCCAGCAGCAATCCACACATACTCCATGAGTCATCATAGTATCCTGAAACAATTACGGTTTGATGCACTCTATGGGCCGTCGTAGTCATTGGTCTGTACTTCTTCCGTGACGATCAAGACCGGTACGTTACTGTGAATGGGAATAGCTATCGAATATTTTTGGTCCGAATTGTATGATATGGACTTGGGCAATATGTGGTTCCAATAGGATGGCGCAGCAAGCCACACTGCGAATGTCACAATCGATTTATTGAAAACCAAGTTTGGTGAACGTGTTATCCCACAAAATGGCCCAGTCAATTGGCCGCCTGGGTCATGCGATTTGACCCGTTAGACTATTTCCTGTGGTACCACGTCAGGTCCATGGTCTGTGCCAACAAGCCACGATTGAAATTCAGCGTCTGGACGTGTGCAAAGGTGACCGTAGTGGCCATGCAAAATGGCATCGAATGTACTTTCACAGTAATATCATTATTCATCGATATCCCAAAACCTTTTTTTTTCATATAAAAATCAAGCGCACATATTGAGGGTTAATATAGTAGGTTTACAACTTTTTTCCGTCGTTTTGTTTCTAGATGTCTCTAGGGTCAAGCACTGGTCGATTAAATCGATTTTTTTCATATCGATCTTGGACATTTGTGTCAACATTAAAACAACAAAATACTTGTAGCGATCTGTTTGCATCCCAAACTTATTCTCAACTCAAAATGTCACTTTTTGAGCCGAATTCTCGAAGTTTGCTGGAATGTCTCTTGACCCTAGAGACTGGTCGAGTAAATCGATTAAATCTTTTTATAACTATTTGGGAATTAATTGATGGTTTTCAATTCTTCTAATATTCATTTACTATTACATACAGCAACTCGTTATTCTTTCCATGTCGCAAGTTGTCGAAGAGAGACAACTCGAATATATATGACTTGAAATATTGCACATTATCTACAGTTTTCGATTTTTTATATACTTTACTAAAGCGATTACTCAGAACATCAATGGATGATTTCGGCACGAATATTTTCCTCAACCTGGTGAAGAGTCCGAACGTTTTCGTCGCACACTTTGTTTTGTTGGGTAAATGCCGCACGAGTTAGATACCCAATTATCTCTCACGCATATAGAGTATTTTTGAACGCTGTATTTACATTAGAAGTTACTTTAGAGTCATACAAATTTAATATCTAATTGCTATGTTTTTCAGTTCAATTCATCTATTGGTATACGTAAGTATCTACTTGAACCATGCCGCTGAAATTTCAAATTTCACTGAGTAATGATAGTGTCCTTGTACCCCCTACTCCGCTTCACCACACACAACTCTTAACCACATAACCTAAGAAAAATAGTTCGGCTTTCATCTAACGACACTCATAACTTATAAAACTTACATAGTTGCTGCCACACGCGCTTGCCGCAAATTAGTGCTTAATGAAGTTACACCAATACACCAAATAGCGAGACCGAACTGCAAGTCTGCGATATGCTTAAATTAACCATTCACAAGCATAACAAGTATTTAACTTAATGAAAGAAAAATTACGTGGCATGTCTCTTAACACACACGCACACACGCACACACGCACAAACAAGCATACCAATAAACAACGAGCAGCTTATGAAACGCGCAACAGCGCACATGAATGGCTGTACACATGTGTTGAAAAAAATCAAATCATAAGCGGAGAATCGGCTGTAGAAAACTAAGATATACAGCGACGACGGTGGCAGAGGCTTTGAACTCGCACACTCACACTCTCATGTAAGAGCCACTTAATTAATAACAGAAATCGCGACAAACGTTGGCTTGTGCCTGCTGCTGCTGTCTCCGCTACTATATGCATTTGACGCGCAAATTACTCACTCGCCTATACACAGGCGGTCGCGTTCTAGGAATGAGTGTGTGTGCAGACCATAAAAGCCGTAGCTTCAAGCAAATAGTCTTTATTACAACCGCAACGTGCCGCTCACCACACATATATCTATAGATGTGAGTATGCCTCCTCGGCGTTGTGACTTATGCTTGGAGGTCAACGGTGCGCGTTGGCATTCCGATTCATCTTTTCGCATGAAAGCGAAAGCTTTAGATTTTTTGTTGCTTTCTATTCACTGTTATTGATGTTGTTGTTGTTGTTGTTGTTCGCTCTTTTGATTAAAGCGCTTGTTGGTACAACGCATAAACACCTACTAATTAATTTGTTTATGACAACACGATATTAACATAAATAATTGTATTTAATTTGCTGGCGCAAAATTCTGCTTAACAAAGTGACAATATGCACTTAGGCAGTCATATTCGAATACTATATAGTTTAATGTGAGTATGTTGCGAAGTACCTATGATCCCACACACTTAGATACATATACGAGATGTGTTCAAAAAATAACGGGAATTTTCAATTTTATTTTTTGGAAAATATTTACCAATGTTTGTTATTACGGACTTATACCAGCACTTCTTCAAAACGTCGAAACACTTCTCAAACACAATTTTGGGGATAACATTGGGCTCTTTCATCGATATCTCTCATATGCTTGTAAAACGACGACCTTTTAATGTTCTCTTTACTTGTGGAAATAAAGAAAAAGTCACACGTAGTCATGTCTGGCGAATATGGAGCACCGTAACAGTAGTGTTTTTGGCCAAGAATCCTTGGAACAATCGACAAAGTGTGAGATTTTAACAAACGAAAATCGTCAAGCACGTAAAAACACACTTAACCTTATTATCTTGCTTCAGAAAATAAAAAATATAAAAAAAACTTTGAGAATTGGATTTTTGAAAAATTGGAAATTCTAAAAATTTTAAATTCAAAAATTCCCGTTATTTTCTGAACACACCTCAAGCTCATAAAAACACACCGAAACTTATTATCTTGTTTCAGAAAATAAAAAAATATAAAAAAACTTTGAGAATTGGATTTTTGAAAAATTGGAAATTCTAAAATTCCCGTTATTTTCTGAACACACCTCTTATAAACCGAGCATATGTTCCATATACACACACAATTTCATTTCATATATCTCTAATTAATGGCACAGCTCGGACGTCGTTGCTGTCATTTACCACTGTATGCATTACCAGCTACAACAACAAACACACACACGCACTTAATGAAATGAAGCAATGTAGTGGTAAGTGCAAGTAGGTGACTGTATCGTCCTCGAACCACTCGGCTTAAATAACTATATTAATTTAGAGTGCGACTTGCGAGCTTACGAGCACATCTTGCTATTACAAACACACACACACGCTCACCTTTAAAGACACAGCCACACATAATACAAACTCTGCTTAACGCACGCATATGTGTCTTCAACATGTCGCCAAACACATTTCTTCTCTACTTTTCCTTGACCTCAATAGTGCAACACATTGCCACTGTCGTCGTTCTCGTCCTTCACGCCCCCGTCCTCGCCGTCATCGCTACACGGCTTAACTGTTATTCACGTTCTAGCACGTCGTGTCGTGTAGGCGTCGCTGTTATTTAGTTAAATATTTGCAGCTGTTACATGGCAAAGAAAACCTTTTAGTTGCACACCTCAACTCAGCCATAGAGCAATAACGCTGCAAGCAAGCCATTTCCATTGCCACATACATTTCGAATTTATTGCTGCTGTGTCTGTGTAGGTGTGCGCAGAAAATGTCTTAAGTCAATTCAGCTGTCGAAATTATGGCAGAAATAGTAGAATTTTCTGAGCTGGAAAATGTAATTATGTTGCAGGGTGATTTATATTGGTGTCGTTTTTATACCAAGAGAAGAATAATATATATTCATACCGATAGTTATCAGATCCGTTGGATTTCAAGGCTTAGCAAAGCTTGGCTTTTATGCTATGGATCACCAGAAGAACGTTCCATTTTGCAAATTTATGTATGCTTAACTATCGAGCTAAAATAAACGTATATACTATATAAGTCAGTTAGCACCTTACTTAGAGAGATTTTAACACTTCATATAAATAAGTTAACAAAACTTCTATTTTATTTGGCTTCTTATTCATTTATTCTGATAAGCCATAAGTCCGTACTGTTTTCGAATCCATATCATGAATGCTCAGTAGTTACCGGACATTCTACATCAGTAAAGGGTTATATTTTTAACTTGGTCTTTGAGTTTGCTCTATATGAAGCCTTCGCCAAATATCATTTCAAAGACGAACCTCGTTAAAAGAAATGTTTCATGATCACGAAGGCCTAACCCCACGGTGCTCAAAAACACATCGGATCAATACAATGCGTTGATCAGCGCCCTGAGTTTGCTATGCACCTTCAGTACCAATTGGCGTGTGGTATGGACACACTTATGCCACCTTGGTAGGGCGAAGGCCCATCCATAACCTCTGCCGTGCGTTGGATCCATGTAACTCCACATCGAGAAACCAAAAGCCCTCTGCCGGCATTTAGGTTTTGAAACCACAGCCACCACGAAACTACCCGAAGGCCCAACCCATTTAGCAGGTTAGAAGCGAAGCTTCCTGGGCTCCTGCTCCCGCGGTACCAGGTCAAAGTCTCTGGTAAGACATTGTAGCCGAAGCTACTACCAATTTTGCCTTTCCATATTGCTCTGCACAATTGTGGCTTGAACGCAATTGCTCTTCTTGATAGGAATAGCCAGTTCCTTAGAATATCAAAAAGGTAATATAATTCTAGCTCAAGCCAAGAAATATATTATAGCACGCATAGACGAGAGACTTTGTACCATCTATTACAAAGTCTAATCATCTACCTTGTGCGTGTTTGGATTTTAGTCGTCTCTTACGACAGGCATATCTTTCCACGGGGTTATTCTGCACCACCGCTTGGTGAGCTATCATCTGACAGTAAGAGATAAATCTATCCTTTGCTGGGGCAGTATACATAGTAGTCGCTTATCACATCTCTATAGTATTCACCATTGATCAAGATGCCGTTTCTAATTATATTCGCAGCGAATAGTAATTAACATATTCACAGTACATTAAAATTTTAATATGCTCAATAAAGTCTGACCTGCACAAATTAATGCTTCGAATCGAAATTATATGGGATTAACTGATATATTCTAATCGATCTTATTACGTTTATATAGTCTCTGAATGGAGTTTAAGATAAATTTATTCTTAGTGGAAGAGGGACAGGGCTATATGAATATATTTCATAAAATTTATTTACGGAAAAAGCAAATAAAGATGGGCTTATCAAGAATAGGATCCTTTGGATTCGGAGAGGATAAGTTAGCCACCGAAGCAAAGTCAATAATCTACAAGATCAATATATCATCCTCTGTGTTTTCGTTCCATATTATACCGCGATTCGTTCGTTTGAAAACCTATGGTCCGATTTCGGCGATTTTTAGAATGAGGCTGCCACACTATAAACGTAGTATTTGTACAAAGTTCTGCACCGATATCTTCACTAGTGCTTACTTTATATATTATAAAGTAAACGATTCAGATCGTCTTCAGCATTCTGGTATATAGGAAGTAAGCATGGTTGTGAAGAGATTTGGCCTATTTTCACAACATATCATTGGGATGTAAGGAAACTATTACAAACCAAGTTTCATTGAAATCGGTCGAGTAGTTCCTGAGATATGGTTTTTGACCAATAAGTGGGCGACGCCACACCCATTTTCCATTTTGTTAAAAACATCTGAGTGTAGCTTCCATCTGCCATTTCCTATGTGAAATTTAGAGTTTCTGACGTTATTGGTTAGTGAGTTAACCCACTTTTAGTAATTTTCAACCTAACCTTTGTATGGGAGGGGCGTGGTTATTATCCGATTTCTTTCATTTTTGGACTGTATAAGGAAACGGCTAAAAGAAACGACTGCAGAAAGTTTGATTTATATAGCTCTATTGGTTTGCGAGATATATACAAAAAACCTATTTGGGGGCGGGGCCACGCCCACTTCCCCAAAAAAAGTACATCCAAATATGCTCCTTCATAGTGCGATCCTTCATACCAAATTATATTTCCATAGCTTTATTTATGGCTTAGTTATGGCACTTTATGTCATTTTGTGGGCGTGGCAGTGGTCCGATTTTGTTCATTTTCGAAAGCAACCTTCCTATGGTGCCAAGAAATAAGTGTGCCAAGTTTCATCAAGATATCTTAATTTTTACTCAAGTTACAGCTTGCACAGACGGACGGACGGACGGACAGACAGACATTCGGATTTGAACTCCACTCTTCACGCTGATCACTTTGGTATATATAACCCTATATCTAGCTCGTTTAGTTTTGGGTGTTACAAACAACCGTTATGTGAACAAAACTATAATACTCTCTTTAGCAACATTTGTTGCGAGAGTATAAAAATAAGTAAGTTTAATTGCTTCTCTCTCAACTTTTCATATCGAAAACCAATTTTTTTCAAGTGCCTACATCCATACTCTTCTTTTTCGCCATCATTTATATCATCAACACATTAAAAAGTATTTGATAAACAATAAAAATTTCGTAAGCAGCTTTTAATTAATACTAATAAAACAAAATTTGCACATATATTTAAAATTTTTTCAATTAAATATTGATAATTTCTTTTATCACTTAATATATAAACTAAATATATTTTTTCGACCTAACCTCAAAATGCTCACCTTTAAAATATGCAAGTGTATAAACTGCAACTTTAGTTCTTATAATTATAAAACTCTCAAGCAGCTAATGTCAATTTCACTCTATTTATCGCTTTATCTCTCTCCACCTCATTTCCTTGTCCTTATCAGTACGTGCCCTTAACCAGCCACGGCTCATTAGCGCCATTTCAGCGCACCAATTTTAGCTTTAGCTCATTCGCATGCACTATGCCGTTGATGAGCAGCTGCATTTGGCATACAACGTTAGGCTGCAATTAATTATATTTTCTACACTTTTTGCAACGCTTCATCGCCCTCACTGCTTTGACTGCATTACGCTGGGTGTGCGCACTCTGTGGATGCCACGTGAAAGTGCAGCTACTTAGCATTAAATTATATTTGTTGATGCTGCAAATGTCATGTTAATCTGCCGCATTAGAGGCAAACTATGGCTTTATACAGCTACAAAGTGCAAGAACGATTAAATAAAGCTTTGAGTGCATGTTGTGTATTAAGGTAGCTTTCTGTTGGTAATCCAATGGAGGGTAAGGATTGTATGTTGGTGGCTTATATGAGGATTATAAATGTTTTGGTTAGAGGAAATGGAGGATAAATTTCTCTGAATAATGTTAAGTGAAGTCAGGTATTGTTTTAAATCCTCATAGAGCCGCCAGAGTCCGATGATATCTCGCAACTCAAATCTCTTAATAGAGACTTCATTGTATAGACAGTTATATGCGGTTTATCTCTTAAAATAATAAAAAATTCTAGAAAATATTTAAAAAGTTTTTTTTTTTTTAATTTTTTGCTCACTGGGCTCACCTCTTCTCCATCGCATAGCAATGCAAACGCACGTACCGTACTAACTAACTTTGGCCATTTCTGTGCGAAACATTTGAAGACACTTCCGCAATGCCACATTTTTCAATTTGCTAAAGATAAAGCGCACTTTCCAGCACGTACCGCAGCACATGCCGGGGCGTATACGTAACCTCCAAAACCAAAGCAAAACTAATTCCAATTAAATTGCACATTTTTCAATTCGTAAGAAAAACCAAAAGAAATAACAAACATTCAAACATTTAATTGAAATAAATGCCACACCTAAATATGTGCTCAACAAAACTCTATTTAGTGTGACACACGGCGTATGAGTAACATTCACTTTGGTATTTGTAAGTTGTCCTGGCGCTGCTCTTTAATTTAATCGAATTCCTTTAAGCACTATACTTATGTACTTAAAGGTTCTTGTGCCTTTTTTCTATTTATTATTGTTGTTGTTGTACGCTACACAAAAGGTACATGGCGCGTACAAAATGTTAACATTGAAAACGTGCTGCGCATAACTAAACCGCCGCTTGGACGTCAGTTAATGAGGTTAGTGGACAGCCACTGTTCATAGAAAGCGCTGTGGACTAGCGTCGCTTGGCTGTATGTTTAATAGAAATTAGCGGCGACAACAACACGGCATAAGGCACGGACAAAAAATGCGAAGTCTTAATACTAATTAAAGAAAATACAAAATAATTATGTGTTGTTTGTGCTCAATTACTCACTGGCGCTTGTTGCTGGCGTAGCCGTGCTTGCTATTTCATTATTTATATTTTTTCTTTTGCTTTTGCCATTTTCCTTTCGGTTTCTCAAGGCCACGAATGACATGTTGAGCATTTATAAGCACTTAGATTTGACCGAAAGCAACAAATGTCTGGCAGTTGACAGCTGGAAGGCAGTTATGAACATAGAACAGCACACGCACCAAGCACAATCACAAGCAAACTGGCGAGTGCACTCCTACTGTGTGTGTTCCCAAGTATTGCTGGTATTATTTAGTAACTGTTTGGCGCACGTTTCCATGTAATTTATGTGTGTGTGTGAATGTGCTTGGTGTGCATAATATCATTTCAAGTAGTCCAGCAAGGGTTTGTTTGGCAAAATTGTTGAAGTGTTATTATTGAGGTGGATTGTGAGATATATTGAATTAAAAGGGAATATATGAAAGTATGGATACATAATAATTATTCCTAAATAATATTTCTTTTTGCTGATTTTGAATAAGAAATGTGAAATTTTCATTAGAAAATCTTAGTTATTATCGAATACAAAATATATTTAAAAAGTAAAAAATATATTTATTAGAAAGTCTCAATCATGTTTTGCTACTGCATTTATACAGAGTCGATATTAAAATAATTAATTTAACTCAATCATATTTAATATGCACTTTGTAGTCAACTTGACTATCAGCAATCATAAAAGTATTGGTAGAAGTGTTGAAGTAACATAACCAAGTCCACTAGAATAACGTAGATCGTTATATGTATATATATATGTAACAGAGAACGGCTTCCGTTGAGCGCAAAAATGTTCATACACAAACAATACCCGAACTATCAGCCCATTCGGCTCAAGCGCTCAAAAAGGCATTCGTGAATATATTCGCTACTGAGCTAAATTCAGCTCAATTGCGGTAAATTCGTTTGCTTGCTGAGTTTATTCACGCTCGTGTAGAAACAGCTCTACCCAGGCATTCGCTCATTCGGCTCAACAATGATCGTGTTGAATGAAAACAAGCACACAAAAGAGCAAACTCAACGTCTATGAGCAAACTCAACGGGTATGAGCAAACTCAGCACATATGAATAAACTCACTGTGCTTGAATAAATGCGCAACCAGCAGCGCTACTGGTTTTGTAAAATCCGTTGGCACACACACATGCATATATACATATATATACGTACATATATAATTGTATATGTATACCAAAGAACTGCAAAACTCACTTTTTCCTTGAATCAGCTCATACGCAAAAGTTTCTATTCACTTCCAATCACTGAGCGAAAGTGAGCTAAAAATTTCGTGAAGTGAGCGAACGTGAGCTAAACATTTCGTGAAGTGAGCAAACGTGAGCAAAGCATTTCGGACCGAAGGCTCACATTGTACGCGAATGAGCGGTTCGGCAACATGAGCTGATTTTTACTCAACGCTGTGCTTCGCTCAGTGATTGGAATTGAATAGAAATTTTTGCGTATGAGCTGATTCAAGGAAAAAGTGAGTTTTGCAGTTCTCTGATATGTATATGGTATATAGGGGCCCAGGCATTCAACTAATTTCACTAATTTTCAGCACCAAACTATATTTTATTATACTTTCACCCAATCTTGCTAAAATATCTCACATATTGCTTGCATATAAATCTTTTAAAGAGGGGCATATAGAAATCGCAACGCGTACAAAAGGTTGGCTTGTTACTAATGACGCAATAAACAACCTAAATGACACATAGCAATAAAAATTTACAGAATAGCGGCAGATATTTATGCCAACCTGGAAAAAAAAATTTAAATATTCTCAACGGGAAAATTTAAATTGAGAATTTCCGGTTACTTATTTGACAGAATTTATAGTACACCGTATATATTAATCCTGGTATTAGGTATTAGGTATTTTTTGGCACAGAAGCATAGTATTGGAAGAAAAATATTTTATCCGATTTTTTATAACATATCTAAGATTTACCGTTACTTTCTCGATTTTTTTTATTTTGTGCGATATAGGGGGCCTTGAAAAGCTTTAGTCTGATATCGGATTGGATCGAGAACACCAGTCACTTTTTTGACACGAAATCGGCATAAAATTATATTAAGGGGCATATAAGAATGAAGGAGATGCTGTAAACCGATCTTGTATGTATTTTGCTCTAAATTATTTTTTCTCTAGAAAGCACAATTAACTTGTTTGCCTCTCATATTGAATGACATAAAAGCAGTAATTTTGTTTAAGGGGTTAAGGGTAGTTAGTCTTTTCAAAAAATCAATTATTTTTTGGCATTTTCGTTAAGTGTAATATCCTAAAAATATTATCTGAAATTGTGAATTTGAAAGAAATTTCAAGAAAATTCATACAGTTTTTAGAATTCATAACTCAGGCCTGATCGAAGGACTTTTTTTAAAAAATTTTGATTTTTTAAGACCAATTAACTGTTGATTTTTTTCCTAAAATCTAGAAAAAAATATCCTGAGGCCGCCATTTTGTTAATTTTTGAAAAAAAAAGTTTGGTTCAGGCCCAGGATTATTTATTTATGAAATTAATTTATTTATCCGATTGATTTTAGATGAATCTCCAAGGACTTATGATTGTCACCGCAATCACCTTTTTTTGAAACTGGGTCAACACAAACAGCTATAACTTTGGAAATTATAATTTTTTTTTTTTTCAAATTTTCGTGACTTTAAGACAAAACATTGTATAATAATCCCATATTATTACTTTTGTAAAATAACATGATTTAATAGCAAAAAAAATACTGAAAATTCTCATTTTCGTGTCTCTGACTACCCCTAACCCCTTAATATATATTTACTTGTGTTTGAGTTAGCTGCTCTACAGCTAAACAAGTTGTTAGGAAGTATCCTTATAATAAAGTTTTCCCAAAGAAAAAAATACCTTTCTAGAATAAATTAGGACTAACTGTAGATCAATAGAATTATCTTCACCTATTATGGAAAAACATTTAAAACTGTATCAAAGAAAATTGTATCAGAAATAACAATAAATTACATTCACAGATTGTATTATTTCTCTAAAATGCTTAAATTTCAATAAACATTTTATATTATAAATGAATAATTGTTAAATTTTTTTTCTTAGAGAATAATACATATCAATTGTTTAATTTTTGTTAGAGATGCAATTTTTTATGAACTCCTTCCACTTGGCAAGCATTGCATTGCTACTACAAATACACCATCCTTTCCTCTAAAGATGAATGCTTCTTTCATTGATTTGACCGGCAATCGTTTGTCCAGCAATTAATAATTGTCAAATGGAGATTCTCATGTCACTCACAGCCATAAACGGAATGAAAGCCAAGCTATGTATGAATGCGAGTGATGGTTGCAATATGTCAACGACACTGCAAACTCACGAATTGATGACATGGCATGGGTGCGAAAGAGATATGAGTAAAAGAGAACAGAAAAAAGTTTGAATATTCTTTTACTGAGATGACTGTAGAGTTTGATTGTGAACTGATTTGCTGAATTTATACTGGGCAATATATAGAAACGCCAGGTTCCTTCGATTACTTTAATATTAATATTTTAAAAATTGAAACAAGAGTGATAAATTTTAAGGATAACATTCTTTAAATTATACTAAAGTGACTTTTTATACCCTGAACAGGGTATATTAAGTTTGTCACGAAGTTTGTAACACCCAGAAGGAAGCGTCGGAGGCCCTATAAAGTATATATATAAATGATCAGTATGTTGAACTGAGTCGATTTAGCCATGTCCGTCTGTCTGTCTGTCCGTCGGTCTGTCTGTATATATGCGAACTAGTCCTTCAGTTTTTAAGATATCGTTTTAAAATTTTGCAGATATTCTTTTGTCTTCAAGAAGCTGCTCATTTGTCGGAACTGCCGATATCGGACCACTATATCATATAGCTGCCATACAAACGGAACGATCGGAATCAAGTGCGTGTATGGAAAACTTCCGCATTTTACTACATATCTTCACGAAATTTGGTGTGAGTTATTGCTCATAGAAATAATTTAATCTCCGAAAAAATTGTTCAGATCGGTTCACTATAGCATATAACTGCCATACAAACCGAACAATCGGAATCAATGGCTTGTATGGAAAATTTTCGCATTTGACGTGGTATCATCACGAAATTTGACATAGATTACTGCTTAAGGTAATAAATAATATAATCTCCGAAGAAATTGTTCAGATCGGTTAACTATATAACCTTAATGTTTCTAGCTAACAACCCGGCCAAAAAGAATTAGTAAAGTGTTTTCTTTTTTTTACTTACTTTTTCTTACGTCTTTAGATTTATTTACTACTAAATTCTCGAATATACGATTGTCTCTGTCCATTATATATATCCCATACGCTTATTGTTGCATATAATAATCAAATCCATTCGAATTAAGCATAAATAATAATTCATACACTCCGTAGATTGCACTTCACAGCCAAACTCTCCACTTTCCGTTGTCTAATTGTCCAACAACAAACAGCTGACGTTGTGTACATATTGATTTAGACAAGCAATTGGCATTTGTCTGCCAGCAAATGCCGGCCAACATTTGCGAAAAGCACTGCTATCTGCCACAGCACTTATTTACTTACCGGTCACTTTTATTATTGCGCCGACTGCATTCATATTAAGTAGATATGTGTGTATATTGCATGAGAACAGCGGCACGTACGCGCTAATGTGTGTCTATCTCAGCGAATGTATGTGTGTGTGTATGTGGTCTTGCTCTTTAATAAAAGCAAAAATGTTGTTAATTTGGATGTTTGCCATGGCAGACTACGATGCCAGCGATTACTCGATAAATAGTGGTGGTTGGTAAACAAATACGAGTATGTATGTATGCTCCGTTATATGATATATATATATATATATGTATCTATATATGTATAAAACAAAACAAAGTCCGGCCAGCAGACAAGTCCTTGCACTCAGTTGAGCATTCAGACAGAAAATTAAGTTCAAGTTCAAGTTTAATTACTTTGGCTCTTCCTTCCTTCCGAGCAGATGTTCATACTTATATACTTATATAGACATATATATGTATATACATACTTGAGGTATGTACAGTTATGTCGTTTGTTTGTTTGTTACTGTGCCCTGTTTATTAAGTGGCTTTTGTATTAGCTACACTAAAAATGTACTATTTACTTTTACTACATATTTAATGAAGTGTAAAAGTGTTTGCATTTCAAAGCAGAATTTATGTGTGAGTTGCATGTTTCTACACCTACACACACACACACATAAATCGTTATTGATATTTACTTATAAATATGTAAGTGTGTTTGTGGCATCGCTAGTTTTTCACCTAATTTAACAGACATAAGAATTTATTGCTTTATTGTGTGTTTAGCACATTTCACAAATACACAGAAGTGTCAGTTCAATTGCTATTTGCGTTACAATTTGTGGTTTGTAATTGTTGTTGTGGCAATGAAACTGGCTTTGAGGAGTACAATTATTGATTTAAAATTGAAATAAGTAAAGGTGAGTGACTCGACGATGTGGAAGGGGATTTATTTATGCATTTTCTAGAAGAAAGGAATTTTTGTATTTTAAATTCAGAAATATTAAAGGTGTTTACAAAATAGCCTTTCTTTATTTAGTATTTCTGGTTCAAAGTATATTTTTATTTTTATTCTTTTTTTTTAGACAAAATACTTTTTCCGCCAAAAAATAGGCCACATATTATTTAAAAATTATTTATGATTTAATACACTCCTTTCAAATACAAGGCTAGTGACATACAATTTCCGCTCAAAGTAGAATATAGTCGGCTTTCCAATTAGTCAGTTTAAAAATTAATTATGGATGTGAACCTCTCAATCATGGTTAAACTTTATATATCAGCTCCTGAATGATGTCATCAAAATTGATATCGGGCCAAGTCTAGAATTAGAAATGTGAAGCAATTAATTTATTTCTATAAAAAAATATCATAGCCACTCAAAAAAAAATGTTTGTCATGACCTGAGGCTCTTACTATGTGTACAACATGTTTTTGGGGTCAACGATCTTTAAAATTCAACGGTTTCGCTTGAAACTCGTTATTCTGTGGTTTTCTGGGTCGCTGAATTCGAATCCGGTGTCGGTTTTTCAAAATTCAAAATGGCGGATTCAATATGCCGGACGGTTTTTTGAAAAATTCGAAGTCGAAATCGGTTGAATCTCGTTACTTGGGGTTTTTTCGAGGTCGCTTAATGTGAATCCGGTGTCGATTTTTTCAACATTCATTCTGTGTATTTAATGCTATTTAATTTAAATGGGAGACAAAGTTTAATACCATACGATATCGTATCAAAAATAGGTTAAATAAATAAATATCTTTCTGAAGACCTCCAAAATATATATTTTTTTTTGGAATATGAAATCTCTTCTGAGAAATAAGAAAAAAATTAAATTTATTCACACCGAAATTAATCTAATTTCATACCAAAAATTCCATATAATCCTTGACACATTTATTGCGAGCATAATAAACTCCTTCTGAAATGTTGACTCTAAACTGAAAATCTCACACAATATGTGATATAAGCCCTACGATAAGGTTTTTTATAAAAAAATATAACTTGTATAAATTATAAATTTGGGAGAGGCAGTGTGATGAAATTGCTCACTTCAGGGTAGCTTTATTGTTACTCAATGTAGCAAAGTTATTTAGTTTTATCTCAATTGGATTGGTAATTTTTCATGGGTTTTTAATACGGTAAATTTTTATTTATTTATTGTAAACTAAAATACAATTTGAATTAAGAGCTAAAACATTCATCGGAAAAAAATTTGAAATGAGGGCTTGTTTGTATTTGCAATAAGAGATAAAAAAAATTATTAGCAAAAAAAAAATATTAATGTAAAATTTTTCAGGAGCGAACTTATTGTCAAATTCATAAATGTTAGGGATATTCTACAAAATTTATAAAAAAGGTAATATCAAAGTGATTGATTGTTTTTATTTTTTTAATTTTAATCTATCTAATAGGAAATATCTCAATCAATACTTTTTTGCGCTATATTTGGCCGCCATAATATTAATTACCGCTATAACCCTTGCTTATATGGACGAAATGACCTTTTGGAGTAATCCGACCTCCATGTCATCATACCACCTATTCAAAAGGACGGAATGCAGTTTTTTTGGTTCCTCGGCTTCTGTGCGGCTACCTATTTCTTCATAATCACCAACTGGTTTTCGATTGGGTTTAAATCGGGACTGCTCCCAGGCCACGTCCACTGATTTATTCTAATTTTCGGCATAAAATCGTGTACCTAAAAAAAAAATACAAGAAATGGTGGTAAAAATTAGTTCTGAATGCGATTAATAACAGGTAGTAGAATTAAAAAAAAAAACAAAAGTCTTACGATGTTGGACCTGTGACTTGGCTCAGAATCGTTCTGGAAGATTAAATCATTTTGGTCCTGATACAGATCTTCGATACAGGGTATCAAATTGGCTGCCAGGACTCTTCCTTCAATTAAATTAATCTCCTAACATTCATTTGATTTAAGGAAAAGTGAACGGTGAGGCATATAAAAAATTATTATTATATCAGCAAAATTACTTTTAACTGGAATTGTAATGTAATCAATAAATGCTAACTGCTTCTGATTAAATTTAAAAGGAAATTTGTGTAATTGGTCTAATTAAATCAAATTTACTCATAATTATCGAATTTCTTTCTTTAAATGGAAATTGTATGCAAAAAAATTAATTCGAACTACAAAAAATTCAAATTTTGCACTGCTCTATTTTAGTATTTTTAGCAGGCCAAATTCTAAGTAAATGTAATAAAGAGATCATAACATGAAATCAAGCCAAGTGAATATGGTTTAAATTAGCTTTGCTTGAAATCATTGAAATTCACAAGAAATTTGGATATCAAAGATAATTTCTTCGATCAAAAATACGATGGAAGCGACATAACCAGTGGGTAGTAAAAACTATCGATAAATTAGGAATACTCTTCACACATTTTTTTGATAGAAAAGTGCACAAGTTGTTCATGTCATTAGTGAATAGTTATCAATTCTTGTGAAATACTGTAATTACTTTGAATTTTAGGAATTACAAATGAAGTGAAATTTTCCTTTTCGCAATAAAACTATGACAAACTTTGTTCACAAACTAGAAGGTAACCATTTCACTGTAAATTCATTCAACCAATTTTAATGGTGATTCATAAAATTTCATGAAAATAAACACAAATTAACCTGCTGGTATAAAATCTTAAAAAAAATTAATAAACGCTAAACCTCTGATCAAATCAATATGATGTGCCCTCACAACCGTGCTCAGCAATAGACTTTTTAATTCCACAAAATATGCTAATGAAATCGCATTAAAGCAGACTAAATTCGCATATAAAGTTTGATATATTTTCTTCGATAATCATTGCTGCCATTGAAACTCAATGAGTCGCAACAAATTTTCGTGTGAAACGCAAAGACTGCGAGAGTTCAGCAAGCAGGGTAGCGAAGAAAAAAATGATGTTGAAGAAGAAAACAAAACGCCAAAAATAAATAAATAAAAAAGTTGTTAAAAAAGAAAATAAAAAACTGCTTAAGACTTTAGTAAAGCACAAACAACAACAATATGCGAGAGCGCTTGTAGTAAAAAGTCAATGAAAAACGCTCTCATACACACACCGCTTTGGCTACGCTGCCGGTTCAATGATAATGCTTTGCTTTCATATTTCATTGGCAATTCAAACACCGTATAAAGTGAGATAACAGCTGAAAAAATGTGCTTATAAATAAAACAACAACAACAGCAGTAGCTTATGAATAAAATTTTTCTAATAAGCATTGATGATATTGAGATGGTGCAAGTGCGTCGCTCATTGGAGATCAGCTAATTTAGATTGTGTTAATAATATTTTGAATTGCATTTATCTAGTCTAGTTAGAATGGCTGGTTTATGCATAAAAATGATAAAGAATGCAAGTGGATCAAATTTAGTTGATTTAATATACCATTTTTTAAGAAAATATGAAAATATTAAATTAAATATTTTTGTATTGAAATATTAACTTGAAGTTTATCAAAGCTTTCGGAAGCGCAAAACTTCTCCTAAAACCAACAAAAAATCATCTAATGTTGATCAGCATCCTTCATATTGCTTTAAAATTTTTCACACCTATGTTACTCATACGCCATGTCTTACTATTTTAAGCTGTAAGCCTGCTGAGTGCTATCTGACATTTTCTCACGTATAAAAATAAATACTTTAACGCTAACAAAAATCGTTTATGAACTAAAAAAACTATTTTCCACCTATCAGCGATTATTTGAAGTATTCTCAGCGTTTATTGTCTCATTGTCAGTTCGATCACATAAACCTATTCAATTCTGACAATTGTAGTAGTTCGCTAGTATACTTCCGAGATTAACGTAATCACATTCTTTTATTGTGGGATTCAAGCATTATGTGATTTTTATGGAAATCTCTCTTCTATTAGCTGCTTTAAAGCTACTTAAGTGAGATTTTACCTTTCAGCGATTAAGTTTTTATGCGCCTCCGCATCGCAAGTACGTTAAAATAATGATAAGCGTAAAATAGGCTTAGCAGCTTGCAAATAAATGTGCAATTACATAAGTGTATAACGTGCTTATTTTAAATGCTTAAACAGATAGGCGCAATGAAATTGTTATTTAAATGTGTTTGTGAAAGAGAGACTATTTTGACTATTTAATAAATTTTAGTTAAGAAATATAGTTAGTTGCTTATTAGAATAAAAAAATAACAATCTAATAAGAAAGTATCCAAATTTCCAGATTTCCAAATTTGCAAAATTTACTTTAATTCGGCATAAAAAATTTAAGAGGGTTGCCACCTTTCACAAATTGTACTTCGATCCAAAAATATATAACAATCTAAGAAGAAAGTTGCTGAATATGACAAAATATACTCAAATTAAGTGTGAAAATTATGTAGGGTTGCCACGTTTTTTATATTATACATAAATATAATTAACAATATTATAGTGTTTTAATTTTTCTTATATGGTATAACATAAGAATATACTCACATTAAGTGCGAAAAAAATTTAGGGTTGCCACATTTTTTATATTATACATAAATATAATTAACAAAATTGTAGTACATTAATTTATTCTTTAGTTTACACTCATAAAAATATACCGAGAGTTAATTAGCACATTTTATTTGGGACAGGGTTACCACTATTTCTGAAATTCTAGTTACGAGATAAACAATACTAAGCCATCTTCTCAATTGAGATGCTTGTTAGAATCAAAATAATATAACAATCTTACAAGAAAGTTTCTAAATATGACAAAATTTAGTTTAATCAAGTGTAAAAAAAGTTGTAGGGTTGCCACCTTTCACAAATTAGTTATTTAGTTAAAATATTTATAGTGTTTTAATTTCTTCTGATTTGGTTGTGAATTATAAAGATATGCTGAGAGTTAATTTTTCAACATTTTACTTTGGTCAGGGTTGCCATTATCCTGAAAAAATATATAAAAAATTTGTAGGAATCAAAATGGAATTTAAATTGTACTGATTACATTTAATAATTTTTGATTTACACTTTGAATGATTTTCCGATAAGAGTTGCCACCTTTTCAAAAAATATATCTATATATGTACATACATATGCACGTATTTCAAATCGTCATTTCGTAAAAATCGATACTAGGGTTGCCTAATATAACTAATTAACGACATTAACAACAAAAAATATAACAATCTAACAAGAAGTTTCTAAATATTTACTTCAATCAAGTGTAAAAAAATTTAGGGTTGCCACCTTTCACTAATTAGTTATACTATATAATTAGCAGATTTATAGTGTTTTGAGTTCTTTTGATTTTGTTTGCTTATGAAAATTCAGAGATTAAATTTGCATATTTCATTTTAGGCAGAGTTGCCACTTATAGAAAAAAATGAAATTTCGATCGAAATGGAATTTAAATTATACTGATTACATTTAATAGTTTTTAATTTACACTTTGAATGATTTTTCGATAAGAGTTGCCACCTTAAAAAAAAATATACATATCTATATATATATTTCAAATCGTAAAAATGGGTACTAGGGTTGCCTAATATAACTAATTAATGACATTTTACTTCAAGGAGCCAATATATGAACAACATAAAGCTAATATATAACACATAATATATAATTCAAAGATAACAAAAAATATCTGGTAGGGTTGCCAACGATTTCATTAACAAGAACATACTTAATATATTATAATTGTCCACATATATCTAGAAATATTTAAAAAATAGCAAATATATTTATAAATATAGAAATTAATTTAAATCTTTCGCCTCTGCTTTCAGATTACCGCTGTGAAAACTAATACTACGCTGCAAGAAACCAAATCTGATAACAAGGTAGTGCATGCTGTGTTATAATTAAATCCGTAGCTGCAGTTTATAACAGAATTTAAGGCAACGTGCACACCTGCAGGCAGCTACAGACACCGGTTTAACCAGAACAGCAACCACAAAGCACAGCACATCATCTGTGAAGCTTCCACAATCATAGACAATTAAATGACATCAACATAATTATGGCTACGAATGAAACCCAGACGATATACTGTGGCAGTGGACTTGATAATTTTCACACTAGGTAAGTTAAGTTAGTTAGTAGTTTGTAGTTACTTGTTAGTATAATAAATGTAGTGAATGGATCTCTGTTGCATTTTATTTCATTTACTTTAAATTAAAAAGTTATAAATACAAAGATTTTACAGGAAACCTTCTTCCTGCATTCCTCTATTCAAATTTCAAAAATAAAAAAAAAGTATTTTCAAACATGCAGAAAGCCAGGTGGCAACCCTAAATACAACTTAAGCGGGAATATCTAACAAATTTCGCATATTTTTCGAATATTCAACTGTTTTTGTTTTTGTCGCATCAAAATTTTGTTTTATTTATTAATCCAACGCTGCAAATGTACCGCACTGCGTATACGCCATGTACACCACACCAAGCACATTTGCGGTTCGTTAATTGCTTCCGAGCAATCCAATTCCATTGCTTTCCGACCACACCTCACACATACATAGTCTCACATTACATACTCGCTACACGTATGTGGCATGTGGCAAAAACCATTAGCGTGTTTGTAAGCAAGTAATTGAAAGTGTGTGTGTGTATTAGTGAGTCTGTTGTTGTTGTTGCGTGTTGCCGCATACACAGCAAGATACCGCGTGATTGTCGTCGTAAAGCGCGGACTGCGTGGTGTCTTCATACGTTTACGCACGTAATGCACACAACGACGCGATGTTATTGTTGTTGTTGTTGGTGTGAGTGCGCTGGCATTTAATGTCTACATTAATGTGTTGACATTATAAAAACTTTGTCGCTCTGCGTCTCTATGTCTGTGCCAGCGCATCTGCTTACCTTGTTTGTGTTAATGCAATTTCCGAGCGGCTGCTTTTTTCACTCAGCACATCGATGTGTTGGAGTATGTGTACATGCGAGTTGCGTTCACATTGTCAGCGGCAAATGTTCTTTGCTTTGCTATTTGAAATTTGCTCGCACAGCTAGCTCGTCATCATGCGTGGTAAGGCGTATCATTTAAATTAATTACACTCACATATGCAATAAACACGTATGCATAGAGGCGTGTGAGTGCGTGTGTGCGCCTGAATGATACTTCGTGTTACAAGGGGGATGTATAATGGCTTCATTAATGATTTGAGACATTAAGTAATAACAAACAAAAAAACATTGATTACTTTCCGCTTTGTCAACACAATTATATTTTCACATTCTTCTTGATGGCATTAGAGTAGCTTATAATTGTACATAAACATTTACAATTACATAATTATGTATGGAAGAATAAAGGACAGCTTCTCATACTCGGACTTAAAATATTTTCCATGTTTTTTTTTGAAGTAAAATTTAATATTGTGGTTGATAATTTATTTAATTTAACATTAGTGAATCAGATGAAACTGGAACGCTTTAAAGGAAAAACACAATCAATTTCAATACAGTGGAACTTTCATAACCCGAACTTCTATAAGTCGAAGATCTCCATAACTCAAACTTTTGAATTGGCAATGACATTTAGAAATAAAATTTCATACAAATTTCTTTCCATAACTCAAACTGAAAAATTGAATGTTTTAGTGGAAATTCTATAACTCGAAATCTCTCTAATCGAAGTATTCATACATATTCCTCCGTTTTGTTATGAGAACTGAAGAAAGTCACTGATAGTGAAATCCGAAGAATACAGTGGTGGCAAAGCCTAGTTCACGCAATTTTGAACACATTTTAATTCATTTATGATAAAATTAATCATTTGACTGGTATCCCACTTTGCTTTCATATAACCAAATATTCATTAACGATACATCTCACAATTTATTTTGATATTTTTATGTCCTATTCATTGCAATAAACTTAATTTTACGATGAATTTTCAAATTATTGGAAGTGGATTTTTGATGTTTTCAACCGCTTTTTCCGTCTCTAATACAATTTCTCACCGAACTACTATTCAATAGCTAAGAAAATGTGCTCACATATTCACATTCGAAGGCTAATTCTAATTACAAATTAGTATCATAGAAACTGCACAGCCTATCCAACCCATCGGTTGACTTTGTATTGCATATTTCGGTCTATTTGTATCTGTTATCATGTTGAAAATTGCTAAATGAAAAGCAAAAATATACTACAGAAGAAAAGGTGAAAATAAGCTGCACTCAGATCAAAAAATAATTAAAAAATGGACGTGGCGTCGTCCACCTTGGGGTCTAAAACTATATGTCAGGAACTACTTGACCGATATCAATGACATTTGTGGACATTTGTTATTTCCTTAGAACCGTGATATTACCGTTGCAAAATGAGCGAAATCGATCAGCAACCACGCCTAATTACCATATAACACAATTCTGAAGTCCATCGGAATCGTTCCTTTTTTCAATATACATACATATAAATTATGCACCAGAGAAGATATCATTACAAAACTTTGTACAAGTATTGCATTTCTAGTGTCGCATCGCCCATCTAAAATCGCCGAAATCGGATAAATTTTCAAGGACACAAATATCGAACAAGAAGAGCTCAGCCCCTAGGGATACTTTTTTATCGAAAATATCGGTACATATCTCAAATAATGTAATGTTATTCAGAAGAATCCATTTTCTTCTAATATTGTGAATCTGTATCAAAACTTGTTAAAATCGGTTTATGAATTCCCCTACATCCAATATACCTAATATTAACTTTTCAAACATTCGGTGTGCTTTATACCGAATATATTGGTTAGTATGTGAGATATTTCAACAACATTAAGTGAGCGTATTGTCTTGGAAATAATGTAGCTTGGTGGTGAAAATCAGTGATATTGGCCAAGAATTGCACCAGACCACATATACTGTTGAATATATATTATAAACTCTGGCAACACTCGTATGTTCGAATATTCTAAGTCAGTACTTTTCTATTTTAATGAATACCGAAAACTCTGTCTATACAAGAAGAAGTTGCTAATAAACTGTCGTTGAATGAACATCATCGGCTTCCAATTTATTTCGTCAACATATACTATAATATAAAGATTTTATTTTTTCTTGTGCACTTTATGGCGAATATACGCGTACAACTTTGTGTTATCTTAATAAAATAAAACACAGAGTATAAAATGTTGGGTTATACCCCAAGTTAGCTCTTCCTCTCTTGTTTCAATATTGTTTTCCAACCATAAAAAATAATGAGCAAATATTTCCTTAACATCGCGCCCTTATACCCAAATACCCTATACAATTATTTCCATCTATGTGATGATGTTTAAAATTGCTCTTTACCTTCCCTCACCTTTCACATTAGCCAATATAATAAGTTCTTCCCCTCGCACTGACCCATCACATGCACATATCACCTATTATATCAATTGAATTTTTATCCTAATAAAATTATGAAAATGTTTCGCATTATATGAAGTAACATGGTGCTTTATTAAATTTTATAAATAACAGCCTAGTAGAATTTAAATTGACAATAGTCGAATAGAAGGAAAGATATCTCAATAGAACTGCTTAATGTCTACACTTTGCTTTTGTATATTGTAAAGAAAAATAAACTCAACCTTTTCGTAAATTATATATATAATATATTCAATTTCTCTCACTATCATCACATTGTTTAATTTTTCACCAATCATCGCACTTTATTCGCTTTCACTTTACATATTTCCTTCCAAAAAATTTCATTTAATTTTCAATCAATTCGAATACACTTGTGACCCTACCAATAATTTAACTGATTTCACGCCATTCGCCCAATTTTAAAGTACTTCATTACCGGCGCATTCATATTTGTGCATATTTCTTAAAAAATATATATTTTCTTCTCACATCCACCAATGTTTTTTTCGATTTGCAGCTACAAAATCTGGCATGGCTACATCTCGCTCATCGTCTGCATACTCGGCACCGTGGCGAACACACTCAACATCATCGTGTTGACGCGCAAAGAGATGCGCTCACCCACCAATGCCATACTCACTGGACTCGCAGTGGCCGACCTCGCCGTTATGATCGAGTATATACCCTACACGACACACGATTACATACTCGCCGAACGGTTGACACGCGAACAGCGACTGAGCTACAGTTGGGCTTGTTTCATCAAATTCCACTCGATATTCGCACAAGTGCTGCACACGATTAGCATCTGGCTGACCATCACGTTGGCAGTGTGGCGTTACATAGCCGTTGGCTATCCGCAGAAGAACAGCATTTGGTGTGGCATGCGCACCACCATATTCACCATCATCACGGCGTACATCGTGTGTATATTGGTGGTGTCGCCGTCGTTCTACTTAGTTTCGGCCATTGTGGAATTTCTCGAAACCATCAATGAGCATGGCAAAATCATCTACTCCGAACCGCTGACACAGTTTATAATCGATTATCTAAACGAGATGGCAAATCACACACAGCAGCAGCAGCACATGCAGTTGCAGGCGCAGGTTACAGCATCCGCTTTGGCCTCGGCCGGCAATGCGTCCGCCACAAATGCGAGCGCTTTGGCAGCAACAACATTAGCCGCTGCATGGAATGCAAGTGATATAATGTCAATGGCGACTACGACAGCCAGCACACCCATCACCACCACCACGACTACCACGGTGGCCGCCACAACTGCATCGCCGTGGCAGCAGCCGCATCACAACATCACCGTATATAAGTTGTATCACAGCGATTTGGCGCTGCACAACAAATCGCTGCGCAACTCCACCTTCCTCATCTACAGCGTGCTCATCAAGCTGATACCCTGCATCGCGCTGACAATACTATCGGTGCGCCTGATAGTGGCGCTGTTGGAGGCCAAACGACGACGCAAAATGCTCACCAGCAATGCGGCGAACGGCATGAAGCCCATCGTCAATGGCAAAGTATTGGAGCAGCAGCGACCGCGCAAAAACAGCAAAACATTGGAGAAGGAGAAGCAAACGGATCGCACGACGCGCATGTTGTTGGCGGTTTTGTTGCTCTTTCTCATTACCGAATTCCCGCAGGGCATTATGGGACTGTTGAACACCATGCTGGGCGATGCCTTCCTCATGCAATGCTACTTGAAGCTGAGTAAGTAGTTGGCGGCAGCGCCAAAAATGCCTAAATGACTGACTGTGAGTGTGACTGTATACATATATAGATCTGTGTGTGTATCTGTATATTACTGTGTGTGACTTGTTTGCAGTCACCTCATTTCTGCGTGGAAACACTGCCTAGCAGCACAAAGTTCATATAGCGCCTATTTGATACTTTGGCTTTGACTGACTGCGCGGTCTCTAGAGCCATTTAGACGCTGTCAGCACTTTGTCGTTGTGTCGCTGAATTTGCACTTGCATTTGGTGGCAAAGAACAAATTGCATTGGCCCTGCGCTGGGACATCACATTAATGTCGCGCTCAAAGTAACTCATACGCCCTGGCGCTAATTAAAACTTTCCAGCCGTTCGGCAAATGCGCCGCTTTTAATTTGTGTTTTTTTTTTGCTCTTGCCACGTAGCGCACAAGGGTTTTATAGATTTGTGCAGTTAAAGGTTGTTTTGTAGTACCAAAAAGTAAAAGTAAAGCTTTCGAAAAATTTTACTATGGGCGTGGCACCGCCTACTCCGTGATCAAAACTCATATCAAATATATTACTCAAGAAAATTAGTGAGCACATATTTTAATCAGAAAGTAATAAATTAAATTGGCCAGATTTTCTCAATGGCTCCATTGAAGTGTGTTCAAAAATTAACGGGAATTTTAATTTTTTGAAAAAAAAAAATATTTATTCATATCCAAAACAATATTCAGCGACAAAAGTGAGTCATTTCGGTTCAACATTTCAACAAAATTTTTGTTAGAATTAAAAATATTCAATTGCGTCCGAATTTAGCACCTCCTTACCTCTTTATTTTTTATTATAAACCTTCTTCTTCCTTTGAAAAAAATGTCTGTCTCTCTTCTTCTTCTTCTGTGCTGTATTTTCTCCCTCTTATTTCAATTTCACCGAAATATTCTATTCTTTATTATAATAGAAAACTCGTCACCACCTCTCGAACTGTACGCAATTTTCTCGATTATTTTTCTCCATTTTTCTATGCGTCTATATGCAACCCACGGCTTCACTTGCACCCTTTCAACCACTCAACTACAATTACAACGTAAATCAAATTAATTACAAAGGCGTTGCTATGACATTCCTTCAGCATCCCTTGCGGCGAAGGAGTTTCACCAACACAAATAACAACAAATATTAAACGCCGGGAAAATGACAAAATGCAATAAAAATAAAATTAAACAATTAATAATTTCCTTCACTTTAACCACTTTGCACAACTTTTACATTATTTGACTTTGCGACATTTTACCCGCTGCAGGGAGTAACGACATAATTAATTGTAACATTTTAATGGTTGTTAACAAGCGTAAACATGTTCTAATGAAATCAGCAACAGCGAAGACAGCAACAGGAATGATTATTATTATTTGCTTTGTACGCAGTTTGATGTTTGGTAGGGAACTTCTGACTGCTCTATGTACATATAAGTGAATTCTAAATATATTTTTCTACTTTGGTGCATCTTAATTTTTTTAGAATAATTAACAAAAATGTTAGAATGAAAAAAAAAAATAAACAAATAAATGAAAAAACGAATATTTCCCCATATTCAATTCTTTTGTATGTCTTCAGTCCATAGATTAAATCAAAACGTTTCGGTTTTCAAATTTTTATAAAGTATAATAAAGTATTCTCTATAACTTGCTTGACTTCATTTTCAGCAATCATAAACCCTTTTTTAAAGCAATCCCTTTGATCGCTGTTCTCTTATATGTTCTTCTCTCACAATCAATTTTATACTACAAATGAATACTTATCATTAACTTGTAGCCTTTTCACACAGAAGCTAATTGATCAATTAACCGGACTCTGCTCGATTGAATCGCTTATTAAGATCGATTTACCATAAAATATAAAAATCTACATTTGTTTTTAATTGAATTTTAATCGACTTGAAAATTGAATGCAACTCTGCGACAAAGTCGTACGATATACGTTCTTTGTCTGCGATTGGCTGTATTTTTTAATAAAAAGAGCTACGGTAGATGTCGCCGCTAAAAATATCAATCAGTTTATGAAACTTACCAACTTCTTATGAAAAGCAAAAACAAAATTGTGTAACAACTGATCGGTTATAGAGTAGCCGGTAGTGTAAAAGCAAAAAAGGGTTTCTCCATTAAAATTTTTATTGATCAATTAATTTGGCTGTGTAAAAACGCTATTAGATCAGTATGCTAGTAAAATGCCGCATCTTGGATCATGCATCAAGTGGTGCTAGCAGTTCTTAAGCATCATTACATTACAGTGCGCTAATCGATACGTGCTTCAGTTTATGACATATTTCACTCCTCTCTTCTTCTGCTCTTTTAAGTGATTTTGATGTTTATAGTAAACACGAAAAGTGACATGACTGTCAACTTCATAGATGCTGATTTTTAAGTTAGGAAAATGTATTTGGCAGATGTTACGTATACGACACGTTGTACTCTTTTATGAAAGTATTTGCAAATATTTCTTTATATTACTCAAATGATTGACTTGAGTTAAAAATTATATTTGCATTGGAAATAGTAGAAGAAGAAAAGATGAAAATTTCAGCCAAATTCAGAGAAAAATTGTTCTATTTTCTAAATAAATTCCTGGTTATTAAAACTAAAATTTGCACAATGTTTGTTATGGTAAATATTTGTTGCTGTTTTAGACCAAAATACTGCCAATAATATTTACTATAAGTATTTTTAATATTTTTCACACTACTAAATGAAAAAAAATGTGTTTTTATGAAATTGTTTTTTTAAGTAAAACTTGCGTAATATTCCTCTCTTGTCTTCCATATATTTTTGATGATTTTTCTAGTGCCTTTACTCATATGTATATCACCGAATTCGTTATTAATGCATAAATCCGAACATTTCTTTTGCATAGTGAGATTTGTAATTTGCATAAAAAATAGTTTGCCGTTATCTTGCACTGAAAATTGTTACAATAATAACACCGTTATTTTTATATGTCTGAGCGTCCAGCTGAGAAGATTATATTATGCGCGCATATGACTATAAAATAGCGTAAATGAATATATTTCACATATATGTATGTGCGTATATGTATTTGTGTGAGATTTCACACCCTCAGTCTGAATTAAATTAAATTAATTGCTTTTTTTCTATTTAAACTAATTTTCCACGTGCGAACTTTCTGCACACTTAAAAAATTATTTTTTCCCCTAAGTAAACATATCTTGTGTATGGGTGTGTGTGCATGTGACGGCGCCACTTAAGCGTGAGAAATAACACCGTTATTTACGCATAGAAATCGTGCACAAACACTTATGCAAATGCGCATATATTTCAGCCACAATTGCACATATTTACAAGCCATTCAGCTATACACATATGTATATGTTTATAGCAACATTTGAATATAAATAAGCAACAGCGTGTCGGCATAATTTAAATAAATGGTGGCAAATAAAACGCTTTCGCGCACACATTCACGTATGAATAATGACATACAAGTATATGTGCTATTTATTTGACAAGACAAATACATTTAGTCATATTTCAAGCATTTTTTTGCCATGTCGCCAAATGTGACATTCATACGAGCATAAGCATGCAAATGTGAAATAATGAAAGTATTTATATGCGTCGCCACATTAAGCTCACACATTCCACTCACTTGTTGCACATTATTTCGGGTATTTGCCTTAGTTAATTGCAGCGATTATTATTTCTTAGACACGCTGAATTTATCACAGTGTTACATGCAAATTTAAGTTTGTTTATATATAATCACGAACAAATTATGAATATTTATTTTTAATTAATTAATATAAATTTGCATGTAAATTAGTGCGAATATTGAGATAATTAAATTTCTCTCACGATTTGATTGCTTTAGAGCAATATATCACAAGAATTTGTTGGTCTAATTTTTCGTAAAGTTCCTCGTCTTTTAAATATCGCTTTTTTCTAATTAAAAGCATTTTGTGTTTTTAATCAACGTACTCGGTATTATGATAGGTGTCAACACCATATTTGAGACTTATATAATTATTTTAACCGGATTTGATATTTGCTTTACATATCATTTGTTCTCACATTTTCTTATAAAATAACCATAGATATTGGAAACTTTTAGAGTTTCCCATTTAAAAATGAAACATTCCCCTTTAAAGGCAATTATGGTCTTCAAATTGTTCTAGAGTATATGACAGCCAAATTAATTGATCAATTAAAATTTGTACTGAGAAAACCTTTTTTGGCATCTATACTACCGGCTACTTGATAACCGATCAGCTTGTATACACCTTTGTTTTTGCTTTTCGTATGAAGTTGGTAAGTTTCAGCAGCTGATTAATATTTTTATCAGCGACATCTACCGTAGCTTTTTTATCAAAAAATTCAGCCAATCACTGACAAAGAACGTATATCGTTCGTCTTTGTGGCAGAGTTGCATGTAATTTTCAAGTCAATTAAAATTCTATCAAAAATAAATGTAGACTTTTATTTTCTATGGTAAATCGATCTTAACAAGCGTTTTAATCGAGCAGAGGCCGGTTAATTGATCAATTAGCTCCTGTCTTAGAATTAGAATTGAATATGAGCCTTAGATGCATATGAAAGTCACATATTTTTATCTGTATTTATCAATCTCTTCTAAAAGATTTTCCTTCGCTGCTTTTAATATATGAATATTAGCGAACCTAAATAATGTGTAACTCCCTAGATGACTCTGAGTGCAAGTTAATATATATTTGATCAGAATCAAAAAAAAAATTTTGGTGCCAAAATGGATACGTTTGGTTTCTATTGAAAAGATACATACATTAAAATACATAGGTCTTTAAAAAACTTCAAAAACTTTCACTATGGTGAACTTTGAAGAAAAATTCAATATTCTTACACACTTGATGCTATTAATAAGATATAAATGAGATATGTTAAAAAAATAACGGGAATTTTCGTGTTTTGAAAAAATTTTTTATTTATTCATCTACACTAGTCGCCTTTAAAATAGTCTCCGTTCGATATTATGTACTTATGCCTGCGCTTTTTCCAATCGTCGAAACACTTCTCAAACTATATTTTGAAGATAGCCTAGGGTTCTTTCAGCGATTTCCGGTATGCTTGTAAAATGACAGCCCTTTAGGGTTCTCTTTACTTTTGAAAATAGGAAAAGTCACTGACTAATTGAACTTGTGGTTAATTCAACTTGAAAATTTCACAAAACTGATAGAAGGTGCTCAAAGTGAAGGGAGTTACGATCCAACAATTGTTTTTTTTATGAATACATTTATCGATTTTAGAATCATTGTGGATCTTAACCCATTCCATCCCATTGTACTCGCTTGAGTACAGAAAAAATGCTTCTTTGAAACGCTGTCAGGAGCAAAAGCGGGCATGATTTTGAAAGTACGCGCCAGTTTATAATACAGCGAGAGGTCATGAATGAATATATAACTTCTGGTGTACACATAAGTGGCCCCGTTATCCACTACTCGCAAATCTCAGCGCTCACTTTTGAAAATTTTGTTTTTTCGTGGGTCTGTTTGTATTTAACTCTCGTACAGCTAAGACTGCAGGTATTATTGTGAAAGTTTGTTAATAAAACATTTGAAGCGCATCTAGTTTTGAGTATAAATAGCGCACATAAGACAAAAAGTGTGAAAAAATAGTTTCGGTAAGCTTGGATTTTAGTGTACTCGCATGGGTATAATGGGAATATGCATATTTTTGTAGATTTTAAAATGGATATGCAAGGTTTTTACGATAAGTTCAGGAACCTTCAAGCGATCGTACTCATTTCGGCTGATACAAATTGACCGTTGCATACCGTCAAACGATGGTCAAGACGGTAAGGATGTAAGTGGAATGTCCATCAGCCAAAGTTAATAGCGGAATACAACTCGGGAACGTGAGGAGTTGGCCAAGCTTTGCAGGTTTACCATATAACATTTCGGGGAAAGAAATGGTGGTGGCCTATTTTCAATCAAAATTTGTGAGCTATTTAATATATCACTTTGAGTAAAGCGAGAATGTTTCAAAAACTATCATATTAATGGTCATCGAGCAATAAATAAATTATTTTTTATATAACTGCTACTTTACATAGATACCCCTCATTATCCCATTGTACTCGCTTGGGTACAGGTTCAAATGGATACTTCTTGAAATTTTGAAGCTATTATTTTTTAATAGGGCCTTCTAAATGAATTTAAGAAAACATGGTTTTATATGCGGGGGGAGTTAATGGGTTAAGATACTTTGAAGTATCGACAAACGCAAAGGGAATTTCTAGTTACCGGTTCACTCTGGTGTCACTAACATAATCATATTTCTGTCTCCGGAAAACAAATATTCATAATAACGTTCTTTGAGCCGAATACGTTTCTAACCTCACTTATAAGAAAAAATTATAAAAAAATAAATTCATATATTAAAATATTTATTTAAAACCATTTGTTATCCAAGATCAAAGTAAAAATTTGATTATTTGCTGATTTATATATGTAGATTTTTTCTTATGAAATTAAAATTTCCGTGTTTTATATGCAATTTTGATTTCAAAAACCTTGTTAGTCAAGGCCAAGAGGTAGACACGTGTTTGCCTGCAAACACATAAACTCAATTAAATTATGTACAACTACTTGTGAGTAATTCAATAAATTATGCCATATGGAACCATATTTTCTACTCAAAACACATTTGCTAATTTAAATTCTCTATTTGCAGGCATTTGCATATTATTTCGTTGAATTCAATTCTCTAATAATATTGCTGCACAAATGCAAGTGCTAAAATTTCAATAATTAAAATTCTCATTTAATTTCCCAAATAAGCAGCTCGGGCAAGTGGCCTTCAGTTGCAGCAAATGCACACTCGTATGCATGTAATGAGTATGCAATTATATGAAATTATTTATGCGTGCGGCATATTTCGAAATTATTTGCAGCTATTTTGAGAGCAAACACACACACACACATTTGCATTTGCATTCACAAAGTGGAATTTCAGCAGCTTCGCACATCCGTTTGGCAAGTCACATGAGCTGACAGTAATGAGGCAAATTGTCAAAACTGCCATTTGAATATAAGCAAACAGAATCGAAATGAATGTGGAATTATAAACATTTAAATGCTCTCGTGCAAATATTCGGGAAAATTCGTATATTTACTAGATATATTTTAGACTGTGTGCGTTTTTGCCAAACTGTGTTTATTTCGTTTGCAACACTAACGTGCCACATACTATCTAAATGACAAGTGATTATTTTCGGCCTTGATGCGTTCAGCTGCATGTATGTATGTATGTAGCCAATAATATGCTTAATGGCAGTGTGTTATTGCTGCTGTCGCTTCGAGCCTTCGCTTTGCTAGTTGTGTGCTGATAGTGCTAATTGTTCGTGTGAAGTACTTTTCTCACTTGAAAAATTTTAAATCGAAAATTTATTGTGAATTGAAGGTAGAGTTTTCTGTTTAAATTGAATGTAAAGCGATTTGTTGTTCAATTAGTAGGCAAATTGTTGAAAATTTTGCTTGTAAAAATTATTCCGTTTTTTGGGAATTCGACAAGTAATAAATGAATATGAGGCTTAAGATGCAAATGTCGAGAATTCGGCTCAAAAAGTGACGTTTTCAGTTGAGAATAAGTTTGGGATGCAAACAGATCTCTACAAATATTTTGTTGGGTTAATGTTGACACAAATGCCCAAGATCGATATAAAACGATTTAATCGATTTAATCGACCAGTGCTTGACCTTAGAGACATAGTGCTTAAAGTAAGAAATTACAAGGTTGAATCGTTTAAATTGAGATTCAAATTTTCAGCATAATATAGGGTTAATCAATAAGAGTTCGACAAATGTTTCTTTTAAATAAAATAAAAACGTTTAAAGGTTTTTTGTACATATCTCGCAAACCAATACAGCTATATAAACCAAACTTTCTGCAGTCGTTTTTTTAACCACTTCTTAATACAGTCCAAAAATGAAAGAAATCGGATAATAACCACGCCCACCTCCTATACAAAAGTTTGGTTGAAAATTACTAAAAGTGGGTTAACTCACTAACGAAAAACGACAGAAACACTAAATTTCACATAAGAAATGGCAGATGGAAGCTGCACTTCCAAAAAATGGAAAATGGGCGTGGCGTCGCCCACCAAATAAATAAATTGCGGGAGTATAAAATGTTCGGTTACACCCGAACTTAGCCCTTCCTTACTTGTTGTAATTTAGGTCTATCTAATCGGAAATATCTCAATTAATAATTTGTTGCGCTTCCTTTTGCCTTATTTACCGCCATGATCCTTGCTGGTATGGACGAAATGACCTTTTGGAGTAATTCGACCTCTATGTCATCATACCACCTATTCAAATGGACGAAATGCAGTTCGTTCACAGGTTTTCGATTGGGTTTAAATTTGGGCTGTTTCCAAGCCACGTCAACTGATTTATTCCCATTTTAGGCATAAAATTGCGTACCTACAAAAAAATAACAAGGAAGGAGAAATTAGTTCAGACTGCGATTAATAACAGGTAGTAGAATTAAAAAAACAGTAATTATAGTCCCTTAAACATTGGCAACGGCGAATACCGCAGACGATGGAACGATGAGCTGTATGTGTTATTCGACGAGCGAATAAAAACACAGCGGCTACGCTGGCTAGGTCATGTTGTTCGAATGGATGAAAGTGTTCCAGCTCTGAAAGTATTCGATGCAGTACCCGCTGGTGGAAGCAGAGGAAGAGGGAGACCTCCACTCCGATGGAAGGACCAGGAGGAGAGGGACCTGGCTTCGCTTGGTATAACCAATTGGCGCCAAACTGCCAGAAGGAGGGATACGTGGCGCGCTGTTTTGGACTCGGCTATAACCGCGTAAGCGGTGTCTACGCCAGTCAAGAAGAAGAAGAAGAAGTAGAATTAAAACAAAAAAAAAAATACTTACAATGTTGGACCTGTGACATGGCGTCCTGAAAGATTACGTCGTATTGGTGCTGATACAGTTCTTCGAAGTAATTTACCAAATTGGCCTCCGGGAGTATTCCTTCAATAAAATAAATCCGTACTGTATGTATTTTTTCACAGTTTTTTAATTGACAATGGTCCTGGAAATTGTTTTATTTTTCCAAGAAGTCCCAAACCACATACATATATGGTTCTAAAAGTTGATATCGATTTTCAGATTTTTACCTAATTTGAATAAGTTAATTTAATTCTCATTGTGCAACTTATTTTAATATGATGCAATTTGCTATTACAAATGTCGCTTTGAAGCCAGCGTCTTGAACATTTTGAAGACGGTAGCGACATATCAAACAGCAATTTCATATTGCCGTACTGAAACCATTCACTTCAATAAAGTTTACATATTTTGTTCAAAGTTAAATTTTTTGTGCAAAAAATGTATAAATCGGTCGATTTATTTGTATTAAATAATCGATTGTTATTACAAATGATATTTCAAAGCTATTTTACGCTTCTGCTGGCAAAATAAATTCACACTTGTAAGAACTTTGAATAGTTTTACATTTGACATATTAGTGGCAGCTCTACAGCGGCCATTGTCGTCGGCAAAATTAGAAACATTTCAAATTTGGCGAAAGCGAAGACTTCAACCATTTTGTCGCGAAGTCGTGTTGTTGTCTAAAAAACTGTGCCCATAAGAACGCGTGTATTTTAATATTTGACAGATGTCGCTCGTCGCTTGTCGTCGTCTATGTGTTCAGCACTTCAACCTCTACAGTCGTCATTTCGTTAATAAAAAAAATGATAAATACAAAAATAAAACTTTTATTGTTTAACTGAAAATAAATTGAGGTGATTCCTCAACACTCAGTGATATAGTCTCTTACTGAAAATGATGATGAAATAAGCTTGTGACCTTATACTGAATATTGAATTTATACGCTAGATTATTATTTTCAATTTGCACACTTCCGTTCAAACGTGATCAAGGAACTACTATAATATTATCTATTCATTTCGTGATTACATTTATATTTTCGTGTAATATTTCTATATTCAACTGAAACTGCAACACCACTTTCGCATTGTAGCAACTAAATATGCTATACAATATTCAATTAAATAAGTATAATTACATTTTAATAATTTCCATGTGCATATTTATTTATTAATTAATACATGTTTTGTATTATCTAATTTTAAACCAAATTTTGTTATTTAATAATTGGTAATTTCAAATGAAATTATGAACTTTAGCAGCTATAACTAACCATTGGCAAATGCGTTTCTAATTGAATTAAAATTTGCACAGAATTACTGGAAAATACACAACGCATGCGCATATATTTAAATATAGAAATGGAAGTGATTTTAATTATGCAGTTTTTGAATATTTTCCAAAGCTTATATTTGGATTACAGTACTTGTTAGTACAAACCTTAATTGCAGCTAAATTAAATGAGGAATTTTGGTTATTCAATTACTTGCTATTTATTAATATGACACTCATATTTAATTCATAAATTGAAGTAGTAATATTATTTACTAGAAAAAAAATATTTAAAAAATTAAATGAATAATTCTATTATTAATAATTAATGATTTTAATGTTTCAATTAATACTAATTGATTGCAATTAAATTTAAAATTTTTTCTGACAATTACAACACTTGCTATAATGTTCAAACCACTACTTTCAACTGCTGCTTTGTGTTTTTACCAAGAAAAACCAACAACAACCACCAACATGAATTCAGCATGTCATTTCCACATTCAATTAGTGTTTCAAATGTGCGAACGTGATTAAACCACAATGCTACAAAATCTCACGAAATGTTAAAACCCAACATTTACCTTAATTACATATCGCATAAATTAACATATTGAGCGGTGATATTATGGCATATCCGTGTGCCTTTGAGACTCGTTTGGAGAGTGTGCGTGTGTGTTTGTATTTCGTGTTTAATTGCGCCGCTAAATGTGTCGCCATTTTGACAGCAGATACAAAGGCAAAGGCCTCGATTTACAATCAAACACGCACCAATTAACTTCACTCTGTAGTTCGCTTACTTACAAAATACCGTTAAGCGTGTGATACGTGCTGCGTGCGCTGAAATTTAATACCTGAAATGAGAGTAGCTTTGTAAAATTATATACGTGTGCGAGAGTAAAGTTGATATTCCTGGCTAATGGCTGCAAGCCTTTGTATATTATTCCATATTATTTTATATTTATTAGTGAGACGTGTTGTTGATTCAGCAGCGGAAGTTCAGCGAAGTTCCTGAAAAATTTATAGCTTAAAGTTTATTTTTCTTATTTGATTCTTTTTTTAAATTTCTTAAAGCATATTACTAAATAAAAATGTACCCTTCAAATTTATGAAGTTAAATTTTTTTATAAAATTTTGGTCTGAAATATTAAAGCGTTTAAATATCTTATTTTTCACTACATGTTTCACTCTGCCAAAAATAAAAAAATAAAAATTATTTTAATTTTAATTATTTAAAAATTTAATTATGTTTAAAAAATTAATTAAAATAATTTTTTTTATTATTGAATAAATTATTTCAAAATTATTTTTATTTAAATTATTTAAAAATTTAAAATTTAATTAAGTTTCAAAAAAAATTAAAATATTTTTTATACCCTTGAATAAATTATTTCAAAATTATTTTAATTTACATTATTTAAAAATTTAAAATTTAATTACGTTTAAAAAATTAATTGAAATATTTCTTTTATAAATATTTTTGAATAAATTATTTCAAAATTATTTTTTTTCAAATTATTTAAAAATTAAAAATTTAATTAAGTTTCAAAAATTAATTAAAATATTTTTTTATGTTCTTGCATAAATTATTTCAAAATTATTTTAATTTAAATTATTTAAAAATTTAAAATTTAATTATGTTAAAAATATTAATTAAAATATTTTTTTTATATTCTTGAATAAATTATTTCAACATTATTTTAATTTAAATTATTTAAGAATTTAAAATTTAATTAAGTTTCAAAAATTAATTGAAATATTTCTTTTATAAATATTTTTGAATAAATTATTTTAAAATAATTTTATTTCAAATTATTTAAAAATTTAAAATTTAATTAAGTTTCAAAAATTAATTAATATATATCTTTTTTATATCCTTGAAAAAATTATTTCAATATTATTTTAATTTAAATTATTTAAAAATTTAAAATTTAATTATGTTAAAAATATTAATTAAAATATTTTTTTTTATATTCTTGAATAAATTATTTCAAAATTATTGTAATATAAAAATTTAAAATTAAATTAATTTACAAAAATTAATTCAAATATTTTGTTTTATAAATATTTTTGAATACATTTTTTCAAAATTATTTTAATTTAAATTATTTAAAAATTTAAAATTTAATTAATTTTCAAAAATTAATTAATATATTTTTTTATATTCTTGTATAAATTATTTCAAAATTATTTAAAGAAATATATGATTTAATTAAGTTTCAAGAATTAATTAAAATATATTTTTTATATTTTTGAAAAATTACATATTTTATTAGAATAGAAAATAGTTCCTTTAGAAGGGAATTACAACAATTTTAAAAGTTGGTTATCCTACGAATCGAAAGTATTCACTGCATATAAAATCCTAAATGTAGGCAACATTTTTTTATTATTACAATAAAACCATGGGGACACACTTAAAAATGTTGCCTACATTTTGGCGTATTTTGCTATAAAAACCTATCGAAATCACTCAGTTGAAAATTTATTAAATTTCAGTTATATTAAAAGTCATTAAAAATCACTTTTTACATTATATTTCATTCCAATTTTTATAAATAAAAACTTATACTTTTTCAGAAAATTTATCAATTCAAATTTATTAAATTTGTTGAAATCTGTGTCTGCAATCAACTCCAAAGCCAATGCTCACGTATTCATAGACACATGCAAAAAGACCAAGTCATACATAAACATATGTATGTATTATATTTCAGCATGCAAGTCTACGAGTTTATTAAATTACTTACAATGTATATGTATAAATCTCTCAGTGCTTACATAAATTAATTCTCTCAATTTACGCAGTTAATCCACAGGCATGTGTCTACATATCCCCCATACATATTTATACACGTATTTAGCTACTCGAACACAGATCGCGTGTGCTGATTAGGTGGGTTAGCAACTAACCTCATTGACGCTAGACAACAATTTTAATCCAATAAATACCAAAGTAATCAAGTTGGTATGTGGGCAACAGACACGAGTGCTCATTTTCGGTAAATAACATATTTTATGTTTTCCAAAGTACGCAAGTGGTTAAGCCGAATTGCCAAGCATAAATTAATATTTGCTGGTGTATTATACGCTAAGTGTGTTTACGAACGTGCGCTGTTTGGTAACATATGGTACACTGAGAGGTGGTACATATTGCTGATATTGTTAATGAGAAATGTTCTTATGAAGTACATATGTAATCTATATATACATATATATGTGTTTGTAGCGCGTTTGATATTAATATAGTACACATTCTATTAAACATGCATAAGTTGGAATTTATGCAGCAGCGCTTGAATATGCAATCAATGGCTCTAGTAATGACCACACATGGCGTATGAGCAACCAACACCAAGTGTTGTTTAATTAAGTTGACCACTGGCGGTGAACTGCAGTTGTTGTTGCATGCTGTGGGCGGCCACAGCTGGAGAGCAGAGTCAGACGACAGCTAGACTAGATAGAGCAGACATATTTGATATATAAATATATATACACCTAAACATGCGTATATGTTGCATATATTTAGGCGCTTAACTTATTTACGAGCATATATGATATTTCGTTTGGTAGACATTTAAAATCAAATGGTGTTTTCACTTAAAATATTAGTGAAATTTTATTTATGCGTTGAAGAATTTGGAGAATATTTCAACTGCAGCTTTTATGCATTTAATTATTTATGAAATGTGTGTTAAAGCATTCCGTTTGTAGATTTTGCGTGTGACCACTTAAAAGATTAGCTTTGTAATTGCTTTTGCAGAAATCAAATTATAATTTTAATAACTTGAAATTAATGTTTGCTTTATTCTTTCTATTTGCACTATTACGCTTTTCAAAGTGCAAATATTCATTAGTATGCAAATTCTAACTCAACTATGGTTTATAGCTGTGATTTATTAATTAAAATTCAAAATTATTTGCTAGCAATTATTTACATTTAATTTCATTTGAATATTATTTTTTGAAAAATTCTACTAAAATTCTACAAAAAATTATTATTAATAATATTATTTATTGCGGTTGTCAAATATATTTTAACAAATTTAATTCTGGTAGTGTGGAGCACTATATCTACTAAGGTATACTTCTAAGCATATATATACAGTGATCCCCGGTTAAGTGCCCCCCGTTTAAGTGCCTTTCCCACTTAAATGCCTGCAATAAAAACAAAATTGTTGCAAATTTCCTCTTTTAAGTGCCTTTTAATAGTTTTGACATTGAATGCCCTGAGTCTGAGTATTGTCAAAAGGGAAACATATACATAGTTTTATTATTTTTTTTCTTCCATATTCATTGTTCTTAATAAGTCTTTTTGTTATTAATAAGAAATAAATGTGACTTTCATTCTAAAAGAAAAAATATTAGATCGAAATATTTGAGAAAATCCTTGGTAAGTACCTCGAGGCACTTAAGCGGGATTCATTTAAGTGCCTTTACCGCTTAAGTGTCTCAAAACTCTTGCATGTTAAAAGGGGGCACTTAAGCGGGGATTATTGTATTCAATAATTCTAAGAAAGTCCGAAGAACTTAAACTTTTTGTCATGTCATGTCATAAGCTGTCATAATCGAAGTAAATGAAACCAACAAAAATTTTCCAATACTATAAAATTTTCACTGAAATAAAAAATCGCATATATATTTAATATATATCATTTCTCAACCTCAAGCAATTATTATGAATGAATTTAAATAATTTTTTTTGAATAGTGATGGAAGTTTAATATTTACATTTTAAGTACAGAAAAGTTCCTTGGAAAAATAATTACATTAATTTGAGAGGTGGTTGTCCTTAGAATCGAAAGTTTTCTCCATATCTAAACTCCTTAATGCAGGCAACAGTTCGTAGAATATCACTATTGCAACAAATTCAAAAAGTTGCCTACATTTGGGGCCATTTTGCAATATAAACTTAGTTTACGGAGTTAACCTATCTGAATAGATTAAGCAAGCTTTAGTTGCATTAAAAGTAATTAAAAAGGGTAATAATAAAAGTAATTACAAAAAAAGTAAAGAGTCATATTATTATTTAGTGTAATTATTTATTCATCATTCCAAAAACTATTACAAGTATATATATTTTAATGGATTTGAACACAGCATTGCGAACAATTTTATTTGCTACTGGGTATCTATTGATAAAGTTCCCTTATTATGTGCATTTTCATTATGTCAAATTTAATGACAAACCAATTTATGGCAGCAAATATTTATATTTAATTTAGCAATATTAAAAAAAAATAGTTTTTCATGTTGGAATGAAATGTCAATTGAATAACCCTTAATGCGATGAAAACAATCGCCATTGAAATTGTAAAATTGTCATTTTAGAGTCAGTAAGTGTGACATCTTCTAAATTGCGCTTCAATCTGTAAAAATTCAACTACACACTATTTGAGCTGTTTGGACTATTGGGCACCTAGGCTTTATTCTGCAAACATTCTCTTGAGGCAAGGTTAAAAGGCGAGGATCTGTCACTCTCATATTTCTTATTGTCATAAATATGACATGATATTTCTGACAGCTGTTACATGATTTATACTCAGTTTAGTTTGCCATTTCATTATGAACAGACTTACTCCGGAACAATGTTTATTGCTGACTTACGGCGCCAATTGCTGCAAAAAGTGGTCGAAAATTGTACCACTCGGCTTAAATTTATTCGAGCCAGCGAGTGACCGTCGCACATGATTGAAATAGTTTTTAAAATATAATGACAAACCCTTATCTTTATAAAAAAACTAAATTTTTTGTCAAAACAAACTCCCTTTATATATAATATTTTTTACATATTCCATATACTTCATTACATGGAATGTAGATGTAGTCATAGAGTAATTTGGGTCACATTTTATACCAACTGTTTAAATTTAATTTGCAGTTTTCAAACAAAAATTCGTTTATTTTTCTCTGAAACTGTTTTGCTTTTATTTTTGTAATTGCATAATCCTCAAAGCTATTAAGGTCACTTTAAACTTTAAGATAACAACGTCACCAAAGTGTTGTTCTTAAGTTTGTATGCTTGCTTTTACCACAACTCGTCAATTAACTTCCTGCCACAGCGGCCATTTTAGTCTGCCGTTGGCAGTTCCTTGAGTTTATATTACCATTAATGCGAATAAGCTTCCACACTGCGGCCCACTCAACACAAATAAAGACTTAATTACACACAAATCCTTTCACTTAACTCACGCAATGTTTTTTCTTCTCTTCCATTTCTTTGTGCAACGCTTCGCCGAACAGGTGACATCATGGACATACTGGCGCTACTCAATTCCAGCATCAATTTCATACTCTACTGTTCGATGAGCCGTCAATTCCGCACCACATTCACCAAGCTCTTCCGCCCGAAGTTCCTCGACAAGTGGCTGCCGGTCGCGCAAGACGACGACGGCGGCAACGGCGCCAACGGACGACTACGCGGCGAATTGGCTAGCAAATCGCACGCCGTCGAACAGCAGTGCCTGACCACGCAGGTAACGAACGTGTAGCATCGAAGTCACATGCGTTGCTGTCGCCCAACGCCGTCATGCGGGGATGAGGAGACGAGCGTTGTGGCGGCGCGCAGCGGACTCTGCGGCTGGGGTGGCGCGCTTATTTGCAATGCGGTGGGCAAGCAAACGGAGCGTTGGACGAATGGTAATGGCAGCGCTGTAGCGGGGGTGCTTAAATCGGAAGAGGGCGAGGTGGCCGAAGAGACGGTGTATCGACACAACAACAATAATTGCAGTAGTAGTAGTAATAGCAGCGCTGAGGGCATGAGAAGCGCGCACTGTGTCTTGCCGCAGCAACAGCAGGAGCAGCGACGGCGGCAGAGCACTAGCGGTTGGCGTAGCAGCAATCGTCGTTATAGTCTGCTGCGCTGCATTCTATGTAATCTCAAACAAAGTAACACACAATCGCAACAACAACAACAACAGCAGCAGCAACAACATACGAAAGCACACGCGAATCAGCTGCTGCAAGTGCAAACGCATGCACAACGCAGTCGACAGCAGCAATCGCAGCAGTCACAGTCACAGCCGCAGGCTATTGTTGTTGCAGTGGTGGTTGGCGCCTCGATTGACCATCAAATACAACAACAAGAGCCACAGCTGAGCGACCATCTCAATGTGAAACAACACAGACACACCACAGCCGGCGGCGGCGATGGAAGGAGTAACAGCGGCCGCAGCAGCAGAGCTTCGTCGTCTTACAGCTGTGCTGACGAAGGCGGCCATATTGGCGGTAGTGAGGCGCTATTGTAAATAGGCGTGACGTTTGGCAGTAGTTATTAGCAAGTTGATGATATGTTCGTTGCTGTTCGTTGCATACCTCAAGGCTGTTGTTGCGGTGCTCTGCATGCGTGTAAGTGCAAGTGTCTGTGTAGCGCTTATGAGTACTAAATAAATACAATTAAGCTAGTGCAGTAATTTTAAGTAGTTTACATTACAAATATAAGCATGAAGCGTAGTTATAAAGAAAAGTGCTAAAATGAAATATTTTTTATTACGATGTCTTATACTTCATAATTAGCTCAATATTTTATTGTTAAAATTATGCAGATTTATAAAAAAACACGTTGGTAAGTAATTTTTATAGCTTAATTTGTAATGATTAATTGAAATAGTTTGAGAGTTTCATTAGTAATGGCTAGCTTATAGCTACTGTATCAATAAGTGGTATTTAAATACGCGCAAGAATAAATTGGTGCTAAGTTTCAAATTAAATGCATTAAATTGATTTGGTTGTTGCACAAATTGGTCTAAAATTTAGTTAAAATATATTTAAATTTCGTTTAAATGGATGCATATGAGATGGTAGGCGAGTAGAGTTCATGGTGTTAGAATTGTTTAAAATTATTCACCTCTCCTTTAAAATTTTATAATAATCAGATATATAGTATATGAAACCTATATTTTTGAACCAAGTAAAATGAAAAAAATATTTCTTTTACAATTTTTTTTTATTAAATATTTTTTTTCTACGAAATTCTGACCCATTTTATCTAGCACAAAGTCTACGGAATTAGTATTTTTTTAATGTAAAAATATCAAATTGAGCGTGTCTTGCTCATCTAATGTACAATTCAACCGCCTGCCAAATATTTCTCAATCGTCAGTATCATATTTTGAAATGTTTCTCTATAGCTTTCATACACTAGATTGGTGATAAGCATAATTTCGGACTCCAAAACTAATTGAAAATATTTCCTCTCACATTACCAAGTTACTTTATTGCTAATCTTAGATTATACCAATAAATTTTTCGACTTTTCATATGAGTTAACTGATTGTATCTCAGTGATAGACAACGAAGATTGACTTTCTTAGAGAAAATAAACACCGATTTTTGTTCTCTAAGATATCACAAATACTACACTAAAGCGTTCAAATAGTCAAAGTATCGTTTATAAAGTAGTTCATCTACAAATATTTCTATTTTAACCTTTTAGAAAGCCAGAGTTGATTTATTATAACACTAGCAGGCCGCTCCGGCTTCGCTTGGGATTAAACAAACATTTCAAAAGTTATACGTTTTTACACACTCTCCCATCCAGATGTATATACTTTCCCGTTTCTTCCGTGGGTTCATATAAAAAAAATAAAATGGGGAATATGCGAACATGAAATTATATTTTATTTGCAATGAGCTAAAACTAATTACGATCTCTAGTATTTGATGTCCGTTCTCTTTCTCTCTGATTATGAATGCATTGGGAACGCTCAGAGTTCGACTCCCTAGTGTGAGCTTGTATATTTGTAATATTTTGTTCTTCAAGCCGCTGCACACACACGCTCCATACTTGACACTCAAGCTTCTCCATCACGTAGTCTTTTCGATACCCTCATCTGGGAACTATTTCCAGAAAGTTAAGATTCTAGCAATAAAAATATAGCCTATGTTACTCCTAGCTTTCAAATAGTGAAAGATTTTTTGAAATCTTCACATTCGTTTTTGAGTTTATTCATTACAAACATACATACAAATCTTTCTTCTTTATAATAGTAGTATAGTTAAATATAATATTCTGAGAGATTTTGTGACTTTGAATTCTCGTCTCAAGTATAATTCACTTCGAATAAATACCAGTCAACCCCATCATCTGGTGATTCCGTTATATTGTCATAGGTGGTGCTTAAAGAAATTTTGAATTGCTCTACTGGAAGCTGAATGGCTTTCTGTGCTGATGATAGCTCTGTACTGCCTTCAGACTATAGCACTTTCATTTGGAGGATACTACCGAGAAAAATAGTCCTGCATAGAACATGTTTTCTCAAAGCAAAGGCGCTGCCTACCATCAATCTCTTCTAGAGCGTTCATTATAGGCAGAACATAAAATTGTTTTTATATTATCGTTTTTGAACAGAATATTACAATATTCGCGTGCAATATATAGTATAATATTTGTTAAAAATGTTTAGATTTTTACCTTATATTATGCGAACGTTGCGGGAAGTTACTATATACATACATGTACGACAATATATCAGACAATTATTCAATGTAAATTCAGTCATCAATTTTGAATTGTTTTCTAATCTTTTCAATCGTTTCTATTCGAACCATTATTATTCCCAAATTGGAGTTATTTCATAAAAATCCTCTTTTTTATAAGTCGTCTTTCAATTATTATTTAACATCTTTAAATCTTTGCAAATCACAGTATTTTATTATTGAATGAAAAATTACAAATATTATTACAACAGCCTAGAAAAAGAAACCAACTCGTATGCATCCATTTTTATCTGAAACAAATTAAAATATGAATTTAAACATAAAATTATGGCAACTACTTAAAATTCATTAATTAATATTTATTCATTAATTGCATATTTATAGCATTTATGCCAGATAGGTTTCAGAGAATGCAAAAATTTGGCTGTAGAATTTCGTATGTAAGATTAGATAAATAGAATTTTTAATTGCTAAGACAAATATATACGCTAAGAATTTAAGATTTCTTAATAAAAAAAATTAATAATAAATAAGATAATATTTTTTTTATTTCTTAAAATAAAATAAAATAATAATATATTTTTAAATAATTAAAAAATTAAAATAAAAATACTGAGCGTGTATAAAATTTGTAATAAATGAACATTTAATTTAAATAGCTTTATATTAGTACTAAATTAAACATTTATGGTTTCTTGAGCGTGTTTATAATTTTAGTTTTCCAGCAGCGGATGTACTTATAAGTATTCCCATAAAAAGAATGTAAATAAAGTGCAAACTTTTATGAGCAGTGAGAGTTTGAGAAGCCAAACATAGTTGGTAAACTTATTTGAAATAGTTTTAAATACCTACAATGCAACTAATATTTATACCTACATATTTTTTTTTATTTATTACCACTCCTACCTACAGCTTTTTTAACAGCCTTCGACGAGCAATAAAATTATCTGTCTCAAAACATTGCATTTTTCTGTTGTGAACAATTTCTAGATGGCAAATTTCATTCGGAAATTAATGAATTAATTTCTAACTACCCTCAATGATTTCCATATTCCACCTCGCCTAGCTTATATACCCTTTTTCAGTAGTCCGTAAAGTGACCTTCGATACACCTAATTTACTACTATCAATGCCAGTTCTGCTCCCTTGCGGCACACAAAAACATGCACTTGCAGTTTTAATTATTTTTTCAGAGTCTCAAAAGTTTCAATACAAAAGTTCGACAGCAACGACCTCATTTTTCCTATCTACAGTTGACATTAATAAATTGGAAATGCCGCAATTATTTACATACCAGCATATCTACACTACTGTATATATAATTTATGAGAATTCCTATATGTCCTTTATTGCCGCTAAACAAAAAAAATTACATGACCTTTCTGTCATTTTATACAAAACTGACCCAGTTTCAATTAATTAGCTGCGAATACGAAAACATTGCAAAAAAGAATGCAACAAATTATCATATGAAAATCGACAAATTGCCTTTATGCTTGAAATGTTGCAGCAATAAGTATCACATGCAATTGCAAGCAAACTGGTCAGTCAATGCTGCTGTGGTGCTACACTTTTTCCTTTTTTTGTCAACAGTCGTTAGCGCAACTTTGTCTCTATTTTATAATTATCGCTGATGTTTTGGTCAAATGAGCAAGTGACAAATGATAAGGGAAGTTAGCTGAAAATGATTGCAAATACCCAGAGGTAAATTTATCAAGTTGAGCATTACTTGAGAACTAGTTACTATTGAAATTTTGAATTATTCTTTAATATTACAAAATATACTAGCTTCATAAATGCATTAACTAATATGAACAGCTTGTATCGTTGTTTTACCTTTTCGCACAGGAGCTAATTGAGCAATTAAGCGGCCTTTGCTCGATTAAAGCGCTGATTTAGATCGATTTAACATTTTTGAAGATCTAATGTTTCCTACATTATTTTTTAAACGAATTTTTATCGACTGGAAATGAAATCCAACTCTGCGCGTTGCCTGTATTATTTGATAAAATAGCATTAATACTACTCGAGGGTATATGTCGCTGCTGGGAATAATGGGTGTGATTATTGAGAAAATAACCATCAGTTGTTGAAACCTACCAACTTCTTATGAACAGTAAAAACAAAAATGTATAACAATTGATCGATTGTCGAGGAGCCGGCAGTACGAAGGCTCTCAATTAAAATTTTAATTGATCAATTAATTTGGCTGTGCGAAAAGGTTATTAGCTTTGAAATGAAGTTGAATTGAATTATACGAGACTTTTCATTATGAATGACTATTTTTCTTGTAACCAGTACACAACCAGTTCATAAAGGACCTTATATTATTTAAATTCACTACAATATGAAAACAAAAATTTGTAGTTTGTTTTGTAATTTCTTTTAGTTTTTATACTCTCGCAACAAAAGTTGCTAAAGAGAGTATTATAGTTTTGTTCACCTAACGGTTGTTTGTAAGTCCTAAAACTAAACGAGTTAGATATAGGGTTATATATACCAAAGTGATCAGGGTGACGAGTAAAGTTCAAATCCGGATGTCTGTCTGTCCGTCCGTCCGTCTGTCCGTCTGTCCGTCTGTCCGTCTGTCCGTCTGTCCGTCCGTGCAAGCTGTAACTTGAGTAAAAATTGAGATATCTTAATGAAACTTGGAACACGTGTTCCTTGGCACCATAAGAAGGTTAAGTTCGAAAATGGGCGGAATCGGACTACTGCCACGCCCACAAAATGGCGATAACCAAAAACACATAAAGAGCTATAACTAAGCCATAAATAAAGTTATGAAAATAAAATTTGGAACATAGGATCGCATTAGGGAGGGGCATATTTGAATGTAATTTTTTTGGAAAATTGGGCGTGACCCCGCCCCCACATAGGTTTTTTATATATATCTTGCAAACCAATAAAGCTATATAAACCAAACTTTCTGCAGTCATTTCTTTTCGCCGTTTCCTTATACAGTGCAAAAATGAAAGAAATCGGATAATAACCACGCCTACCTGCCATACAAAGGTTAGGTTGAAAATGACTAAAAGTGCGTTAACTCACTAAAGAGAAACGTCAGAAACACCAAATTTTACATAAGAAATGGCAGAAGCAAGCTGCACTGAGATTTTATTACAAAATGGAAAATGGGCGTGGCGTCGCCCACTTATGGGTCAAAAACCATATCTCAGGAACTACTCGACAGATTTCAATGAAATTCGGTATATAATATTTTCTTGACACCCTGATGACATGTGTGGAAAATGGATGAAATCGGTTCACAACCACGACTACTTTCTTTATAACTCACTTTTGAATTCCATCTGAATCCTTCACTTCATAACATATACATTAGGAACCAATGATGATAGCGAAATAAAACTTTACACAAATACAGTATATGATCTGTGGCATCACTTGTGAAAAAATTGTCGAAAACGCACCATAATTTTTCAAGGCCCCAGATATCGAACATGTTGAACTCAGCGCCTAAGGTTAAATTTTAACCGAAAATATGGGTAAATCTCTCAACTAATTTAATGTAATTCAGAGGAAATTGTTTTCTTCCAATAGTGTGTCTCTGTTCTAAAAATTATTAAAATCGGGTCACAACATCTCTTAGCTCCCATATACATAATTATAGGTTTTGCAAAAATATCATCCCCTAGCTCCCATATACCTAATTAAAGGTTTTTCAAAAATTCATTGGGCTTTATTACGCATATATGTATTGGTTAATATGTGATATATCTTAGCAAAATTAAGTGAGCGTATAGTATTGGATATAGTGGACCTTGCTGGTGAAATTGAATGAAATCGGTTCAGGAATTACCTCAGCCCTCATACACTATATAGGACGATTTTCGTTATTCTATTAAACTTTATGCCGAATTTATGGGTAAATTTGTGCGTTATCTTAATAAAATTTCTTCAATAAATTGCGAGAGTATAAAATGTTCGGTTACACCCGAACTTAGCCTTTCCTTACTTGTTATTTTATATTGTTTATAATAATATGTATACCAATATTTCCGAAAAACTCGATATTCGCAAAATAATTCGAGCTTAGCGTGTAAATAGATTTTTTTTATAATTTTAGATAAAGTAATTCTATAAAATAGTTATGTAAAATTTTAAATGCATGAATTTCAAAGCAACGAAATTTTTAAACCTTAAATAAAATAATAAAGTGAATTCTAATATATTCATATGTAAATATTTAATAAATATACCATAAGAATGTTATGTTGCTAGACTTAATAAAAAAACTATGTACACAATACAAAAGCGAATGTACAAAATGAGATTACAAAAAAATAGTTTATGAATATTAAAGTTTTCGTACATAAATTTTTCATATTTAATGAAAGTTACTTTCCTTATTTAATTTAAAGCGGAAATGTGTAAAATATTTGTGCATGAGCCCCACAAATATTTTTGAGCATTTCTTGGCAGAAATAAAGTGTTTCAGAACCGTACTAACAAATACAAGGTAAACGGTGTATTTACAGTTAAATTAAGTAAATCAAAAATACAGCTAAATATAATCAAAAGTGTGCTATAAAAATGGATTAAAAAAAATCTATCAAACATTTTTATTTAAATAATAATTAAATGAAAAAAGTGAGGCAAGAAAATTTTTGTTTTAATTTTTTGGTTAATAATTGCATTTATAATTATTTAAATACAAGAACTCTTACTAAAAACATTTTTTTAAAGAAAATAATTCGTAAATTCTTAATTACAAAATAATTATTTTTTTTTTCATTTACATTATTTTTCTAAAAATAAATATTTACATATTTGCTAAGCATTAAGTCTTAAGTCTACGAAGTAATGTATATAACCATATATTTATAGACATATAAGTTTGAATTAAGTGCTTGTATATATGAATTCATGTAAACATATATATAAATAAGCTAGGCTTAAAAAATTTCATATACGATTTTAAAAATAACTGTTTCAATAGCCTTTAAATGTATACATTTGTAACTAAGTAAAGTGATTGAGTCAATATTTCGCGAATAAAAAATAATAAATAAAATAATATTAAAAACAAAAATATTTTGAAATAAAAAATAATAATTTTTGTTGAATCTAAATGCAAAATTTAATATTAAAATTTAAATTGAATATTAAAATTTAAAAATAAACCAAAAATCTAACAAAAAAATATTTAAAAAATAATTTAAATATTTAAAAAGAAAATTAAAATATTTTTAAAGCTAATAAAATTTTCCCCGTCATTAAACGAATGAAATTGAAAAAAGTTTAGCAAAAAAAAAATCACAATTCATTTAAATTACGACGATTAGATTCTATTAAGCGCGTGTCTAATGTAATTAATAATTAATTTAATTAGTTTGCGGCGTAAATGAAAATGAAAAAGGCAGGTGGAAAAATATTGTGCGCGTAAATTCAACAAATGTACATATGTATGTAGCCAACAAATGTATTACTATTATATTATAAAAGATTTACCGAATCATACACATACATGCATATTTTTTATAAGCGATAAAAATAGTGATTTTATTTGTATGTATATATGTATATACATATGGACAAAATGAAATTGTTGGAAATAAATTCTGATGATAATATTTGTGAAAAATTAACATAAATTATGTGATTTTTTATTTAAATATGGATAAACAAAGTAAAGGTAAGGAAGCAAGCTAGTAAGAGGTATGACAGAAATTGAAAAAAATATACCGAATGTTCCCATAAATTGTATAAATAGGTAGCCCTAATAGGTAGAAAGATCGAGACAGGCATAACAATTTCCGATCATCTTATAGTAAACTAAAAACTGGGGGAAAATATAGAGAATGTGTTATTATCCTTGGCTCTCATTGTTTCATTCTCAAATAAATTACGAAATAATAATTTTACGAAAGTATACATTTAGGCGATCCAATAAATTGAAAATATCTTTCATTACTATAGTAATATATGGAATATATGGAATTCCATATGGAATTTTCAAAAGAGCAGTAGAACGATTTTTAGTACTATCTCTCCCAATATTATGCGATAAAATGCTTAAAACGCAAGTCATTATTAGTAATTGAGGGTACTATCCCTAAATACATACTATAACAGACATTCACGAGTCGTTACATAATTATTCAGACAGCGAGCAACTAAACATTAGATTTTTATATAGAGCAAATAAATATATAATTTTATTTCAGATAAGATTAAATACAGGATAAGATAAATAATGAGAAAAATGAGAAAAGGTTTGACACCCTGAAATTTTCAAAAACTGTAAAGCTCAAACACACATTTTTCGAGTCGGTGTACGCGATAACTCAAAAACTATTCAACCGATTGACCTGAAAATTAAAATACAGCTTCTTAAATAGATTTTGCATAGAGTGGCGTGGGATTCTTTTCGATTGAATAATTTTAATATTTTGTAAACGGTATTTTTAGCCCAAAATATAAAGTGAATTATTGATGTTCTTCCAATTGAGTAAAAATTGGTTTTTTAAAAACCACGTCACTCTGTTCAAAATTTATCACATTTTAAGAAAAATGGCAATCATTTACACCATCAAGGAGTGCTCCGGAAAAATGTATTTATATTTATGCAATTTTTAACGAAAAATAATTTATATTTTAATATTTATAAAAATATGTATTAAAATTGCAATGAATGTAAAGAAATCATACCTCAAATAGTTTTGTCAAAAAATATCCTAAAAAACCATCCGATTTTCATGTGTTCAAGGTTGGCGTAATCCCTTAATTTACAGAAAATCTCACCAAATATTACTAGAATGCTGAGTAGAGACCTTCATATCACTCTTATTACCAACTAATGTAATATGAGGCAAAGCGAAATCACATTTAAAATAAATTATTAGTCATTTAATTTGCCGTAATATTTTAAATATTTTCGAAATAATTCATAATTTTAATACGCCATTTTCAGATTTAATGTGTCTGTCGTCAATGAGGCATTGAAAATAAATTTCCTCGCGAAATGTAAACAAATGTGCAGAGACTAGTTATAATTAAGTGCAGTGACGCATGCTAATTCGTAATAAAGCTATGAGAAATGTGGAAATGAAATAATTGGAAGTGTAATTCGGCAAAAAAGTTGCAAAAGCCAATTATATAATTTTTTAAATTTGTTGAAAAAAAATTAGAAAAATTAAATTTGGAAAATTTTTTTTTTATAAAACTAATATTTAATTTAAAAAAATACATATATGTATTCTATATAAATATTAGTTATATTTCACTGAAGATTTTTACTTGCACAAATTTATTCCGGTGATTAAAATCAGCAATTATTTAGGGTCGGCAGTTAGCTAACCACGTCAAAAAACATTAAAATGTAAATAAATAAAGTATGTTTTGTTATATGCTATTGTACGAATTTGCGCTTTTTGTGATAAAACAAATTGCTAACATCCGCCTCGTCGCACCAAACTAATCATTAATTGGCTGTAAAATGCCATGCCTGCCAACTTATATAAAAACTACAGACATACATACTACTAAGTAGTATATAAAAAATTGTGTTGATTTTGCAATGACATTTGAAATATTATAGTGCAATTTATTATCTAAATTACACCATTTGCCATTAATGTGATGCATTTGAAAATTTATGTAGTTAAGTGTAACACATTTAAATAATTTTTTAGTTACTTTCTGTTGTATGCATTTTATATTATTTATTTATTTTTTAATAAATGGTCAGTTGAATTTTCTGCGCAAACAAAAATTTTCACAAAATTTAATAATATTTTATAATTTTTCAAAATGACTCGACTGCTGCCCATTTAACAAATGCGACCTTGAACTTGGCAATGATTTATATTTAATAAATTGCATTTAATTCATGAAAGTATTAATAATTTTTGACAGGTTTACAGAAAAAGAGTGAAAGAATAATGAGATAAATATATTTCATTTGAATTATTGACTAATTATATTTGAAAATTGTATAAAGCGGAGCTTTCTGTAACACTACAATCTTTTTGTGCATTTAGTAAATATTTGGATTTTTAAAATGGTGCTAATGATGTAATTTATTCGGAAATTCAATTCAGAAAGTTAAATTATAAATTCATAATAAATTACTTTCATTTCCGACAAAGGGAGTATAATAATATTAAAATAAATTCGCCATTTTTTTTGGTTTATGAACAACTGAGATTGAAATTTAATATCGGTGTTTAAGGGGATATACCATAAAAAATAAACGATTTTCGTGAATTTTTTTTAAAGAAATTACGTGATCGATTGTTTCGAAGATTTTTGCTCATAATAAGGTATATTTTCAGCTACCTTTGAAAATGTTTTCTTTACAAAAATATTGAAAAATAACGACATATAATGTTGTCTTAGGAGGTGCCCAAAAAAAGTTCCCAAACTGATGACATGATTCTGGCTGAATGTGTTGCTGAAACAAAAAAATTCAAAAAGGTTATAAAAGTGAAATGTATTTCCTATACAATAATAAGATTTAAGAAAAATTGTTGAGAAATATTTGAAAAATATTAAAAGTTGACAAAGTGGAGTAGTTCTGAAAAAAAATTCGTTTTTTAGATAAAAAATGGTCTTTGTTAAATGCCAAATTGACAATTTTCAAAAATATTCAAGAATACTCAGTTTAAATTTGAAGTCGATCGGTCAATTCCTCGTTGAGTTATGATGTCAGCAATTTTGAGAAGTGTCGTTTAGAGAAATACGCGTTTAGAGTTTCGACTATAGCTGCTTATACCATCGAGCGGTTGCTCTTTAGAACGCTGCCATTCTAAAACTATTCAATATACGATCTTACCGCTTTCACAGTATAATTTCGAAAGTGTAAACCGAATAAATCGCATAAGCCAAAAATAAAAAAATCGATTTGAAAATGTCACACTGGTATAGCCCCTTAAGAAACTCAGAGTTAATGCTATAATTTGTTATATCAAATAATAAAGCAAAGTTTCAAGCAAATCCATATTAATCAAATATATGGTATGGAATAACTCGAAAGTAAACACTTTTTTAAATAAACTTAACTATAAATTAAACCTAAGTTTCCACTACTCAAACTATACCAAAGTACTTCTCAATGAATTGTAATTATCTCCTACGCAGCTACTTCTTACTGCTACTTACAGAAATATGAACTTCTAACGCCCACAAGTATTTAGCAAAGAAACTAATTTGCGTACTTATATACTATATTATATTGCTGTGTATATAAGTATGCAAATACAGTGACTTACCAAAACTAAGTTAACTCTGCGCTTAATCATTCCAACCAACATAATTTCAATGGCAAACAGCGTTTGCATCACACTACGCTGAATTTCGACTGTAGTTAACTCAACTCAACTGAACTGAACTCAACTCGCCAAAATGCCAAAAAAATTGCTGGCAATGACGCAGTGGCTGCCGACAAGTTGTCATTCTTCACATTTTGCGCATTTCTGATCATTCAAGTTGTTACTACAAATATTTACATTTCAAACTAAGCGGACGTGTTTGAAATTTTCAATTTCGTTTATGCCACACACACACATTCGCATTTGCAAACGCCCACACAATGGACACTACGCCTCGCCTGGTTACGCTACGCTGTGCTGCGGCATGTCAGCGGCATCTGTGTAAATAGGCTTATTACTTTCAAGTGTTGTGGCGAATTTCCAAAAAGTAAAATTAAGCCATTTCCTACAAGCGCCAGTGTATGTTTGCTTGTGTGCGTGGTCACGTAGTTCGCGCTTGAGTTTATTACTGAAAAGTGACGCCAAAAATGTTTGTGTCCTAAAAACGTTAAATTCTATGCAGTCATGCATGTGATTAACGTATGTCAAATTTTAGTAATTTCAGCTCATATTTTAATAGCAGTTTGTGTAACATGCAACACGAATTGTTTTTGTGGTTGGATTCCTAGGTAAAAAAAATTTTTCTATGGCATGTTGATAGTAACAATGTTTCTGCAACAATGTTTTCAACAATTTAAATTTTATTTCAGTTTTAATATTGCTTTTGCAGAAAATTTTAATTTTTTGCAATGTTGCTGCAACAATGTTGCTTTATTATATATGCATATGTTGCTGCAACATTGTTGCTAAAACAAATTTTGATCAGAAAAATCCAGAAAAGACTTAGTTACAAGTTCCTGTATAGAAGAACGATAAGTTTATGCCAGCAACAATGTTGCAAGTAAAACTGTTGCATTGCTATTAGGAGTGCAAACCTTTCTGAAAATATTTCTGATATATCGTCTACTACCAGCGTGAACTTACGTACAATTTACTAAAAAAAACCCATAAGCCACTCAAGAAATCACATGATATAAAGGTAAATCATAGTTCTTATACAAAAAAAGACTCAACTACTTCTGACTTCCACTCCACCATAAATACTTTCCTTTAATTTGTCGAATGTATTTCTTCTCTAACCGTTCGACAAAAAAACGTGAAACAACTTTACAACACCACATTGGACCCATGTTAGTTATCTACCACTTAAACCTTGGGGACCTGCCGCCAATAATATTCAACTTGACCACACAAAAACTGTGTTCGCAAAGTTTCGTCTTTTAATGTGAAAACTTCAAGACACAATTTCTTTGCCGTGGAAACTTAAAAACTTTCTGCCAAAAGAACAGCTCCAACTACTTGCAGTTTCATATATTTTCGCTTAAAATGCAAATGTGTACTGACTTATATTGCGCATTTTTTGTCTTTGGCCAAGCCAATGAGTTTCCACTATTTACTGTTTAATCAAACGCATAGCAAAGCGACTGCCGAAAAGTTTTGTATTCGCAATTAATTCCTTGGGGGCCTGCGAACTTACATTAAATTTTAATTACCTTTTTCTTGTTGCTTCACGGGCATTAAAGTTGTCGCCGTTGCCGGTATTTTACCGCTTTTGGTTGCGCTCATAAATTATTCGCGCGCAGCTAGTCGAAGATTTTTGTATTTACTTAATGTACTTGTACCTAGAGAGTAACGGTAATTTCGGAAATTATACAATAATATATGTATTAGGGGTGTTCTAATTTATTTTTTAAAACCATTTTTTCAACCAAAAAATTTTATTTTTTATTTAAATTATAAACAGATGGCAGCACTTTTCAAACATTATTACAAATTTAAACTTTAGTTTAATGTTAGTAATTAATTAGTATATGTTGAAAACTCCTGTAGAGTTCGGTACGCAGAGTTATTGTGTTTTATTTGAGTACAAAATTATTTTATAATTTTAAACATATGGCAATAGATATATTTCCAACTAAAAGCTTTCTAATTTTTTTTAATATATATAATAACCAAACATGTAATATTTTAACCTTAAATGTTGCTGGTAAAAATTTTCAACAGGTGGCAACCCTATACCATTTTATTTCAAAACTTGCTATTACTACACTGAAAAACACTAAAAATAAATATTTAAATTCAACACTCAATTTTGTAATGCTTAGCAAGCGTGACGCAATTTCGTTACGCAACACATTTTCGTTGCAGTTGTTTGATTTTACTAACATACCTAAAAGAGAAACATTTCAAATCTTAGCTAGTTATTTTCAGTGTAAACATTTTTTTTTCAATCATGTTGCATTTACTAACAACCCTAATGTTCAGTGTACCAAGTTAAATCAAATAAGTCGAAATATAGCTGTTATAATTATAAATTTGCTGGCGTTAAAGGTGAAACGAATGCAAAATTTACACAAAAACTTTGCGTGCGAAATTATTTGCGAAAGAGTGAATTGAATGAAGTTCTTACCTGCTTAGACAGTTTATGATTTTAACCCTTGCAACGTAGGCTTTATTGCACTACCGAGTATTGTCTTGTTGACAGTGTCTTTATTGCTAGATTGTGACCGCTTGGGAAATTAAATTATGAAATATGAATTTGCTTTAGAATTGAAGAGGTGAAGGTAAGATACAATTAGATTCTAAATTACATGTGAGATATATTAAGCCATGAGGACTTCAGATATTATGATGGTTATATTAACAGATCTAAAATGTCAGAACGCAAAATTTGGAACAATTTTCCCTTAAATGTTGTCAGAGTATATCTCTGGCATAAAAAGTACCCAATTAAATTCCCAAATATACCTCGAGACTATTAGGAAATATATCCACAAATACCCATTAAAGTATGAAAATCTTTCTGCATATTATCTGTAAAATAATCCCCTATTTCCCACCTTCAACAATACTCTCATAAATATTTACAAGAGTATCCCATTAAAATGACTTCTTAAAATATTCATAATTATTCAACAACTTCAATTAAATACCAATAAATTACCAATAATGCCACAGCTTAAAATAATTAATGACCGCCGAATTACAGTTAACTGAATCATCATTTAATTTTATAGTAATTTAAATCATATTTGCCAGAAGCAGCCATAAAATAACTCAGGTCTTAAGAGCATCCAGTACTCGATTACCAATTCCCAGAACGCCAATGAGAGAACACAGAAGAAAGACCAGCTGAATGAAAGTGTTGAGTCTTGCGTCTGCGACAGCTTTCAATTAAATTGTGTATTAAAAACTTCAAGTGCATATAACGAGTTGCTGGAAGTGATAAAAGGGCAGACAGATATACCGCTCGGCGGTGCTCCCACTCGCGGGTCAGAGACAGTGTGAGTGAATTGAAATTATATGAAATATGCCTAGGTGTCAAGAGCCTTAATTTAACAGTAACTTAGTGAATAAGCGCCTATAAAACAAAAGCATTGATGTTGCTAGACGAGCTCGAGCAGTATGGTGTATGTATTTAAAACACTTTGGGTATGCCAGGGCGTATGATTAACCGACTGTAGCAGTTTATATTGGCAAGCTGACGCACATCAAACAAAATGTTAATGTACTCAAGGTGTCAAAAATTTAAAGTGAAATTATGGAATTTCGAATATTTAGTGGAAGGAAAATTCTTTATAATTTCAATATTATTTCGAAGTGAGCGAGAGTCACTCAAAATCTTTAATTAACTTTAATCAAGGAAAGTTCGTGAGGAATATATAACTGTATGCTTTAAAGCAAAAAAATAAATTTGGTAGGTTGCCACCTGTTTGGAAATTTCAACTAAAAAAATATTTTATAAAGAAGCATACAATACAGATATCAAGCTGAAGAGGTTTAAAGAATCAACCAGTTGAAAATATTTTTTAAGGGTTGCCACCTATTTAAAATTTATATTTCAAAAAAGTTTATGAAATTAAACAATTATTATAAATTGGATAACAAAACTAACTAAGCTCGTTTCAGATGTATTACAGATAAAATAATTTTTGCCACCTATTTTCAATTATTATTTTAGATATCAAAAAATATATAAATATTACAATATCGATAAAATTAATTGTGTTTCAGAATCAGTATTATCGGAGATATTTTTATTTTTATATATGTTGCCACCTATTTGAAAAAAAAATATTATTCGAATAACATAATTAAATATTACCAAATTGAAAGCAATAGTGGAACAAAAATAAATTGTATACATTTATTTTTAAATTTCTGGCTTCACTTCCTCTTTCCCTTATGCGCATATTTAAACCTCACGCAATTAACTCAAATAAAAAGCTGGACGGCAGTGACGTATTGAAATTCTCCATGGAAAAGTTGAAACACCGCTTTTCGATTAAAGCCACTCTATAGATAGCAATTACAGCAACATATTAAATGAGCTGAAACAACGGAAGTAATATTTCAACTTCCGTTATTGCCGACATTATTATACTGACAGTATCATTATTGCACAGATTACATGCATCCGCTTTGGCAGATCAATCAAATTGTTTGTATATGAAAAGAACTGCTGAGTAAACACGGATATAACTACGTAAACAAACGAGGGAAAATGTAAACAATATGTTTGTATGTATGTGGGTGTATGTATGTTTGTATGTGAGTACTGTTACACAGCTAAAGTTACAATTTAAAGATGCGTACGGTTGCTTAATTCCCTTGGTAATTTTAAACCGTCGCAATTCGCTACATTATTTAGCGCCTTAATGTAGTTAATAAGAAATTTATTTGGACAGTCATTAGCTGAAGGCTTTACTTAATGCGCAATTAGCATTTCTTTTGGTATTAACAGAAGACTCACTTTACAAAAACATGAAAATTGAAAGTAGGGGTAATTTACTGTTTGGAATATTACACCTTGGCATTCACTTTGATTTTAGGCAAACGTCGGCAATTACTCAAACCAGTAGCGTGAAATTTGCCGATTAAGTGCTCAGTAAAGGATAATTGGTGTGGGTTTATATGTAAAATTTCCTTAATATGAATAATAATTGAAAATTTAAATAATTTTTTAAAGAAATTTCCAAATATATTGTCGAAATTTTCCGCAGTATTTCCATAACAGCTCTTTATTTTTTAATTATAAATAATTTATTTTGCTTCGTTTTAAGCGTTAATTTTTATGTTATTTAACAAAGATCTAGCATACAAATTTTGACATTTTTTGACAGGTGGCAACTCTTTTTTAAATTTTTTTTTTTAATTTTCCAGACATTTTTCTCAAACTACTAGCGTTGAATACACTATTTGTTATATTATTATTTTTTATTATATACTCTTCGATTAGATGGCAACTCTATCTCAAATTTTTTTTTTCAAAATCTTCCGAAATAAATTCGCAAATCTTTTCAATCATAATCTATATAAACTTTGTAGTACTTTGTTTACTTTTTAAATCAGTGGCAACACTATTCTAAAATATTTATAAATTTACAATAATACGAGGGCTGCTATATATATTTCTGGCCTAATAATGAAAATAGTAATATTTATCAACGAAAATGGTTTTATTGTTTTTCAAAATATTCTCCATCTAGATTTATACATTTTTGCATGCGCTCAAATCAATTTTCGAAGCACTTTTTTGAGCCTTTTTTTGAGCGATTGTCAAATTGTGCGGGATCCAACGAGAACAAACCTTTTTTTACGGCCAGGTGTTCATGCAATATTGAATGTATGCTGGTGGGAGAAATGCATAGGCATGCCTCTATCTGAAGGTATGTAACATGACGGTCTTGCATTATCAGTTCACGTACGGCATCGATGTTTTCTGGCACAACGGCTGCTTTTGGACGACCTTCACGGAATTCGTCTTTGAGCGAGCGTCGGCCACGATTGAATTCGTTGTACCAGTTTTTCACAGTGCTATAGGATGGTGCTTCATAGCCATACAAAGATTTTAGTTCATCGATGCACTCTTGTCGCGATAATCCGCGTCGAAAGTTGTGAAAAATGATCGCACGAAAATGTTCACGAGTTAATTCCATTTTTTGCCGAGATGAATTTTTTAATTCCCTGTAAATAAAACAATTCACGATTAAATGACAAAACGTTCTAAGTGATGTTATGCTAAAAAATGTCAAACTTTCCAATGGAAATGTCAGATTGCACCTGGCAACACTGAGTGTTGCCTATGCCAGAAATATAGCAGCCCTCGTATAATATAGTCAATATAGTCATTTTATTAAGTCTGTACTTTTTAAGTGATCACACCATTAAATCCATTAGAAATCTTAAAAAAATATATATATAGTAAATATAAATATTTTAATACTTGAATGTAAATTTATAGCTTTCCTTTTGCTAACACTTCAAAGTTTTTAACGCTTCCTTTATTAAGCATGTGCCTTAATATCCGTACAGTTGATTTGAGAAAAAGAGATGAGAAAACTTGTCATTTCCAGCACATAAAATTTGTCATTAATACATGTACTTAACTTTGATACTTTATGAGAGATTTTTAACAAACAGCATTTAGGTTTTTATACTCTCGCAACCTGTTGCACAGAGTATCATAGTTTTGTTCACATAACGGTTGTTTGTGTCACCAAGAAATATAAGAGTTAGATATGGGGTTATATATACATAAATGATCAGGATGACGAGTAGATTTGAAATCCGGATGTCTGTCCGTCCGTCTGTCCGTCCGTCCGTCTGTCCGTCTTTCCGTCTGTCCGTGCAAGCGATAACTTGAGTAAAAATTAAGATATCTTAATGAAACTTGGAACACATATTCCTTGGCACCCTGAGGAGGTTGCTTTCGAAAATGGGCCAAATCGGTCCACTGCCACGCCCACAAAATGGTGGAAACCGAAAACCTTTACTGTGTCATAACTAAGCCATAAATAAAGTTATGAAAATGAAATTTGGAACATAGGATCCCATTAGGGAGGGGCACATTTGGATGTAATTTTTTTATTTTTGGAAAAGTGGGCGTGACCCCTCCCCCAAATAGGGTTTTTGTATATAACTCGCAAACCAATAAAGCTATATAAGCCAAACTTTCTACAGTCGTTTCTTTTAGCCATTTCTTTATACAGTCCAAAAATGAAAGAACTCGGATAATAACCACGCCCACCTCCCATACAAAGGTTAGGTTGAAAATTACTAAAAGTGGGTTAACTCTCTAACGAAAAATGTCAGAAATACCAAATTTTACATAAGAAATTGCAGAAGGAAGGTGCACTGAGATTTTTTTACAAAATGGAAAATGGGCGTGGCGTCGCCCACTTATGGGTCAAAAACCATATCTCAGGAACTACTCGACCGATTTCAATGAAATTCGGTATATAACACTTTCTTGGCACCCTGATGACACGGGTGGAATATGGGCGAAATCGGTTCACAACTACGTCTACTTCCCATATAACTCAATTTTGAATTCCATCTGATTCGTTAACTTTATAATGTATTCATAAGGAACCAATGAAGCTAGTGGAATAAAACTTTACACAAATACTGTATTTGAGCTGTGACATCACTTGTGGAAAAATTGTCAAAATCGGACCATGACTTTTCAAGACCCCTGATATCGAACATGAAGAACTCAGTGCCTAAGGTTAATTTTTCACCGAAAATATAGGTAAATCCCTCAGATATTTTAATGTAATTCATTCCCTCTGAATTTTTTTCTTATAACAGTTTCTCTCTGTACCTGAAATGGTAAAAATCGGGTCATAACTTCCCCCAGATCCCATATACCTAATTATAAGTAATATTAAATTAAGTGAACGTATAGTCTTCGATACATTGTATCTTAGTGGTGAAAACGAGTGAAATCGGTTTAGGAATTATCTCAGTCCCCATATACTATTTATGATGATTTTCGTTATTCTATTGAACTTTATACCAAATATATGGGTCGACTTGTGTTATCTTTATAAAATTACAACAATAAATTGCGAGAGTATAAAATGTTCGGTTACACCCGAACTTAGCCCTTCCTTACTTGTTTATACTACTTCCATTCACATCATTTCAATATTATCTTTCCGCTTTTTTATGATTTCATTTAATAGCTGTCTTCTTAACCCTACATACATTATAGCTAACACATATGAAATTATTATTGTCTACATTGCACGTTATAATAATTCTGAAAAAGTTAATGTGTTCAATGCAGACAAAAAAGTTTTGATTTTTCACACGATTTGTTGAAATAAAAATTAAGCACCCAAATCACGTGCCATAAATGGCTATTATATTTAATTTTATTAGCTATCAGTAGTTCCTGCTTGTAATAGCAATGTGGTATGACAAACGGTGAACGCCATTTATATAGAAATGGGTAAATATAGAAACACATATCGCTTCGCTTTATAAAAGAGAGTGGAATGCATAGAAGTGCATATAAATTTTTGCAGAGATTCAATTTTTGAAAGGGACACTTTGTATAGACTGTTCATTCGTTTCTCAATTAATATATGTATATCATTTTTGGGATGGATAAAGCTCAAATATAGACCATTTTATTAATTTCTTGATAAACGGTTATATACATACATCTAAACATAACTGCTCTTTATGAAAACAGTGCTACAATTCATTTCGAAATTTAATTAACTGTCTATTCTGTTTACATTGCAAAATTAAAAAATAATAGTTTTAATCATTGAGGTGATACAAAATAATTAATTTGTAATTAATTTGTAATAAATTGGATGATGTTCAGTCCATTTGTTTTAGTTACTGCTCATTGAGCACAATATTCGTTTGTGCCGAACTCCTGCTCCCTAAATATAAGGAAGCAGTCTTGTTAGCTCCATTTTATAAGTAAATATTGTCATTCAATTTAATTATACATATATGTTATCTGTTTTTGTAATTTCAAATAATAAGTAGCAAAAGTATCTAGCGCTCCACTGCGTATGAGTAATATATTCGTCTCATATTTCATTTAATCTGTGATAGAGCTTATTTCAGAATTTCAAACACTTTAATTCTTAAAAGTTACTAATATTTTACATTTATTGTTACATACAAAGCTTTTAGAATAAGAACCTGGTTTGTTTCTTATATACAGTAGCGGACAAAAAAACGGGACACTTACTTGCAATGACTTTAAATCGATGTAGTATTAACAAATCAAACAAAAAAGTATTTATATATACTTTATTGTATATCCGTTATTCGGATACAAGAAAACGCTTGTATTTATTTTCCTGAGTGCACACGTCATTGCATAAAATGGAAAGTACAAAAATGTCAAAATTGAGTGAAATTGATAAAAGAGCAATTTTGGCTTTGCGGTCTCAGAACTTGAGTATACACAAAATTTGTGAACAAATATAGTTTAGTTATCCTACTATCAGTGTTTTACTTCAAAAATATCCCAAGACTGAGTCTATAAAACACAAAGCTGGCTCCGAACGCCCGAAGAGGGTTTACTGTCAAGGATGACCACCATATTAAGCGGACTAGAATTCGGAACAAATTCAAAACCGATGAAGACATTAGAATCGATGTTCGGAAACTGAATGGAACCGATATTAGAACACAGCGCCTGCAAAAAACCGGACTAACTAGCCGTTGGCCATCCAAAAACGCACTTTTTTCAGTAAAAACGCGACAAAAACGCCTCCAGTGCGCTAAGTTGCACGAAATTTGAACCAAGGAGTATTGGAGAAAAGTCATATTTTCAGATAAATCCAAAATTAACCACTTCGGTTCATACGATATGTCGCACGTTCGCAGAAAAGTTGTTGAACGTTTCTATAATGCATGTGTCAGAAGTACCAGGCGGGACCCTAATGATCTGGGGGTGTTTTTGTTATCATGGTGCTGGAAAGTTGCCCTTAATTGCTGGAAATGTTAACTCAATTAAATGCCAACAACTCTTACTGGAGAACATGGCCCCTTCAATTGAAGAGCACTTTTCCTATATGGACCACGTAATTTTTCAGGATGATCCAGCACCATGCCATCGAGCCAAATCGAAATATTAAGTGAAGACATTTAGGTATCTCTATCATTATTACTATTTTCAAAAAGCCAGCATCTTACACTTAGAAAAAATCTATCATTAAAAGATAAAGCTTCGCAATGTGGCATTTAAAAAACTTTGCCGATATTTTTCTTAAAGGATTGGTTTGAAAATGTCAAAGAAAAGAGGAAAATTACTTCTGTCTTTATTTTTGGTAAATTATATAATATTACTTTGAATTTACATGTTGCATACTTTTAGTATATCTTTTGTGCTGACCTGCTCTATAGCCTTGTTACAGTGGCGCTCAAATATTTTAAGTTTCGGTAGCCGTTTTAGTACCAATGAAATAAATTACAAACAAACATACATGCATTCAAGTGAAGTTAATAAAAGCGTATTAAAAAGCCAAATATCATTAAATGAGATTGAAGATCGGTAGTAAGAATAAATTATTTATGGACCCAAGAAAAATAAGTTTAAATATTTCATGTGAAAAAGCTTGATATTTTCTTATATTTTACAGGAAAAGTAGACCAAATTCAAAATTGCTCCAAAAACTGATAATTTAGGAGTATGCTTAAAGGGACGACCACCAATTCTCAATCGAGTAGGCTTTCTGTGTTGCTTTTACTCTCACTCATTTACAAAATCTTAAACACCAGCGCACGCTTGTGGTCCACTGAAGTACAAAGTGTACATGAAATGTCTGATTTTCTCAAAATGAATACATTTCACCAGTGAGTAATTATGCGCATAATTAAAAGAAGCCATGCAACAGACAATGACGAAATCATAAATAAAGATGCGATCGACTATAATTATTATGACAGCACGGCATACATACATACTTACGCAAATGCAATCAAGCATGAATGCACATAACTACAGTAATCACCAAAAGGCATTAGAACAAACACACACGTGTCTTGTATACTCATATTTGGACAATGTAATGACAATTTGGATGCTACGAGCGCCAGCATGGATTATGACATTGAAATGCAGCAACAACACAAACAACAACAACAAAGATGGCCAGTAAACCTTTAATTCATAGCACTTCCAAGAAGATCTATTATGACAGGCAACAAAGAGAAATAAAGCGCTTGTGATGTTGATGATAATGATGAAACAACAACAGTAACAACAACAAATTAATCCAAACCAAAAGCAACAAGTAAATGGTGTACAAATTACTACACATGTAGTAAGTATTTATCAGAGCCGGAGGGGAGCACAACATTTCTGTAGAAAAAAATTTTGGAAGAAGAAACGTAATTCGACACATTTGTTTGTATGTATGAGTGTAAATATGTCCATCCATAACTTAACTATTGACCATAGTGCCAGTATAGCTAGTGCGCTAACTCATGCGTATAATTTTAATAACATAATGACACAAGCTCAACTCATTGTGGGCAGTAGCAGCAGCAGCATTTGCACACGCTGTCTAGACAATTTTCACGTTAAAATGCCGAAAAGTACAAAAAAAGAATTGAGAATTTTGTGAAAATTTTCATTCATGAATTCACCGAAACAAAAGTGTGCATAATCAGTAAAAATGATAATTCCAATTTATCCTTATCGCTCACGGTATTTGCGGTTAAGCCGATTTAAGTTAAGCAATTTTGTCTGCTGATTACAAATGTAAATCTATTCATGAGTTTTTATTGAACTAGAAACATGTCGAACGGAAATTATTCATTTGGAAGCGAAGGTTGCCATCAATCATGTTGAACCTTTATCTAGGTATGAAAAGCTTAGCGTTTTTTATGAAGAAAAGATTTTTAATGAATTTTGCGAATTTTTTTTTCAGAATGTCTACCTTTCTTTAGAGTGACTAGGCATATATTTTCAATATCGGAGACTGATTGAATATTCTTTATTTAAGTGTTGTTTTTATTATTTTAGATGACAGGTTTGCCTCATTAATTTCATCTAGTTTAAAATAATATGATAAATTAATCTCAGTGGGAGCGTGAGACGATCGATGTGAATTATGATTAAATAATGGTTAAAGTTGGAAAATTCATTTCGAACATTCATACAAAATACTAAAATCAAATAAAACTATACTACACCGAGAAGACAATATCTTAATTGAAAGACCAATTGTAAGTGACTCTATACTTACCGTTAATTCGTATTTAAAATTCCAAGAAAGCAAGAATTAGAGAGATCGAATTAGGATGCATAAAAACGCCTTTCAAAATTCAGAAATTACTTGTCTTCCTTAAATCGGTTTGTGTCACTTGAATGTATGGACTTATATCCTTTTCACACAGCCAAATTAATTGAACAATTAAAATTTTGATTGAGAAAACCAGTTTTTGCCCTTCAAACTGCCGGATAATCGGTAATCAAACAGCGGTTACACATTTTTGTTTTTCATTTTCATAAGAAGTTGGTAAGTTTCATCAGCTGATTGCTATTTTTTTATTTATTTCCAGCAGCGACGTCTACCGTCGTGTGAATAACAACTTGCAAACAAAAAATGTATCTATAATTACAAGTATGGTCTTTGTCACAGTGTTGCATTTAATTTTCCAGTCGATTAAGATTCAATTAAAAACTAATGTAGAAATATTTGATTTTTCTTTTGTTTGGATCGATCTAAATCAGCGTTTTAATCGAGCAAAGGCCGGTTAATTTATCAATTAGCTCCCGTCGTTTTTTTGTAAATTTAAGGCTTTTTTCACTTAGTACAGCCTCACCGTACATATCCGAAAGCGTTCGATGAGCCTCAGCCGCACTTTTCTCGAAATTAAAAAAGAAAAGCTAAATTTCCCGCAAATGTTGAGAATTCGGCTCAAAAAGTGGCATTTTTTCAGTTGAGAATAAGTTTGGGATGCAAACAGATCTCTACAAAATTTTGTTAGGTTAATGTTGACACAAATGTCCAAGATCGATATAAAAAAATCGATTTAATCGACCGATCTCATTAATTATGAATGCTATGTTAATCAAATTTAAGGGTAACCCTAATATTTAGGAGCAGGATTGGTTTATATAGCTCTCCTTGCTGACTTCTCAGTACTAACTTCCAAAATACTAGCAAAGCAAAACATTACGAGGAAGGAAACATCGATTTTTTTTTTCACTTGCGGGCCACAGCATTAATTATTTCTAATTTTTCAATTAAAACTTTGAGCAACTTTTTTTAACTTTTTGAATTAATGGGAGCATTATAACAGCTTTAAGTTAATTAAATTCTGACAACATTTGTAAAAAGTCTTCAACTAATTGCGAAGTATTGTATTAAAAACAAATAAGAAACAGGATCCATCTTTAATAACTTAAAATGAAAATAACTGGAGCTACAATTCACCTGCTGCAAGTCAAATAAACTAAAATGCGTAATTTATGTACCAAACTGGTAAACAACTCCATTCAAAAACGCGTCGGATAAGCCAAGTAAAATGGAAATTTATTGTAAAAAAATATTAAGAAGAAAAACAAATTTGTTATACATTATGCAAAGCAGGCGACCAGGTAAAAAAGCAACTTTATTGCCAACAAGGAAGAGCGCCATGTCGCCGGTTAAATGTATTGCATTCATCACTCTTCAAATACAATTGCAGTTAACTCTACAAATATTTGCTAATAGAAAGTACCGGCTCAGCAACTCTATTTTGCACTATTTTCGTTCAAACATATTTGCCCAATAAATTGAGGCAGTCAACCGCAAGTTAGGTACACACACACACACGTGCAAAGCAAATATACAATATAAACATACTTGTATATACTCATACTCATATATAGTATATAGTGACTGCATATCAAATAAACTGCAGGTGCTACACGGCGTATGAGCAACAAAAAACTGCAAATGGCTCAATTTTGCACCTGTGACTGTGCTGCTTTGGTGAAAAACAAGCCGCTTACTTTTCACTTAGTTGCATGTGTTTAAACGTGTGTATCGTTTTACTTATATGCTTAATATATTTCAGTTATTCGTATATGCAAGCTGGCGCAGTTTTTGGGCACTTCCGTTCATAACTTGATCAGCAGAAAATATGTTGCTCTTGAACTGATGTTGATGTTGAACTGATTTGAAACGCCAAAATTCGACTATTGGAAATTTACTGTATTTAAGAAGCTTTATTTTTGCTATGAAAAACTATAATTACTAGCTGATTTACGCGATTGAGAAAGTGTATTCAGCATAAAAACAAACAAGAGTGCCGAAAACTATTATATGAGGTATATGGAGGCTAGAGAAAATGCTAAACCGATTTTTCGAAAATATTTTTAAACGGTTTCTGGCAAATCGCGTGTCATCAGGATAGCGCTTGGTTGAACCAAATATTTTCCATAGTGTGAGAGCTACAAAATTTTTTTCTAACATACTTGAAACAATTTTCCTCAAAATAAACTATAAAAGGACACAATATGATTCTTTATACAATTTTAATGAATTAAAAACAAAAACTGTACAATAATTTGCGAACGAAACATAACTAACATAACATAATTAACATTTCAAACTTAACATTTTTCATTTATAATTAAAATACTTTCAAGGGGCACATCTAGTGTAACGGCCTAAAAAAAGGCGATTTTTGGGAATTTTTATTAAAAAAACTACTGTATCAATTATTTCAAAATTTTCAGAATATATTTATACATGTTTCAAGAATATACAGTGAAATTTTTGAAGAAAAAAATTAAATATTTTTTAAGTTATAGTCGACCTCCAAAGGCGCGATTGCTGCAGTGATTCCGGCCTTCTCCGTGGATGAAATCTAAAAAAAATTCTCCTTAAACTAGATAATATTGTCTGTACAATGACCTACGATAAAATAAAATCAAAAATTGACAATATGGCGGCTTTTTAAAATAAATAGTCGAATTTTACCCAAAATTTTGGTCGTTTTTGGCCTGCCAAAATTCGATTTTTTGATCAGATCTAAAATCGATAGGTCCATTGTACGGAGAAATATATATAGAACATTTAAAAAAAAATTTAGTGATCGGATCATTTGTTTTTGAGTAATCACTGCAGCAAATTCGGAAAATGCTGTTTCAAAAAAAACGCGTTTAAAGATAAAATGATCGTTTTCACTGTTACCGTACATACATACAATACACACTTTGACCCACACATTCGTCATATATATTGTATAAAGTCCATTGAAAGTTGGAAACCATAATATTAGGTTAGAAGCACCGAGGTCCTCGTGTTCGATATATGGGGCCTTAAAAACCTATGGTCCTATTTCGGCGATTTTTAGAATGGGGCTGCCACACTATTAACATACTATTTGTGCAAAGTTCTGCACCGATATCTTCACTAGTGCTTACTTTATATATTGTAAAGCAAACGATTCAGATCGACTTCAAAGTTCTGGTATATAGGAAGTAGGCGTGGTTGTAAAGCGATTTGGCCTATTTTTTTGACCCATAAATGGGCGACGCCACGCCCATTTTCCATTTTGTAAAAAAATCTGAGTGCAGCTTTCATCTGCCATTTCTTATGTGAAATTTAGTTGTTCTGCCGTTTTTCGTTAGTGAGTTAACCCACTTTTAGTAATTTTCAACCTAACTTTTGTATGGGAGGTGGGCGTGGTTATGATCCGATTTCTTTCATTTTTGGACTGTATTAGGAAGTGGCTAAAAAAAACGACTGCAGAAAGTTTGGTTTGTATAGCTCTATTGGTTTGCGAGATATGTACAAAAAACTTATTAGCGGACGGGGCCACGCCCACTTCCCCAAAAAAATTACATCCAAATATGCCCCCTCCTAGTGCGATCCTTCATACCAAATTTTATTTCCATAGCTTTATTTATGGCTTAGTTATGGCACTTTATGTGTTTTCGGTTTTCGCCATTTTGTGGGCGTGGCAGTGGTCCGATTTTGCTCATTCGGACGCAACCTTCCTATGGTCCCAAGGAATATTTGTGCCAAGTTTCATCAAGATATCTTAATTTTTACTCATGTTACAGCTTGCACAGACGGACGGACGGACAGACAGACATTCGGATTTGAACTCCACTCTTCACCCTGATCTCTTTGGTATGTATAACCCTATATCTAACTCGTTTAGTTTTGAGTGCTACAAACAACCGTTATGTGAACAAAACTATAATACTCTCTAGCAACTTTGTTGCGAAAGTATAATAATAAGAAACGGGAAATACACTTTTTCGAATTCGGTTACATTTATTTGCATTCTTATTTGGCGTTTAACATGAAACGTTTCGATTTTGGATTTTTCCTCCGCAGATAAAACAATTCCTCGTCCCAAATTGTACAACAATTTGGAAAAAAAAACTAATCAATTAAGCACCACAAAAAATTTGGCCCTTGTGGTTTCCACATTATTGGGACGCTATCTTGATGACGTAATTTTCGTTTGCAAATTTTTGTACTGGAAAAATACTATGGAAAATATTTGGTATCAACCAAGCATGCTTGGGGGAGCGCTATACTGATGACACGCAGTGTATATAGGACCCAGGGAAATTGTTGGACCGATTTCACCAAAACTGCAGTATATCTTGAAAAATATGTTGACTTAATCCTGTTAAGATAACTATCAAATTGACCAATATATAAGATATAAAGTCGAACGAAAGTTCGATAAATTTTGTATTAGGTATGTAGGGTCTAGAAGAAGTACTAATCCGATTTAATTAATTCTTGGCATTGTGCCACGCTATGATTTGAAGATTCTGTTATGAACGGAATTGTCCATAAAGTTACTTAGATATGTATAATAATTCCTCTTTCCAATATCCTTAAATTCATCTTTGCTTTCACTAAACCATATTTTAGCACTTCCTCACCTAATTAACTACATTGTACTATACTTAATCAGCTTTAATTAACTTAAATCTAGCGAACGACCCTTCACTCACCAGACGCGCATACGATCAATGAAAATCTGAAGGGTAAAGAGTAAAACATTCCTTTTTGCAATGCAATCCATCAGTTGTTCAACTTTCTGTGCGCCCCATTAACTTTATGTGCACTATGTGGTGTATATATAGCCTGCAAATCCATTTTATTGATAAAAGCCTGCGCACATGTCAGTTCATTCATATGCCCAAGCACAGGCAGGATGAGTGAGAGTGCGTGTGTATGACTGGGCATTTATTTGAATTGTCCACTCATCCATCATGGCACCTTCGCCTCAACAGTTTATTTGAATGCGTGTGCGGCTTAATTTGTTGATTTGTTCTTTACACTCATATAACTATACATACACACATACAAGTATTTACAACAACACCACATTTGATGGGTCAGTGAAGGCAGGCATAAAGTGACTGCTCATCGCTTATGGTATATACCTATATATATATACTCCTATAGTGATCCATTGCAGCACACCATTTGGCCAGACAGATAGCTGCGTGGGCTGGCACCGATTTATGAGTTGCGAACTTTGTAAATTCGCTACCAATTTCACTATTTACCTTAGCACTTTGCAATCTAGCACACGATAAAGGGTGTTAAGTTATGCTATGCTTACACACTGCACATACGCAAACATATGGAGTCTTACATAAAGTGTAGTCTGGTTCGTAAAATGAGCAGGGCTAATAGTTTTTTATTACCGCAGCAATATTGCACTGATTTTTCGATAACCATTTTGTACTTGGTGATTACCAGGTAGTCTGAGAGAGAGAGAAATAAAAATAGAGAGGGATAAAGGGAGAGAGAAAGGTTTATGAGAACAGTATCCAGGGTTGGGAATTAAAAGAGATATATTTGCTAAACGAAACAGAGAGAGTGAAAGCGACTGAAGTACGCGAATACGAAGCACTTGAAAATTAGAGCAGTCGATATTTTAAAAAAAAAAAATCAGAAAAATAAAAAATATATATTTCAAGATCAAATTGGCCTTCTTCCAAAATCAGATTAAGATTAGTTCCCCGATCACTTTATAAATGTTGTTTCTGTTCTATCTCAAGTCACAAGGTCCCAAATATATTTTTTACTCGTTGCCAACCCCTACAAAATCAAATTTACTCCTGCATCAATGCCCGCGCCAATGTGTTGACTTACCTAAAAGCATACACAAATGCCTGCTTGTATTTCATATAATAGTTAAAGCCGTGAGCAGTGCTTTCGCATATGTGATTGCATTTTCTCCCCCACTGAATTCAACTGCGTGTTTTACATATCATATGCCACGAAATGCACCCCTGTTGCTTACATGAATTTAACTATCGGAATACAATGCTGATCACCGGCGAGATTTTATTATTTTAAAAGTGCATTTAAAATCTGTTTCCATTAAAAGAAGCTTACGGGAAATCCACTAAAATATGTAGAATTATTACTCATGACCTTCATGTGCTTCATATATGGTATTTTCATCAATTGAATGTGATTTCAGTATATCAAAACTTTAAAGTAATATATTCATTAGAGGTATTTTTATATATAAAATACAGAAAAATTGAAGAATTTTCGGTTATTTTGGGTTTATAACTCTGCCAGAATTTGGTGTATTTAATAGTTAAACAGATTTTCGCTAATGTGGACAACGTAACTGCGATTTATAAATATCATTGTGTCAGTACAAATCTCCTCCATTTATCTGCATAACTGATATAATCTTCTCAATAACTCATCTAATGTTGGTTAACTGAAACTAATTTATCAGCTTATACCTTTTATTTGAGTTTAGTTTATATCTTACATTAAAAATCTTTACCATGGGTACGGTTTCGTTGCTTCAAACGGAAGCTATTTTAAAGGGCTATACAAGTGTAACCCATGCAAAATTAGTCGATTTTCGAGAATTTTTTTAAAGAAAGTACTCGCTCGTATGTTTCGAAGCCTTTTGGATGTAATAATGTATTTTTATACTCTCGCAACAAATGTTGCTAAAGAGAGTATTATAGTTTTGTTCACATAACGGTTGTTTGTAACACCCAAAAGTAAACGAGTTAGATATAGGGTTATATATACCAAAGTGATCAGGGTGAAGAGTGGAGTTCAAATCCGAATGTCTGTCTGTCCGTCCGTCCGTCCGTCCGTCCGTCTGTGCAAGCTGTAACTTGAGTAAAAATTAAGATATCTTGATGAAACTTGGCACACTTATTTCTCGGCACCATAGGAAGGTTGCTTTCGAAAATGAGCAAAATCGGACCACTGCCACGCCCACAAAATGGCGAAAACCGAAAACACATAAAGTGCCATAACTAAGCCATAAATAAAGCTATGAAAATAAAATTTGGTATGAAGGATCGTACTATGAAGGGGCATATTTGGATGTAATTTTTTTGGGGAAGTGGGCGTGACCCCGCCCCCTACTAAGTTTTTTGTACATATCTCGCAAACCAATAGAGCTATATAAACCAAACTTTCTGCAGTCGTTTTTTTTAGCCACTTCTTAGTACAGTCCAAAAATGAAAGAAATCGGATAATAACCACGCCCACCTCCCATACAAAGGTTAGGTTGAAAATTACTAAAAGTGGGTTAACTCACTAACGAAAAACGTCAGAAACACTAAATTTCACATAAGAAATGGCAGATGTAAGCTGCACTCAGATTTTTTTACAAAATGAAAAATGGGCGTGGCGTAGCCCACTTATGGGTCAAAAACCATATCTCAGGAACTACTCGACCGATTTCAATGAAACTTGGTTTGTAATAGTTTCCTTACATCCCAATTATATGTTGTGAAAATAGGCCAAATCGCTTCACAACCACGCCTACTTCCTATATACCAGAACTTTGAAGACAATCTGATTCGGTTACTTTACAATATATAAAGTAAGCACTAGTGAAGATATCGGTGCAGAACTTTGCACAAATACTATGTTAATAGTGTGGCAGCCCCGTTCTAAAAATCGCCGAAATCGGACAATAGGTTTTTAAGGCCCCATATATCGAACACGAGGACCTCGGTGCTTCTAACCTAATATTTCCAAATTGGTTTCCAACTTTCAATGGACTTTATACAATATATATGACAAATATGTGAGTCAAATTGTGTATTATATAATATAAATAAAGTTAAATAAATAAATTGCGAGAGTATAAAATGTTCGGTTACACCCGAACTTAGCCCTTCCTTACTTGTTAAGATATCGTTTTGAAATTTTACAGATGCTATTTTCTCTTCAAGAAGCTGCTCATTTGTCGGAACTGCCGATATGGGTCCACTATATCATATAGCTGCCATACAAACTGAACGATCGAAATCAAGGGCTTGTTTGGAAAACTTCCGCGTTTTACTACATATCTTCACGAAATTTTGTGGGAGTTATTGCTCATAGAAATAATTTAATCTCCGTAAAACCTTTTCAAATCGGTTCACTATAGCATATAGCTGCCATACAAATTGAACGATCGGAATCAATGAAAATAGGAATACTTATCAACGAAAATGGTTTTATTGTTTTTCAAAATATTCTCCATCAAGACTTATACACTTTTGCATGCACTCAAACCAATCTTCGAAGCACTTTTTTTGAGCTTTTTTTGAGCGATTGTCAAATTGTGCGGGATCCAACGAGAACAAACCTTTTTTACGGCCAGGTATTCATGCAATATCGAATGCATGCTGGTGGGAGAAATACATAGGCATGCCTCTATCTGAAGGTATGTTACACAACGGCTGTTTTTGGACGGCCTTCACGGAATTCGTCTTTGAGCGAGCGTCGGCCACGATTGAATTCGTTGTACCAGTTTTTCACAGTGCTATTGGATGGTGCTTCATAGCCATACAAAGATTTTAGTTCATCGATGCACTCTTGTAAATAAAACAATTCACGATTAAATGACAAAACGTTCTGAGTGATGTTATGCTAAAAAATGTCAAACTTTGACCAATGAAAATGTCAGATTGCACCTGGCAACACTTAGTGTTGCCTAGGCCAGAAATATATATAGCAGCCCTCGTATGGAAAATTTTCGCATTTGACGTGGTATCTTCACGAAATTTGACATGGATTACTGCTTAAGGTAATAATATAATCTCCGAAGAAATTGTTCAGATCAGTTAACTATATAACCTTAATGTTTCTAGCAAACAACCCGGCTAAAAAGAATTAGTAAAATGTTTTTTTTTTTACTTACTTTTTCTTACGTCTTTAGATTTGCTGAAACACATAGTTACTAAAAGAAATGCACCTGTGAAGGGTACGTACAGCCGAAGTTAAAGTTTTTTCTTGTTTTATAATAAATATATTCAAGAATACTCAGTTTCAATTTGAAGTCGATCGGTCAATTTCTCGTTGAGTTATGATTTAAAAACTATTCAAGATAGACCTCACCGCTTTCACAGGATATTTTTGAAAGTATAAACTATCGAAAAAATCGATTTTTTTAAAGAGTCCCTGGTATAGCCTCTTAAAGTCAACAATAAAAGGCGTGTCTGTTATATAGCTACCATTTACCCCGTTTTGAGTCGAATTTATATTTTTGATATGAGATCGACTAAAAATAGCTGACAATTGCTCAGAAACGTCGATTTCATCTATCCTAGTAAAGCTTGTATTTTTCGAAGCAGGAAACAATTCAGAGCAGGATTTTAACATCAGAAAACAGGTAAATAATATTCAAGTATTACATTTTCATTAGCCAAGTAATGCTGTAATCACCAGCGGTATACGGGTCTTAGTGACTATGAAATGATTTTTTATTACGAATGTAACTCTTGAGTAGTGTCCTGTTCTTCACAAAAGATAATAAAGCGATTTGGTTACACTCTGCGACGAATAATGTGCATTTTGGTATAGTGATGACCAGCGGATACTATATTCACGCTAGTAGCCTTAAACAATTAAGTTCTTACTTTTTTCCAATTAAGTTATGAGGAAAACTGAAAATAAATCACTTTACATTTCCTTTTTTCCAACTTTCTCTTTATATCCTCCGAATATAATTAAAAGGCAACTCACATTTCACAGAGACGACATATCTCTAAGTGCTCCAAATTGATATATTCGTGTATTCCAACAAAAAAAAAATATTTAATTTATGTACGAAAGTCTTGAATTATGAGCGCGATACGAGTTATGGTCAAGGGCCAAGCCACATATTAATTTGGCGCAATCCTTTGCAAGGAGTTTTTCTTTGGAAGCAGAATCTGTAAAGAAACGAAAATGTAAAAATTGTTTTATATGCAAAGCAGCAAGGTGATATATGCGCATATATATGTATATGTATGTGGTTGTGTTTCTGCGAATGAATGAATAATATAAGCGAAATATGTATTTCCCATTCAAGCCAGTAGCCTTGCATTCATTAATACAACTCCGTGTACGCGCTTGCAGCCATTCATCAGCGCTTGCGGAGACTACATTACACCAATGCATAATGAACTGCGGCCAACGAAATTTACATAGCCACACACACACATATTCGCATGCGGCTTCTCCTTCGATTAGTCGGGTTGGGCACGCCACGAATGCCATATACGAGTACAAATGCCAGGGCCAATGCCAGGGCCAACCGACCGACCAAGCGTGTGAACCCGACCGCGAACAAACGCAAAATCTTGTTCCTCAGCAAGCTCATGGTGAGCACAACTCGCTTAGTACTAGCACACGCCATTATGTGGGCTCCTTAGCGTGCTGCTGACCTGGCTTCAAGGGCCACTCACTTTTCGCTTTGCGCCCCAAACAAGTGCGCCTTCCAACTGCGAGATTTTGCTGCACTCAAGTGAGTGAGCGCGCGCTCAAATTAAAAGCGTTGTGTGGCTGTAAGACTGGCGGTTGGAACGGCTGAGCGCGAGGCAATAGCTGCAAGTCAGCAATGGTGGCAGCAAAAAAGAATCGAAAAGTTTTCAACAGTTAGCAGGTGGTAGCCGGGCATAATTCCATTTGCATATTTTATAGTAATAAAAATACTTGCCGGCGTATTGTTTAGCAGCGCTACGCTGCGAACGGTATCATTACGTATCCACGCGGTTTTCGGAGAATGTTTGCATGGCATTGCGGTTGTTGGGGTAAAGTTTAAGTATGCAGCTGCAATTACTTGCAATAGATGGATGCTTTTAAATAATATGGAATGGTATTTTGGGGCGTCAATTCTTCTTTAGTTCTTTTATAGAATACACTAAAAAGTATTAAAACCCGAAATTGGCTTATTTGCAGATCATTTAAACCTTCATTACTATAAGATACCAGTTACAGACTTATTCATCCACAGCTATTTTTGAGCAATATCTTAAGCAACTACAAGTGCAAACCCAACAAGTAAAGAAGGGCTAAGTTCGGGTGTAACCGAACATTTTATACTCTCTCAAGTTATCCTCTGTTAGTCCTCTGAGATTCGTTAAAATATCTGAATCGGTAAAAAATTTATTCGAAGCTTTGAAGTCCTCATGATCGATAAGTGAGGAATTGAAAACTTATGGTCCGATTATTAGAAGGACGATGCCGCGCTATAAATGTAGTATTTATGCAAAGTTCTGTTGCGATATCTTCACTAGTGCTTATTTTATATATTGTAAAGTAAACGAATCAGATCGTATTCAAAGTTCTGTATATAAGAATTAGGCGTGGTTGTGAACCGATTTGGCCTATTTTCACAACATATCATTGGGATGCAAGGCTTAGTAGTTTACTAGATTTGTACAAAAAAATTACATTCAAATATGCAACATCCTTTGTACCAAATTTCAATCTCATATCTTAATTTATGGCTTAGTTATAGCTCTTTAATCTGAAGAGTTTAGTAGAAATTTTTACAAACAAATAGTTCTTTGGTTCTCGAATAATTGGTTTTCTAACTGTATATATCCTATTTTGATACCGACATCTACTTTCGATCTATAACACAATATGGCAAAATCGACGTTTTTTGGGTACTGGAGCAAATAGAACTTTTCCTGGAGATTGAGTCATAAGTAAAAAAAAAATGTTCTCTGTTCTCAAACGCCATTATTAAATATAGTATGTAAGATACCAAGAGTATAAATATATGGGCATAATCTATCTTTCCTTCATATTCAAATGGTGTGTAAGATTTTTCGGTCAAGCTTATTTGACAGATAATATAGATAGTTGAAATTGTATCTTAAAATAAAACAAGTAAGGAAAGACTAAGTTCGGGTGCAACCGAACATTTTATACTCTCACAATTTATTGAAGAAACTTACAAACATACAAAATTTACCCATAAATTCGGCATAAAGTTTAATAGAATAACGAAAATCGTAATATATACTATATGAGGGCTGAGGTAATTCTAATATTAACCAATACATATATGCGGAATAAAGCCCACCGTATTTTTGAAAAAACCAATAATTAGGTATATGGAGATGTTATGACCCAATTTTAATAATTTTTTTAACAGAACACTATTAGAAAAAAACAATTTCCTATGAATTACATTTAATTATCTGAGAGATTTACCCAAATTTTCGGTTAAAATTTACCCTTAGGCGCTGAGTTCAACATGTTCGATATCTGGGGCCTTGAAAAGTTATAGTCCGTTTTCAACTATTTTTTCACAAGTGAAGCCAGAGATGATATGCACTAATTGTGTAAAGTTTTATTCCGCTATCTTCATTGGTTCCTTATGTTTACATTATAAAGTGAAGGAATCAGATGGAATTCAAAATTGAGTTATAAGGAATATAGTCGTGGTTGTGAACCGATTTCGCCCATTTTTTGTCCGTGTTATCAGGGTGTCAAAAAAAAATATTATATACCGATATATTATTCGAATCGGTCGAGTAGTTCCTGAGATATGGTTTTTACCCATTTTGTAAAAAAATCTGAGTACAGCTCCTTTCTGCTATTTCTTCTGCAAAATTTAGTGTTTCTGACGTTTTTCGTTAGTGAGTTAACCCACTTTTAGTAATTTTGAACCTAACCTTTGTATGGGAGGTGGGCGTGGTTATTATCCGATTTCAACTATATTCATGGTGTGTGGTGGGGTACGTAAGAGAACTGACTGCAGAAAGTTTGGTTTATATAGCTTTATTGGTTTGCGAGTTAAATACAAACAACCGATTTGTGGGTGGGGCCACGCTCACATCCCCAAAAAAATTACATCCAAATATGCCCCCTCTTAGTGCGATCCTTTATTCCAAATTTTACTTTTATAACTTCATTTATGGCTTAGTTATGACACTTTATGTGTTTTTGGTTTTCGCCATTTTGTGGGCGTGGCAATGGTCCGATTCCGCCCATTTTCTAACTTGATCTTCTTATGGTGCCAAGGAATATTTGTGCCAAGTTTCGTCAAGATACCTTAATTTTTACTCAAGTTACAGTTTGCACAGACGGACAGACATCCGGATTTCAAATCTACTCGTCACCCTGATCACTTTGGTATATATGACTCTATATCTAACTATTTTAGTTTTAGGTGTTACAAACAACCGTTATGTGAACAAAACTATAATACTCTCGTAGCAACTTTTGTTGCGAGAGTATAAAAAAACGAACTATTTTTCGAAATAGAAACCTTTTATTTTTTTGGACCGTCCAATTTTAACCCCTAATAACATCTGTCATACATGCTTGACCAAAACATTTTAATGTATTGATTGTATCCATATTTTGTATTTTTTGTAACAATATGCCATATATATATTTATATCATATATCACGATATGTTTTGAAATAAATTTTAATTTTTAAGGGGGTATTCTGGTCTAGGATTTTGAAAAAATCGATATTTTTCTTTGCATATTTTGAAAGTTTAGACTTTCAAAAATATGACCTTGGAAGGATTTTTCAAAATTCGAGCCGAGCCGAGCGGTTTCCTAAACTTTAAACGCGTTTTTCTCGAAACTACTTTTTTTGAGGTGGTTGACATGAGTCAAGTTCTACTGACCATATCCTTTGAAATTTGGTATATATCTCCTTTATACAATGCTCTATCGTGTCTGCCATGGATTTCGAAAAATTTTTATTTAAAGTATTTTTAAAAAATTTTAAAAGGTCAAAAATATAGGGTCGAAAAAAAATTTTTTTTTCAAGTCGACGCCATTTTGTTATTTTTTTGAAAATGGTCAACCCGATAACGACAACCTTACTAATGAAGAATCTTCTTGTTTTTTTGTGTTTTAAATCTCTACAAGGGTTGAAATCACGTCAACCAGGACGCACTGTTTTTTTTTTTTTGAAGCCCCCACCGCACCGGCCTGTATCTCGACGAATTTTGTTTTTTTTTCATGCAATTTTTTGTATATTATTATATTAAAATGTCAATAAAAAACATATAAAAAAATGGATAGTAAAAATATTTTTCATTTTTATTATCTTAGTTTAAAAAATTCCTAAAATAAAGGGTGATTTTTTAAGAGCTTGATAACTTTTTAAAAAAAAAAAACGCATAAAATTTGCAAAATCTCATCGGTTCTTTATTTGAAACGTTAGATTGGTTCATGACATTTACTTTTTGAAGATAATTTCATTTAAATGTTGACCGCGGCTGCGTCTTAGGTGGTCCATTCGGAAAGTCCAATTTTGGGCAACTTTTTCGAGCATTTCGGCCGGAATAGCCCGAATTTCTTCGGAAATGTTGTCTTCCAACATTAAAGGCGTTAAATCGCATGATCTTGGTGGCCAACTTACGGGTCCATTTCTTGAGATGAATTGTTCTCCGAAGTTTTCCCTCAAAATGGCCATAGAATCGCGAGCTGTGTGGCATGTAGCGCCATCTTGTTGAAACCACATGTCAACCAAGTTCAGTTCTTCCATTTTTGGCAACAAAAAGTTTGTTAGCATCGAACGATAGCGATCGCCATTCACCGTAACGTTGCGTCCAACAGCATCTTTGAAAAAATACGGTCCAATGATTCCACCAGCGTACAAACCACACCAAACAGTGCATTTTTCGGGATGCATGGGCAGTTCTTGAACGGCTTCTGGTTGCTCTTCACCCCAAATGCGGCAATTTTGCTTATTTACGTAGCCATTCAACCAGAAATGAGCCTCATCGCTGAACAAAATTTGTCGATAAAAAAATTTCGAACCGAACACTGATTTTGGTAATAAAATTCAATGATTTGCAAGCGTTGCTCGTTAGTAAGTCTATTCATGATGAAATGTCAAAGCATACTGAGCATCTTTCTCTTTGACACCATGTCTGAAATCCCACGTGATCTGTCAAATACTAATGCATGAAAATCCTAACCTCAAAAAAATCACCCGTTATATGCGTCTAGACTATATACAACCTTAATTCGAACTTCGAAGACAAATTGGAGGCTCCCAGAAAAAGTAAGTTTGGTTCAATACCCAACCGAGTGCTGTACAGTGTAATTGTTGTTATCTTGTAATGTTTTCGAAAATAAATTTGAAAATTCTGATAAAGGGACATAGTGTTCGAAAACGGCAGTGAGGTTCTAACATCGATGAAGATGAAGTTCTCGAAACTAAAGCAAATATGAAAATTTATATTTCGAAATATACATATTTTGAAAAAAATAGCAATATATTTATATTTACTGAAATATATAAAAAAGAGTTGCCACATTATTCAAATATTTCTTTAAGTAATTGATTTTAAAATATAAATTAATTTCAGCGCCATACAAACACAATACTATTTTTGAAACCAACTCATTTGCTTCCCACTTCCGTGCCATTTTCTTCGCCTATGCAAAATCGAGACTTCTAGATAATTTGTTTATTCTACTAAAATGCAAAATATTTACATATATTTCGTTTTGAAAATACGAATGCTTGTGTATTCAAAATGAATTCATTTTTATCCAACTGCTGCAATTTTGTGTTTATATTTGAAAGTATTGGTTAAAAGCTTGCTCATTCTGTAAAAAATCTCCCGACACTTTGATATTAAAGGTGATAAACTCACAACTGCAGCTCAACTCACCAACCGATTTGGGTCAGGCGGACGTCTTGTCAAACGCCATTTGCCCTTGAACTTGCACTCACTTAAACGCTTCAAAATTTGCCAAAAATACTTTCGCTTGTGTAGGATGTACTTAAAATTATTACAATTTTTTCTTTCGGAAAAAAAAGTTACAAGTTAATCCCGTCTCGCTGCCCTTTTTTTTGCGAAAGTTAAATGCCATCAATCAAGACTGTCAAAGTAAGTGAATTAAATGGATTTGATGAAGAGTCAAATTTACTAAAATAATTTTTTCTTTGTATTTTGCATAAACATCGATTTTTTATGGCATAACTTCCAGTGAGAACTTCAAAGTTTCAGGCAGCGCACCCTTTACAAGTCAAACGCTGATAATATAATATGCTAGTTTATGTGTGGGTGTGTGTAGGCGTGCGACTGCATGTGGCGTGTGACGAAAATGTCCTTTGAGGGTATTAAACATGTTTTTTGTTTCCACTTAAATATGTTTTGAATTTTTTATTTTCATTTAGAAAAAAAGTTTTGCCCATAATGGATAGTCAAGTTAAGCCAAAAATGGCTGTTTGCAAAGAAATTATACACTTTTTTCTTTGTTATTTAAATAGTGAGGGGGAAGGCAAAGGCGAATATGTATATATTTCTGTGAAATACATATCTACAAAGTAGCATAATAAAATTTTGCAAGTAGCCCACATTTTCATTTTTAAAATATTACTCAAAGTACAGCCTAATCAAGTTAGGGAAAAAATTTGCGGTTTTCATTACAAAAAATTTACTTTGTTGTTGTTGCATGCTTACTTTGTGAAACTTTTTCCAATTCTAATGCCACTGATTAAAGATTCGCCACAGAAGCACCACTAACGGATGAGGGGCGTAAGGCAACATAAAGAGCTGGTTAAAGAATGTAAGAGAAAGAGTTTTTATATATTTAAAGGTTTATATTTTTTTTATTTAAAAGCATCATTCTTCCGGAATATTAAATTCATATATTCCAATATTTGTTTCAACTCTGTGGTCTATGCGGTTATAAAGTATGTTTGTACTCTCATTGACTACATTAACTCATAAACTCCCCATTTCAACTGAGTTATTGCAATAACTGTTTCTAGCAAGTGCGACTGTTACTCCTATTGGCTACACCGATTTTAAGTGGTCGGCAGTTGTTCGAATTTATGATAGCACCCACAGCTTCTGTGGTACTTCTCGTATTTGGGTGAGTGATAATGCCATAAAAGAGCTTTCTCAAATGTATAACGTTTGCTATGAGCCTGGGATGAAATTATGCTCCATTACACGTTTATGTAAAGGGTGGTTCTTTTATGTTTAGTTATACACCATTCTGTCTGGTAGGCAATGAACCAAAATGTATTGGAGTAGTGTAACAAGAGAAATATACAAGTTTTGTACACAGAACAGTTCTTTGGAACACCTAAAGATGGAGAGTTACATAAATATATAGTCATAATACAAATATAGATCATTTTCGCAGTATCTATCTTACCACCCATTCGCCTGGACTTAACGTTACGTTTCTCATAAACTATTTGAGACACCTCAACTAAACTCAGTGAGGTCATTTCGTGGTATAGTAATTTTATACAGGGACATTGCATATACTCAGCACGTTCCCGATTCTACCAACTATTAATCCTTTAGAAGTGAATATTAATTCGACCCTAAACATTATCTTCCACTCCAGATAGGAATAAGGCCGAGATGCACAAAGATTTAGAGATAAGTATCTACACATCCGTGTTCAAACTAAAGAAATGAGTGGTGTCTTTCAGAAAAATTAGATACCACAATTATCTTCCGGATCACTGCATTGTCTTTCAAGCGTAGATTAGTCTCCTAGGAACTAATCGAAAATAGTGAACGAAGGCCTGCTATGGTCCCAAGACATGGTGATAGTCCGGGAAACTGCGCAGCATATAAACTACCCAGATAGATACCGGTAAAGAGTGAAAAAAGTGAACGTACATATATGAATCTAACTACGTGCAGATAATTAATCCACGAACATGTTGTATATATAGATGAGCCTGGACGGAAACTTTCACTGACTTGCTAAACAAGAAGACAAACGTGTCTGAGTGGGAAAATAGCCGCACATGCCGACTATTGGAATAAAGAAGGAATTATATATGAACCCTAGTAAAGGTGTTAACAGGTCACTGTCTGATAAGGAGACGTGCCAGGAGACTGGGTATTAGAGCTCTTGGTATTCGACTAATCGACTAACCGAATTAACCGAATAGGGCATTATTCGAATAATAATATTCGGTTTGCACTATTCGGATAATCGTCAGTCATAGACTATTCGATTAACCGCTCTCTTCCGACTATTCGGTTAACGGTTCGTTGTCTGCTATTCGAATAGTGTAAGTTCATTAAATTTCTAGGAAAAATGCGCGCAAGTAAAAACAAACAAAAATCAAAGGCTGCTTGGATTTCAAACAATTTTCATTTACTCGAATAGTGACAGTATAACTATTCGAATAACCGCAGTAGAACGACTATTCGAATAGTCGTAACATTGCGTCTTCGAATAGTCGTAACATTGCGACTAATCGAATAGTACTAACCGGTTAATATTCGTACGATCGGTTACAAACCGGATATTCGAATAATCGGTTTTTAGGTTAATCGAATAATTTTAAGAGCCCTACTGGGTATACCTTACAAGGATTACTATAGAAAATGTCAAGAAGTCAAAGAAGAAGATACTATAGCACAACTTCGAAGCGGATACAAAACTTTGTATAGGGAAAGAATCGCAACTATCGGTTTCCGTCACGATGACGCAGGATTTGCACTTATAAAACATTATCAAGATCACAGTCACCCTTCAGAGACCTAACCAATATACCCAACATAACTTACTATTACCATATACCATACCATATTTACTATGAAAGAGCATGAACATATAACTGAAATATAAAGAACAGATCACAGATTGGGCTCTCTGTTGTATAATAATGAGCACTGATTTTGAAGGCTCCCAGTTACCTTACCTCATCCATTAATAGCTGAATAAACAATCGACTTCCCTACATTAATTGAGATTTTTGAGTAAAATGCAGGTTGCTGCGTCTTCTTCTCTATCTTCACACATACAATCTAACACATAAGCACATACGCTGACCACAGAATATTTCCAGAATTTCCAACAGTCTACGAAGTAATATCACAGCAGTGGCATTATCATTGCCATCAAATTACCATAAACATTATTAGACACAAAGTGCAATCAAGACACAGAATCTTCAATGCAGTTTAACGATGATGCCACAGTAAACTTTATAGAGCTGCAACTACAACTATAACAACTAATGTAATGCATACAGAATGCGAAACCTACACACACTCACACACTAGCTTATAGGAACACAACTTTTAACTTTTCCACAGGCAAGCAGAGACCTTAACACACACCGACACAGACGCACACACACACACATATAGATGTATGCAAAGCACTTTGTAGATACGCTGAATGTTTGCCAGCATGCCACAGCTGCCCACATAAGTGTAGTTATTGTTGGTGTTGTGCTGCTGCATGCCATGCAAACAAATTTAGAATCCCTTTGGCTCTGCCTTCTCAACTATGCTTACAAACACATATCCAGTTTTAACTTGTTTAATCCGCTTGTTCTACACCTTATGCTTCGTTTCGCCTTTCTAAGTCCTATTGTGTCGTCGTGCTATGCTATGCTATGTGCTTTTATGTATGCTATGCGTAATCTCCCACATACACACACAACATCACATCACATCACACAGTGGCAACACGCCTAAGGTGATCACATCACTCTCCTCCATACACCTACTTCTCGTCTGTCTTTCTGTCCGTCCGTTTGTCTGCCTAGCGGCTTGCTTGCCTGCCTGTTTGTCTATGCACCTGTCTATGTCTAAGGCTGTGTCTGTATTTGCATAACAACGAAACGTGCGATAATAGAACATTTTTAGCTCATTTTGACACCTTATACTGTGATATGCCAACGTACATGTGTAAGGCAGTATGTGTGTGTGTGCTTGTGTGGGAAAGTGAAAACATGTGTGGGTGTTACGCAGTCATGCTGTGGATTAAGTTCGCCAAAACTCGTCATATGCGCATTAGTATGTATGAGTTGTCTGCCTTTGCGTGAACTTTTAGCAAATCTTCTACGTATACATACATATGTATTCTTTTTAATTTAATACAAGTACCTGTTTGCGTAATTTAATACTCACTTTCAGCTAATAAAAGCGAACTTTTTTCAAAATTATTTGTAGTAATTCATTAACATAATTGAAAAGGTAGAAACTTATTGGATGTTATATATAGTCAGTTGTGCATAAAACTGTTTAACTTCCACTGCTTTTGATGAAATGTTGGTTGAAAGCACTCGGTGAGTTATAATCTATTGCCAGTTTCACTGAGAGCGTTCATTTATTGTAGTATTTTGAACACAAAATTTATTTTATTGGATGCACTCCCAAAACATTTCCCTTTTTTATCCTTTTGAAAATTTTGTAAACCTAACATTTTTTCTCGAGCACTATAATATAGATAATTCATTAAATTTCACATACTCAGGAAAATATCAATTTCTACAGAAGAGGAATAAATTGATTTGGCGATGTCGACTTCTCCTAAAATCTTGAATTATATTTTAAATCTATTTATGATTCATATCGTCGCAGAATTAGACCATATTTCACGCAATAGTATAAAATATGTGAAAATATAGACGTGCCCCTATTCACAATGAGGTTGAACTACTTCATCAAGCTCAATACCACTCAATAATAACAAGTCCTAACACTAATAGTATATGGAAGCCAAAGTAATTCCTGCACCGATTTCAAGCGCTTCAAGCGTTAGTAAATCCAAGATTATACGGTCACATAATTTTGCTAATTTATCTTATATATTAACCGTTATATACGATATATGGTCTACAGGAAATTTGAAAATCATTACATTTTATATATAGAATCTTGGAGAAGTAACGACCCGATTATACCCAAATTTACCACAGAGACATATTATTGGAAGAAACCTTGTATTTCTGATTTTCTATAATATATCTGAGAGATTTTACACTATTTTCGTTAAAATTACACAGCCACCCAAAATATTGTTTGTCGTGACCTTGGACTCTTACTATGTGTATTATATGTTTTTGAGGTCGGTAAATTGTAATCTGAGATCCACGTAACCCCATCAGATCGGGCTCAGAAAACCAATACTTGAAGGTTTTCGTCGTCGCGAATTACGAATCAGGAGTCAGTTTTTCAAAATTCAAAATGGCGGATGGAAAAGTTATGGTCCGATTTCGACAATTTTTCAATAAGTGATGCCACACCTCAAATGTTGTATTTGTATGAATTTTAATTCCGATATCTGCTATGATTCTAGATATTATAAAGTGAACGAATCAGATAGAATTCAAAATTTAGTTATTACGTCCAATTTCCATTCACAGAATCAGGGAGCAAATACTTTAAATTTCAACCAAATTCAAGCAAATTAAGTTGAAATTTGTGGAGTTGTCCTAATTTCAACTCTGCTCATTTCATAACTTAAATATATACATATAACCTGTACCTAACTCATTTTATTTTTGGTGTTACAAAAGTATTATCTTCTGTATAATAATAAAGTACTTCGGAAGAAAACAACTATATATTCAATTTACTACAATTATCTCTGAGTAAATTTTCAAGCAGCTCAGAATTCGAGGATTTAAAAGAACCGTTAGTACCGAAAGTAACTTTCTGAGGTATTATTATAGTAAAAAGAATATACTGCTTTTCCGAACTTGAGCTTCCGTAAATGAAATGCCTAACAATTAACAATAGATTAAAGAAATATTCTTCCAGATTTCGCCAGCATCGATATAAGTGATCCATATTATTTTCCTTAAGGGGTTAGGTGGGTTTCAAAATTAAAAAAAAAAAATTTGTATTATCAAATAGTACAATATGTGTAAAATATTTTTCCAAAAATATCAAATCAATCCGAGTAACATTCTAAGAGATTTACCTTTTGGAAGTTACGCCCATCAGGCAAAGTCAGTATGAATATAAAACTTTACGCTCGTTTATCTCAAAACTAAAATTTTCGATTTCTCAAGAAGTTATCAAGCAATTTTGTTCAAATTGTGAAATTACATTAACTAGTTAAAGAGATTTATTTAATTTTTATTACAACTATTTTTTTCGACCTAATATACCACTGTTTTTAGACTCTGAAACTCGCCTAATCCCTCAAGAAAAAAAAAGTTCCCCAACTGCTGACATTATTTCAGCCGGATGAGTTGCTGAAACAAAAAAAAAGACCTAAGATTTTTTAAAAATATCAAAAATTGACAAAATGGCGTAGTTCTGAAAAAATCGTTTTTTAGGTTTTTTTGAGTTAGGATATCAACAATTTTGAGAAATGTCATTTCGATAAAAACGCGTTTTAAGTTCCGACTATAGCTGCTTATACCTTCGGGCGGTCGGTCTTTAGAACGCTACTATTCAAAAACTTTTCTAGATACGATCTTCCAGCTTTCACAGGATATTTTTGAAAGTATAAACTATAGAAAGAGCAAAAAATAAAAAAATAAATTTTTTGAAAAAAAAAACACTGGTATAGCCCCTTATGCGTTCTCTATTTGATTCAGTTGTCTAATATTTCAGGCATTTATATCCTCTAGTCTGTAATATGGCATATATCTATGATCCCATACGAATATTTCATTGTTTAGCTACTGGTTTTGAAAGAAACTTCCTGAGAAACAACTAAAACTTGCAAACTTTTGAAAATTTCATTAATAATGAATCTTTAAAATATCCATAAAGTAGCAGTTTATTTGAACATAATCCCGCTATTTCTGGTCTCTAAATTCTTTTAAGAAGTAGAACAGAAATTTACAAATATATATTATATCTCAATGATATATGCTGATATCAAGTGAAGTAGTGCTTTTTCAACCTTGGTCTTCTATGACATTTATTTCTTCACATCTGTATGTATTTTGAATTACTCACATCGCTTGAAAACCAACCAGCTCGTAAATTTGAGGTGAAGGTAACGTTGCTATTGTTTATTGCACAAGGTGAAATCGACTCCTAATTAGCAAAACCAATTTAATTAGAAGACAAAAGGTTCGTAAATAAGACGTATGCAATAAATTAAGTAGAGAAATAATAAAGGAAACCGTTATAATCAAGAATGCACATTCAAATTATGATAGATGGAAATAAATACGAAGGTGTGCACCGTGGTAAATATGAGAGAGTGACAATTAAATTGTGTTATTTGCTGTGTCAATGACAAAAAAGAGCAGGAAATAATTGAAGGGTATCATTGAAAAGGAGTTAAGTTTGAATTTAGAGAATATAAATTAGGGAATTTGCTTGGCTGAAGAGCTTTTTAAATGCATTAAATACAATCAATATTCGCTTGACTTGCTTCATACTGGTTATTTTATAGGTTACTGTCATCCGGAAGTATTAGAACACGGCTCTGATTTCGTTTCTCCCTGCACTCTTCTCAATACTTTATATTTTGCTTTTCACCTCATATTTCCTCACTTTAATTTTGTAATTTTTATTTTATATCAAAAATAAAATCTTTTGTTGCACTGTACCGCATTCATGGTCATTCGATGAAGGTAATTGCTTGCTTACCTTGCTTGCAAGTAGCTAAACAGCTTCAAGGCTGCACTACACACACACAAACAAATGCACCGACAAAAGCAAAATGTCAAATGCATTGCAGCAGATTTTCATAACATACATAGAAAAATGCGTCTCACATAATTGCAGCTGAAGTAAAAACCCATTTATCGGATATCCATAAAAGCTGCTTATTTATGGCTACAAACTTCTCCATTTTCATATGTAAACATATTGCTAATTAGTTGAGTGTGAGCACAAGTAGACAAACAAAGCTTTTTTGCAGCAGACAAAGCCACATTGTTGGATATTGTATGCAAATAGCAACAACAACAATGGCAACAATTAAAGCGCAGTTGTAAAACAATGAAAGTTACACACAGCAAGTTGGAAAGTTTTAAATAAAAACAAATCTGTAATAGTCGGTTGGGAAATTACATGTGTGAGGGTGCAGTGCATACAATGAAACTAAAAATTTACAGATAGTTTGCAATTTTCCATAGCCTGCAGTTGGTACAGAATTTTTTCATTGCAGTAATGTGTGCAGTAAATTCTATGAAAATGCAAACGCTCTGGAGATTTAATGTTTGAAATGAAAAAGTAAAGAAAACAACAATTACAGTTAGATTAAACAATAAATTTTTGTAGCAGCTGCAAATGTTTGCAAAAGTATTATTGGCTTTTTAAAATATTTTGTATTTGAAACGCTTTGGGTATAGAGGTTGCGTATACGACATGGTGTATCAAGTATAGCAAGTACCAAATATATGCATTTAAGCGAAAAAAATAAAGCAAAGTCATAAAATAATTTAAAGAAACTGTTTCTAATAGCTCATGCAATATTTTTTATATAACAAAGTTGCTAAGAGAGTATAATAGTTTTATTCACATAACGGTTGTTTGTAACAACCAAAACTAAACGAGTTAGATATAGGGTTATATATACCAAAGTGATCTGGGTGAAAAGTGGAGTTCAAATCCGGATAACTGTCTGTCCGTCCGTCCGTGCAAGCCGTAACTTGAGTAAAAATTAAGATATCTTGATGAAACTTGGCACACTTGTTTCTTGGCACCATAGGAAGGTTGCTTTCGTGGCAAAATCGGACCACTGCCACGCCCACACAATGGTGAAACCGTAAACACATAAAGTGTCATAACTAAGCCACAAATAAAGCTAAGAAAATATAATTTGGTACAAAGGATTGTTCTAGGAAGGGGCATATTTGGAAGTAATTTTTTTGGAGAAGTTGGCGTGGCCTCGCCCCTACTAAGTTTTTATACATGTCTCGTAAACTACTTAAGCTATATCAACCAAACTTTCTAGAATCGTTTCTTTTAGGTACTACCTTAAACACCCTAAAATGGACGATATCGGTTTATAACCACGCCCACATCCCATACAAAGGTTATGCTGAAAACTACTAAAAATGCTTTAATTCAGTATGGGAATCAGAAACCTTAAATTTCATTATAAAGAAGGTACAGAAGGGCTCCACCCAAATTGGTATACAAAATTTCAAATGGATCTGGCTCCGCCCACTTATGGGTCGAAATCCATATATCCGAAACTACTCGACCAATATCAATGAAACTTGGTTTGTAATATTTTCCTTACATCCCAATGATATGTTGTGAAAATAGGCCACATCGGTTCACAACCACGCCTACTTCCTATATACCAGAACTTTCAAGACGATCCGAATCGTTTACTTTACTAGTGCACTAGTGAAGATATCGGTGCAGAACTTTGCACAAATAATATGTTTATAGTGTGGCAGCCCCTTTCAAAAATCACCTAAAGCGGACCATAGATTTTCAAGTCCCCTATATATCGTACATGAGGACCTCGGTGCTTCTAATCTAATATTATGGTTTCCAACTTTCAATGGACTTTGTACCATATATATGGCGAATATGTGAGTCAAATTGTCTATTATATAATATTAAATAAATACATTGCGAGAGTTTAAAATGTTCGATCACAACCGAACTTAGCCCTTCCTTACTTGTTTTCAATATAAATATAAAGCGAAAAATCAATAAAATACGCAATAAATCATGAGTTAATCAACAGCAATTGGCAAGTAAGGCACACAAGCTGCTACATAACAAACAAAAATTATTATTAAATTAAAACAAAAATAAATTTCAAAGAAATTTAGAAAAAAATAGCAAATAACTTTATATGTTTGCCAAAACTTTTTCAAATACGCAAAAGTGCCTAGCAAATTGTGGCATACTCAGTCAGTAGCCAGCTATTTCCCTAACTACCAGGCGGTGCAGCAGCAATTTGTGTTCCATTGTTTCCGCTTTATGGCCGTCGCGTGCTGCCAAGCATTAAACCCTACAAAGATTCTCCAAAACAAAAAAGAACTTCGGCAGCTTTATTCTCTGTGCGTTGCTCTTTCTGCTGCATGCTTTTGGGCAATTTATCCATTTTTTTTGCTTTCATTTTGAAATCTCACCATCACCATGGAAATCACATAACAATTGCCCACAGCAATTGTTGCGCGCTCTCCTGCCTACAATGCAGAACGGTTCTTAAAGCATTATGTTTGCGTATGTATGAACTATGTGTTAGTAAATAGCAATACATAAAAAATACAGTTCGGAGTTAGTGGAGTTTATAAATTTCCATTACTTTGGTATTGATTATTGAAGCTGCATAAAGGAATATATTATATGCCAATCTTTGCTCAAAAATTCCCATTAATTGTTTTAAGGTTTGAGAAAAATTCTCGATACTTTTGATAGAAATAATTAAGATAAATAAAAGTTTCAATGGCTTTCCTAACTCTTATTCAATCCACTAAGAATAGAACTTCCAGATAAATTTATTTGAAATCTTTAAATATTTTATTTTTAAGGAGGGCATTCTTTAACCATTAAAAAATAGTAATCTGGACAATTTATTCTGGAAGTAAATAAATATGAATCGAATTTCTCTCTTCAAGCTTTATCAAACATAGATTTGAATATAAACCAATTTTTGTACTCTCGCAACAAAAGTTGCTAAAGAGAGTATTATAGTTTTGTTCACCTAACGGTTGTTTGTAAGTCATAAGACTAAACGAGTTAGATATAGGGTTATATATATCAAAATTATCAAGGTGACGAGACGAGTCAAAATCCGAATGTCTGTCTGTCCGTCCGTCTGTGCAAGCTGTAACTTGAGTAAAAATTGAGATATCTTGATGAAACTTGGCACACTTATTTCATGGCACCATAGGAAGGTTGCTTTCGAAATGAGCAAGATCGGACCACTGCCACGCCCACAAAATGGCGAAAACCAAAAACTTATAAAGTGTGATAACTAAGCCATAAATAAAGTTGTGGAAATAAAATTTGGAACATAGGATCGTATTAGGGAGGGGCACATTTGGATGTAATTTTTTTGGAAAAGTGGGCGTGACCCCGCCCTCAAATAGGTTTTTTGTATATAACTCGCAAACCAATAAAGCTATATAAACCAAACTTTCTGCAGTCGTGTCTTTCAGCCGTTTCCTTATACAGTCCAAAAATGAAAGAAATCGGATAATAACCACGCCCACCTCCCATACAAAGGTTAGGTTGAAAATGACTAAAAGTGAAAATGACTAAAAAAAAATCTCAGGAACTACTCGACCGATTTCAATGAAATTCGGTATATAATACTTTCTTGACACCCTGATGACACATGTGAAAAATGAATGAAATCGGTTCATAACCAAGACAACTTCCCATATAACTCAATTTTGAATTACATCTGATTCCTTCACTTTATAATGTATACATAAGGAACAAATGAAGATGGCGGAATAAAACTTTACACAAATAGTACATATCATCTCTGGCTTCACTTGAGAAAAAATTGTCGAAAACGGACTATAACTTTTCAAGACCCCAGATATCGGACATGTTGAACTCAGCACCTAAGGGTAAATTTTAACCGAAAATATTGGTAAATCTCTTAGATAATTTAATGTAATTCAGAGGAAATTGTTTTCTTCTAATAGTGTGTCTCTGTTCCAAAAATTATTAAAATCGGATAATAACATCTCCTAGGTCCCATATGCCTAATTATAGGTTTTTCAAAAATACGGTGGGCTTTAATCTACATATATGTATTGGTTAATATGTGAGATACTATATCTTTGCGAAATTAAGTGCGTGTATAGTTTTGGATATAGTGTACCTAGCTGGTGAAAATGAATGAAATCGGTTCAGGAATTACCTCAGCCCTCATACACTATACAGGACGATTTTCGTTATTCTATTAAACTTTGTGCCGAATTTATAGGTAAATTTGGGTGTTATCTTATTAAAATTTCTTCAATAAATTGCGAGAGTATAAAATGTTCGGTTGCACCCGAACTTAGCCTTTTTCCTTACTTACTTTCCTTACTTGTTTATGTTAAAAATTATACAAAATGGCAATTACTGTGTTATTCTATGGGATCAGCCTTTTCTAAAAGTCTTCTACAGGCGACGGTGCAGCGGATTGTGTAGGGAAATTTAATTTTTCGGTATAATTTGCTTTTCTATATAATATAAAGTACCTTTCGCTCTTATATTCAATAGAGTATAATTTTAAGTATCCTAGAGTGTACTTAAAAGCCTAAAACTGCCATTTAATATACATATTAAAGGTTCGATGTGACAGAAATACCAAAAATAATATTTTCTCCGAGAGATTTGAGTAAAAAAGTAGTTTCTTCTCTTTTAGTTAGTCTTTTTTCTTCGAAGTTAGTCTTTAATATCGAAATGATTTCCAAATTTCGAAAATAGACTTATTGAAAGGAATGAAAAATTTAAGAAAGATTTGTATGTTTGTGGAAAATTTGGAAAAAAAACTTTGATAGCCTTATAAAATAGCACAATATGTTTAAAATATTATCCAAAAATATTCCGTCCATCAGGACACGTCAGTAGGAATGTAAAACTTTAAAAGCATTTATCTCTAAACTCAATTCTTCAAGTCGGTGGACACGATATCTCGAAAAGTTATGAGGCGATTTAGTTCAAACTTTGCACACATTTTTGGAATAACATTATCTTTTATGAACGAAAAATTTTTGATATTTCAAAAGTGAGTTTTTGGTTAAAACTCTGTCAGAAATTCAAATTTCAATATTTTCTTTTTTCCTTCGTTCATTAAATAGATTTATCCATCCAGATATTTTTGGACACGTCATGGGAGATGAGGTGTCAACGGCTGAGTTTTCGGAATTTTTAAATAAAAATTTCCCAAAACACTGTTTAAATATGTATCTTTGATACGCTGAATTGTTTAAAAAACATTATTTTTATACCAAATTTTCTAAAATTGTGTAAGTATTTTTTGAAATATAAAATTGTTAATGTTTTTTCAAAGATCGAACTTTCATCATCTGTCATAAAATATGAATTGTTATACACCATTGAATTCAGAAGAAAATATTGCTATTACTATTTACTTGCATGCAATATTTAATAGTCGCATTTCCAATTAAGTAAATTTCGGAATTCAAAGACGAATATTTCAATTTTAGAGGTTAACTTCGAAGAACGGAGAGTACACTTCTTTTACTTATGACTCAATTTCCCGAAAAAAATGATTTGGTACAATACCCATAAAAAAATCTATTTTTTTCGAGTCCAGAACAACGCTGAGATAACTTAAGACAAATAATACTAAAATTCACACAAAACAGAAATTCACTGTCAAAACTGAAGTCTTCACAATTCATATCTAAATACCTATTCTGCTGATATAGTCTAGTGACCAAATAGTATGAGTACATATACATAAGTCATATCCTAACCGCCATGAATATTATTAATATTCAAACAGCTTTGGCATTCATTAAAAAACACATGTAGCTGCTGCACTACAAAAGGTAAAAAGGCAAAAAACAACAATGCGAACAAAAATATATTACTTATACATATATATATAGGCATGCATATGCAGATTATAATGGCGGTGAAGCGACTCACATGCAAAAAGCCGAACAAAAACCCAGGCAAACACATATACACATACAGGTGTAGCACATGTAATCATATACATATACACAGGCATTCATAAATATGTACGAATGTATATGCACGGAGCCGAGTTAACAAAAGCGAATTTTACACGAATATTTAAATTGGGTGCACCACATAAAACTCTAAAACTCGTAGCTGCATACATATCGAGTTCACACACGTGCCGGTGCTGAAATCCACTTTTTTTTACTTTTTTAAATTTATTTTTTTACTATTAAAAATATTTATTTCAAACTCACTACAGCGCATTAGTAGAAAGCTTTAAAACCACTCTTCGAAATTAAGCATGACTACCGGAAGGCATATAATTTCACTGGTAAAACATAGCAAACAAAAACAAAAAAATTAATTTCCCATCTGTTGTGCTTCAGTTGAAATCGAATAAGTTTTTCGAATTATTCAACTCACATTGCTCGCCAATTGTACAGACTCATTTGCATTTACTCAAAAAAGTAAAATTATTCACACACACACACACATACAAGTAAACTCAAGTGTTTAAATGCTCATATATTCACATTTAAGTTCGGAAAAAATTCAATCCAGCTTGCAAGCTGCGAAGCTCCGGCTACGCACGTGTCAGCTTCACGCTTTCAATCACAACTAAACGAGTCAATTCGTTGGGAAATCTGTATGCACGAGATGTGTAGCAAAATCCGGAAAAAATTGCCAAATTACGTGGTGTTTAGCGCGCTTTGGCAATTTCATGCACCGATTGTGCGACATTTTGTTTTAGCAAGTTTTTAAATAGCAAAGCATTTTTGCGCTAAAAATAGTGAAAAATCGGGATTCATTGCTTATAAGATCATTGTATTTGATATCGAAAATAATTATATGCTGCTCTAATACTTAAACCGCTTTAAATTGAAAAATCAAACTAGTTTGCAATATTAAGGTTACCTAGAAACTGTGCTTTTTCAATGACCAGGTTCCGTTGACGAAGTTACAGATTTGAAAGAGACTTCCATTGTTGTCCTTTTCCAAGCTTCTAAGCCATATATTATTAAAGGCATAATTAAGATATTTTTTACCGTTTATTTCAAAAATATTTATCAACAGTTAGCTAAAGAGGTTCTACGTAAGATTTTAAAGCTGAAAAAGCTTTCCAAGTATACAAAGTTAGAACTGTCAATAGTTAAGTAGATACAAAAATATGTACTGAAGAGATACAAAGAGAGCGAGAGAGCAATAAATACTAGATTTACTACTATTTATATACTCCAAATATCCTTTCAGTAAAACTTTTGTTGATAATTCCCTCAGGCGCCATCTAGCGTTAACTTTTATTTTTCAAAAGTATGTACTTTACTGTTGTCCTTAATTACATATCTAAAGGTATAAGATTAGGAAGGTAGTCAGGATTTTCCAATCTTAAAATTGAAGTAGATCCAATAATTACTTTTCGAGATATTCGACAAATAACAAGTAGCGCTTAGCCATGTAGCTATCGGCAGCTGCAAGCAACTTTAAAAGCGTTTTTCTCAAAGCTATGTTTTTTGAACTGGTGACAACTGTAACTCGAAAACCGCTCAGTAGATTTTATTGAAATTTCTACAGCTTTTAGAATATATAATAATCCTGCGCCGAATCGACTATTTTTTTCCTTTCAAACATTTCGATTTTTTAAAACCAATTAACTGTTGATTTTTCCCGAGGCCGTCATTTTATTAATTTTTCAAAAAAAAAAAGCAAAAAACCTTCGATCAGACGCAGGATTATTTATTTATAAAATTATTTTTTCTTATCCAATTTATTTTTGATGAATCTCCAAAGAGTTATGATTGTCACCGCAAGGACCTATTTTTGGAACTGGGTCAACACAAACAGCTATAACTTCAGAGATTATACATTTTTTTTTTTAATTTTCCTGACCTTTAAAACTTACTTTTGTAAAATAACATGACTTAATGCAAAAAAAATTACTTACAATTCTAATTTTATCGAGTCTCTGAATAACCATAACCCCTTAATGTAAGATCAAAATGAATTACATTCCAGTTGTATTGAGTATAATGTTGTTGTTGTGGTAACTACAGAAATTGGTTTACGCCCGGTTAAATAGATACAATAGCCTTACGAATATATTTTCTCTCAACCTTTACTATTTTTTTATACCAAACCACCACTAATTGTGAATGAGTTACACCTTTCATTAATACATTGGAATACATTTAAATTGGAAAAGGAAAATACACTACTATCTTATATCTTCTAGGAATCTCCGGTGAAGTTCGGAGAACTTTCGAAAGAATCTGAGCTCCTAATAAAACGTTTCACTCATATAGTTTTATTTAGGTGCACTTACTACCATATTTTCTCTCATCTCTCTGAAGAGATGAACACTGATCTGTACTTAACTTAACTTCAAAGCTCATAATGATTTAAATAAATTGCAAATTACTTAATATTTAATAATTTTTTTTTCAATAACGCTTTAGCGCATGTAATACGTTCACAAATATATTTAGTTATTCTTTATAAACTTTTATAAACCCACACATGCACAGAAAAAAGTTGTGTAAAACTGTCTTGTTAAACGTCCAAATGGGTTTGTCGACATGTGAGTTTGCAGGAAAAAAATATATTTTTGATAAGGGTCAAATACATATGAAATAAAATGGGTTCCATCCAGAGCAATTGTATACAAAGAGGAATTTTTTTAAAAGAATAATGCCAAAGCTTAAAGCAATACTTTTTATTTCATATTTTTTAGGGTAAATCTGTCTGATATATATTTTAATATTCATAATGTGGCGAGGGATATTTAACATATATAAAGCTTACATGTACATATATAAATATGTATATAAATACATATGTAAACATGTATATAAGCCTTCTGTGTAGTAGGAGCACAGACAGAGAGCAGGGCAGCTTTAATATTTTTTAGGAATTCTTCACAGCTTTGAAGTTTAGTTTAAGAATATTCAATTCAAGATAAGTAGCTAGGAGGCAACTCTTGGTTATACGGTTATATATTCAACTGTTGGTTTGAAAACCCTTATATATAGAGTATTTGGGCTTTAATGCCAGTACTGAACCGATTTTATCCATTATTGGAGTATACTATATATTTTCCAGAAAAAGATGTCAACACAATTTCAATTGTCTTTATACTACAGATTGAACGATTTTGGATCGATATTTTTGATATAAAGTCGGTAATATACATTGAGTTCCTCAAATTCGATTTTTGGCCTTAATAAGTAATAAACCGATTTACACCAGTTTAGACGAGCGATAATCCACCATCACTGTGAAAGACAAAATAAATCAATATTTTTTCCTATGACCACACAGGCCCTGGGTCTTTCACTTGTGAGATCCCAAATTACCTTCCTGTTGTTTTCTGTGAGGCCTTTAAAAGCCCATGGTTCCTGTATTAGGAGGGCACCCAAGCTATCCGAGATGAACCTGTTCGAGATGACAGCCGAGGTTGCCCTAGCTCTGTGCAGGTTCACTTGGGCTATCGACATGAGGAGTGAGTCATAGAACCGGAGGTTAGATGACGCAACGGACGGAGTACTAACCTCGGCAATCGTTTTGGTTTTGTCTGAATGAATTTAATATTGCATTACGTGGAAAATAGGCGTGGTTGTAATCCGGTTTCGTCTATTTTCATAGCTGATAAAATAGTCTTAAGCACAAAATGGTCACGTAGATTTAGCAATAGCGATAAAATTCCACACCGACACCACTTTTAAACAACCTGGTCTGGACTCTTAACAAAAATCTAACACATTTCAAATTTTCTCAAAAGGTCTGCATATTTACCAAAGTAATTTCTTGCCATTTTTCCGTCGCATTGTAATCTGAAACCTTTTGCAAAGAAATTTATAATTTTTAAGTGAAACTAAAACAAAGGATTTAAAAGAATTTTCGCCAAAATGAAACGCATTTATCAAAGCCATAAAGCATAACTTCTAGTCTGCATTACAAATTAGCCTTTGGACGCCTACTTTTCAGGTGCGCGCTAAGTAACAAATGCCATAAGTTAAAATAGCAAATATTTTCCAAAATAAAGAAAAAACAAAAACTTCAGCTAGCATAACTCAGCACATCGCTCATCCGCAGCATTGCGCACAGCGTGCAAAAGTATGCAACAATAATAAATAGCTGAGATTTCCTGCAACACGCTTACTGAGCACTTTCACTCTTTCTTCTTCCTTTTTCCGTTTAATGTGCCGTCTTTATCGCCAAAGCCTTTACCCATACACAATTAACACAATAAATTACAAAGTCACATTCTGTAACATAAATGGCGATCCTTTTTTGGGGCCAACAAATATTTATGATACTCACTGCTATACGTAGCGCCTTAGACGGCCTTACAAACACACAGAGGCACACAGAAAGAGACGCCAGTCTGTGCCTGTTGGTAGCTCGTAGAGTAGAGTCTGGAAGCGAGCAAGCGTAGAAATGGCAGGAAATTAAAAGCACAAATCTGTTTTAATTTTTTAGGTCAACAGTGGCGTCAACATCTAACATAATACAATAACTTTTGACATAACAACAATAACAACAACTTTACAACATGCTAAAGGCGCGCACATACATATACATAGATATCCCAAAGCCAAGCATACAAGTATTTGCTTACAAATATATGAATACATAAATAAGAGAAATATAACTGTTCACTGCTCGTTGGCAGACGTTCGCCTTTTGGTTTTTAGTTTATTTTTTGTTTTTGTATTTATTTTTTTTTTTTTTGTTGTGAGGAAAATATTGGGAAAGTTGTAAGTGAAAGTGAAAGTGTATTCATGTTGGTAGTGTGTGTGTAGGCCCAAGTCTGGTGGCCCATATAATATAAGCAAAGATATATGTATATATGTTTTTTATGTATTTGTTAGTGCGTGTTGTTCATATAGCGGCACGTATAGCCTTCTGGCTCTAATTTAGTGGAAGAGTCTCAACTAAGCGAATTATGTAACAAAAGGGCAACAAAATCACCAACAAATACACTCATACGTGGCTCCTGGCGTGCGAGCAAATCAATTTTAAACCACTTAAATATTGGTTAGAATTTAAAATCTTGCCTTAAATAGCATATTTATGATAAAATATTTTAAAAACATTTTTTTTAATATTTTTCTTTCCAATAATTCATAATCATACTCCGAGGGAATTTTCAATCTTCTTATTTTCTTTATACCTTTGTTTTTTTTCTTTCTTTTACACTCATTTCTTTCTTTTATATCACTTTCCTTCTTCCTCTATTTATTAATTTCTTTGATTATTTTTTAATATATTTCTTCCTTGCTTTCTTTGATTTCTTCTTTTGTTGTGTATTTAAATTTGTTGCTTGTTTTTTCATTCTCTATTCTTTGTTTCTCCTTTAATTCCTTGCTATTTTTCTCTATTTCTTTTATTTTATTTTTAGTATTTATTTTATTTTATTTTCTTTATTCGCTCTTACGTACTTTCTTGTTTTATCTATTTTTCTTCGTTCACGTATTTATTCACTTTTTTCATAGCGATATATGAGGGTCTTCTTTACGATCCATATCTAGAAGTCTTCTGGCATCACAACGGACTGGAACCTAACCTAACCGTAGTTATCTCAAAGCATTCCCTTGAATACTGGAGTCCAGATGGACCTCATTGCCATCCTAACTAGAGCTTCTGCCTCCATCTGCACTAGCGAAATATCAATACTGAGATTAACATGCGAATAGAACACGCTTTCAGATAAAGATTGCAAAGTATTGTGAGACGTATGAGTAGATTGAGTATGAAACAATGGAGACAAATATAAACATTTAAATTCAGTTAAAGAGCAAATAATGTTCACTGTTTGACAGTAAATTCTGGAAATCTAATAAAATAGCTGGTAAATGGAATATACACAGTACTAAGGACCGACCAACTCATAATTAGTCAGACTTCTCGGACTCATAACCTTAACATTCTAAGTAAAGAGAATTGTTTCTTGAGAAAAATGATAGATCAAATTTTACATCACCTTTAAGAGGTTAGGGGTGTCAGGATATTCAAAAAATAAATTTTTTTGTTTTGTATTTTCGTTAAGTGTATTATCTTAAAAATGTTCTCTGAAACTCTGAATTTGAAGTTGATCCGATAATTACTTTTCGAGTTATTCGACAAATAGCAAAGAGCACTAGGGCACTCCAAAACGCTCGAGTGAAACTTTAAATGCGTTTATCTCAAAACTATGTTTTTTGAACTGGTGACAACTGTAACTCGAAAACCGCTCGGTAGACTTTAATGAAATTTCTACAGCTTTTAGAATACATAACAAACTTAGGCATGATCGAAGAATTTTTTTTTTTCAAAAATTTCGATTTTTTAAGACCAATTAACTGTTGATTTTTTCCCGAAAATCTAGAAAAAAAATTTCCTGAGGTCGCCATTTTGTTAATTTTTGAAAAAAAAGCTTCGATCAGGCCCAGGTTTATTTATTTATAAAACTAATCTTTTCATCCGATTGATTTTAGATGAATCTCCAAGGACTTATGATTGTCACCGCAATGACCTTTTTTGAAACTGGGTAAAGACAGACAGCTATAACTTTGGAAATTAAATTTTTTTTTTTTTAATTTTCGTGACTTTGAGACAAAACATTGTATAATAATGCCATATTATTACTTTTGTAAAATAACAAGATTTAATAGCAAAAAAAATTACTGAAATTCTCATTTTTTTCGTGTCTCTGACTACCCCTAACCCCTTAAGTAATCTGGCCAAAAACTATATACGAACGTCAACTCTTACAGAATTTCAGCGCAAAATAAATTTTGAAATAGGCTTAAATTATTTTGTGACATTTCCAAGAAATAAAATTAATTAATTTCCTGTAAGAGCATATTGAATTGGATTTCCAGCTCTACTCTTCCTCAGCAACCTTCCTACAACTTCATATCCGCAGTATAAGAAACCATTCCTCGCTAATCTTCCGCCATACTAACCACATTGTTGCGTTGCGGTTCCAATATACTTGAGAACCCATTCCGTAGTTTTGTCACTCAAAAACATACGCTTAATCTGCGTCCTCTCATTCCTATACATAAGATTATAGATTTCTCAAAGCGCTTCTAACATTGTGTTAATCTTTTGGGATTAAAATTCAATTTAAAGCTTTTCAATGGCAATGACCCAAATCAAAACCCAAAACCCACACACAATCCTGCTCCCTTTACTGGCAACTATTCTCCCAACGCCTTCAGGAAGTTTGCCGAACAAAAAGCTAATTCAACAATTGTCTTATTGCTACGCCACACTGCAATATTTACATTTAATTATAGCAGCAAAATCGCCCATACTACCGAACATTTGCGCACGAATGATTCAAGGGAGAGATCGAACAAAAGGTCCCCACGAAGCCCCAATGAAGCAAATGAATTCACGCTAAACACTTCCGTCAGCCAAATCCCATTCGAACGAGCACATACAAACGGGCGGCAATGGTTGGATGGGCATTTAGCATTCGCGTAAAGCGGCTTAATTAGCATTGTCAGTCACTTATTGTTCCAGGCTGCATGTGACGCTTTTATGATTGATGTGGATTAGGCGGCGCTATTCAGCTGTGTGTGTGTATATGTGTGAGTCCATAATGAGCCCCACTAATGGTTCAGCAGTTCCAATGAAGCGAGCAATATGCTTGTTGCGCTTGCTGCTAATTGTTTAAAGTGTAAATGCACGCAGAACGATTCATTGAACTCAAAAATGAAATTCGTGGAAATTATTATACTCTCGCAACAACAAAGTTGCTAGAGAGTATTATAGTTTTGTTCACATAACGGTTGTTTGTAACACCCAAAACTAAACGAGTTAGATATAGAGTCATATATACCAAAGTGATCAGGGTGACGAGTAGATTTGAAATCCGGATGTCTGTCCGTCCGTCCGTCTGTCCGTCTGTGCAAGCTGTAACTTGAGTAAAAATTAAGATATCTTGACGAAACTTGGCACAAATATTCCCTGGCACCACAGGAAGGTTGCTTTCAAAAATGAGCAAAATCGGACCACTGCCACGCCCACAAAATGGCGAAAACCAAAAACACATAAAGTGCCATAACTAAGCCATAAATAAAGCTATGGAAATAAAATTTGGTATGAAGGATCGCACTATGAAGGGGCATATTTGGATGTAACTTCTTTGGGGAAGTGGGCGTGGCCCCGCCCCCTACTAAGTTTTTTGTACATATCTCGCAAACCAATAGAGCTATATAAACCAAACTTTTTTTAGTCGTTTTTTTTAGTCACTTCCTACCACGGTCCAAAAATGAAAGAAATCGGATAATAACCACGCCCACCTCCCATACAAAAGTTAGGTTGAAAATTACTAAAAGTGGGTTAACTCACTAACGAAAAACGTCAGAAACACCAAATTTCACGTAAGAAATGGCAGGTGGAAGCTGCACTCAGATTTTTTTACAAAATGGAAAATGGGCGTGGCGTCGCCCACTTATGGGTCAAAAACCATATCTCAGGAACTACTCGACCGATTTCAATGAAACTTGGTTTATAATAGTTTCCTTACATCCCAATGATATGTTGTGAAAATGGGCCAAATCGCTTCACAACCTCGCCTACTTCCTATATACCAGAACTTTTAAGACGATCTGAATCGTTAACAATATATAAAGTAAGCACTAGTGAAGATATCGACTGCGTTTATAGTGTGGCAGCCCCATTCTAAAAATCACCGAAATCGGACCATAGATTGTCAAGGCCCCATATATCGAACATGAGGACCTCGGTACTTCTAACCTAATATTAGGGTTTCCAACTTTCAATGGACTTTATACAATATATATGACGAATATGTGGGTCAAATTGTGTATTATATAATATAAATAAAGTTAAATAAATAAATTGCGAGAGTATAAAATGTTCGGTTACACCCGAACTTAGCCCTTCCTTACTTGTTTTTCACCTATTTTCGCTTATTACTTATTTACGAATTTGTGTGTTGCAATCAACGAAAATCTGTTATTTGTTGTTGTGATTTAAAAATGTAGGAACTCAACGAAAATCAAATAAACCATTTGCACAGTAAATATTTGCTTTTTTATTTCATTAAATCCACGAAACTCACCAATTAACTCGATTATTAAGTTCGGCGTGCTCTCATGCATGTTGCCATATGTACATCTTGTTTTTCGTATAAATTCACTGAATTCGGTAACCACAACATATTCAATGCGCCGTGATTGGCGTGTGGCTACAAATGCTTTGATTTCCGTTACTACGGTTACAAGGTTATGGTTCCATGCATTTTGCGGTTGCAATTCCAAAAGCACACGTGAACTGTGCTAATAATTGATGTTGTGTTTTGTTTAGCACTTGGAAGTACATATGTCTATGTAACCTTATATACATATAAACATACATAGACGTATATATATGTACATTCAATACTTTTTTTATAGCAATAAGCGTGTGTTACATAGTTTGTATTGACCCAATAGCACTCGAATAACCCGCAGCTTTGGAGAATTAATATTTTGTGGAATGTGGATGGACTCATTCTCCTTGGTGTGGAATACTTAACCTTTGAATTATGTTATAATATATATATTAGGTTGGCAAATATCTCCCTTCAGCCTTTTTGTCTATTGAATTCCGCTTCTGATATATATAGCGCTACAGAGCTCGTATCTGGCAATACTGTACATCTTTGAAAGGAGACATGTAAACCTGGAGTTCACTAACGCCGAAATTCGCGCTATTTTAAAGTTTTCCTTCGTTAAAGGCAAATCCGCTAGAGAAACGGTCCGTGAGATTAATAGTGTTTTAGGGGATGTTACTCTATCACTTCGAACTGCGGAGGAATGGTTTCGACAATTCAGAGCGGGTATAAACGACACCATTGATAAACCAGCCGGCGGAAGACCTATGATGACGAATACCGATCAAATCATGGAAAACATCGAGTTAGACCTACATGTGGCATCTCGTGATATCGCCCAGGAGATGGGTTTTAGTCACCAAACCATTTTAAACCATCTGCAGAAGGCTTGATACACTAAAAAGCTTGATGGTTGGGAGCCGCATGATTTGACGCAAAAAAACCTTGTGGACTGAACCAACCCCTGCGATATGCTGCTGAAACGGTACGTAATCTACCCATTTTTGAAGCGGATGGTGACTGGCGACGAAAAATGGATAACATACGATATCAAGTGAAAACGGTCGTGGTCGAAGGGTAGTGAATCGTCCCAAACAGTGGCCAAGCCGGGATTGACGACCAGGGGGGTTTTGCTGTGTATTTGGTGGGATTGGAAGGGAATCATCCACTATCAGCTGCTCCCATATGGCCAGACGCTTAATTCTACCATTTACTGCGAACAATTAGACCGCTGGAAGCAAGCGATCGAACTGAAGCGTCCAGAATTGGCCAACAGAAAGGGTGTAGTGTTCCACCAGGAGAACGCCAGACCACACACTTCGTTGATAACTCGTAAGAAGCTACTGGAGATCGGATGGGAGGTTTCATCGCATCCACCATATATCTCGGACATAGCGCCAAGTGATTACCACCTGTCCCTGTCCATATCGAACGCCTTTGGTTGTGTAAAGTTGAACTCAAAACAGGCTTGTGAAAAGTGGCTGTCCGAGTTCTTTGCAAATAAGGAGGGGGCCTTCTACGAAGGGGGTATTATGATGTTGCTAGATGGAAACAGATTATCGAAAGACCCGTCGCATATTTGAACTAAATCCGATCACTGTAACACTTTTTATAAAGCATTGAATACAGAGAAAAAAGCGAAAGTGAGATATTTGCCAACCTTATATATTTTTTTACAACTTTCTACTGCTTTAAGCAGTAAGTAAATTGCATGCCTGAGGGCATAAAGTCACTTGTTCGGCTATTTTGTCATAAAACAGGGAGCCAGACATGTTTAAGCTACCGAATGTCGAGCTTGTGTTCTCAGAAAACTGATTTAATTGAAAGAAACTAGTCCACTCTTTTATTATATATACATATCTAAAGCAAGTATCTACTCGCTCCTAAAATTTTTTTATTAATTGGTCTTTAGAAATTCATACCGAACTACAGTGAGGCTACATAATTTTTTTTGACGTTTTACGCCCTCTAAAAATCAAGATTACCCCATGTATAACTGTATGTTGGTACGCTCTAAGGCAAAATCTACTTTTTTCATGAGTATTGCACCATATTTAAACAAGAAAATTTTCTTTTTTTCGAAATTAACCTTCAACATCGAAATATTTGACTTCGAATTTCGAGATTGGAGATATTATTACACTATAAAACAAAATCGACTTTTTTTCTAGGTATTGCACCAAGAAAATTTTTCCGGGAGACAAATAAAAAAACTCGATTATCGAAGTTTGTCTCCAAAATGGAAATTTCGATGTTCGAAAAATTATTTTTTATGAAAAAAATTACTAATTTCAGGATACTCAAAAATTCAAAATAAGCATAGAATCTACATACTTCACTTAATTTAATGGTGTATAAAACTCTTCGGACAAGCTTGCTAATAAGATGCTATGAAGCGTCAAAGAAAGACCTTCGAAAATAATAAAAAGTTTATATATCGAACAAGTAAGGAAAGGCTGTAACCGAACATTTTATACTCTCGCAATTTATTGAAGAAATTTTATTAAGATAACGCACAAATTTACCCATAAATTCGGCATAAAGTTTAATAGAATAACGAAAGTCATATATAGATATGAGGGCTGAGGCAATTCCTGAACCGATTTCATTCAATTTCACCAGCAAGGTACACTATATCCAATACTATACGCTCATTTAATTTTGCTAAGATATATCACATATTAACCAATACATATATGCGTAATAAAGCCCAGCGAATTTTTGAAAAACCTACAATTAGGTATATGGGAGCTAGGAGATGTTGTGACCCGATTTTAATAATTTTTGGAACAGAGACACACTATTGGAAGAAATAATTTCCTCTGAATTACATTAAATTAGCTGAGAGATTTATCCATATTTTCGGTTAAAATTTAACCTTAGGCGCTGAGTTCAACATGTTCGATATCGGGGCCTTGAAAAGTTATAGTCCGTTTTCGACAATTTTTTCACAAGTGATGCCACAGATCATATACTGTATTCGTGTAAAGTTTTATTTCGCTATCATCATTGGTTCCTAATGTATATATTATAAAGTGAAGGATTCAGATGGAATTCAAAATTGAGTTATAAAGAAAGTAGTCGTGGTTGTGAACCGATTTCATCCATTTTCCACACATGTCATCAGGGTGTCAATAAAGTATTATATACCGAATTTCATTGAAATCTGTCGAGTAGTTCCTGAGATATGGTTTTTGACCCATATGTGGGCGATGCCACGCCCATTTTCCATTTTGTAAAAAAGATCTGAGTGCAGCTTCCTTCTGCTATCATTTCTGTGAAATTTTGTGTTTCTGACGTTTCTCGTTAGTGAGTTAACGCACTTTTAGTAATTTTCAACCTAACCTTTGTATGGGAGGTGGGCGTGGTTATTATACGATTTCTTTCATTTTTGGACTGTATAAGGAAACGGCTAAAAGAAACGACTGCAGAAAGTTTGGTTTATATAGCTTTATTGGTTTGCCAGATATATACAAAAAACATATTTGGGGGCGGGGTCACGCCCACTTCCCCAAAAAAATTACATTCAAATGTGTCCCTCCCTAATGCGATCCTATGTTCCAAATTTTACTTTCATAGCTTTATTTATGGCTTAGTTATAGCTCTTTAGGTGTTTTTGGTTATCGCCATTTTGTGGGCGTGGCAGTGGTCCGATTCCGCCCATCTTCGAACTTAACTTTCTTATGGTGCCAAGGAACACGTGTTCCAAGTTTCATTAAGATATCTCAATTTTTACTCAAGTTACAGCTTGCACGGACGGACAGACGGACAGACAGACATCCGGACCTGAACTTTACTCGTCACCCTGATCACTTTGGTCTAACTCGTATATCTCTATATCTAACTCGTTTAGTTTTGGGTGTTACAAACAACCGTTATGTGGACAAAACTATAATACTCTCTTTAGCAACTTTTGTTGCGAGAGTATAAAAATACTGGACCCCTTATGCAGTGTTATTTATTAGTTTAAATAAAATAATATGAACATCATTCACCTTTTCTTTTTTTTATGTAGTATAACATATTTTGGGCCAAATGGTTGAATGGATAGATACTACCGGATCTACGAAAATAGAAAAAAACATACGAGGTTTGGTAAAGAAGTAACCGTGATTTTAGTTTTTTGAAACAAAAATTTGCATTCGTCATTTCATTTTGACAATGGAACTTTTGGACAATTTGAAAATTCCCGTTATTTTTTGAACACACCTCGTATATGATAGATGCTATAGGGGACCCAGGTTGGAACTTCGAAAAAAAGTAAAATACATATATTTCAAAAAATACTGACCATACATTACGTAGGCATCTCAATAATTTGGAGTAAGTACTTCTTTCTTAAGGATTGTATATCTAATCTACTTTGGAGGCTTATACACCTAATAAATTCGGAACTATCTAGACATAAAACTTACTGGTAACCACTAACAATTGAGTATCAAAAGCATAGTAGTCCAATAGCGCCATCTTAAGCGAACAATTTTTTTTCTCAATTGTCTGAAAATTGTCGAAAAGGCCGTTTACAAAGCTCTAAAGAACTACATATGTATATTAAAGATTAAAACTCTCACTGACTTGGTCATATGGATAATGGACATGCACCAGATTTAATTTTTATAACTAAAAACCAGTACCACCAATACCGTATCGCATGCTATCAGCTTACCTAGTGACAGACAGTTAATGCCTCACATTGAACTTAAGCAACAGACTATCAAATTTCCATTTATTGACGAGCAAGCTTTTACTAATAAAATTGTCATAAACAAGCTAATTATAATTATACTTTCATTGCGCTAAGCTAGCGCAATCTCATTGCTCACGGCCATACATGCACACCGAATGGTAAGCAGAGAAGCGCTTTTATTACACATATACCCAGGCAGCTGATTAGGGAATTAAGTAAATACCCAATAAAAGCATAACGATTGTCAATAAAATTGCGAAAATAAATTAAAAGCATATTATTACACTGTAACACTGCCTATTTTGAAGCAGCAACAGCGTGGCAGTTGAACTGTTAGACCGTAGATACCCACAATACTACAGCGATAAAACGTATATTTAAAATCGCACAGCAATGCCAAGCTTAAGAGGCTTAGCAGTTAAAGGCAAAAGGGGACAAAGGGGACTGAGAGTGAGTAGGCATGTTTTTGTGTTAATTTTATAGCTGAGGGCAAACAAATTAAAAAAGTACAAAACAAATAAACGCCACCACATTAAACTTGAGCCATAAACGAAAAGTAGAAAGGAATGTGAAAATGAAGAGATAAAGTCGCACAGCGGGCAAAAAAACCAAAAAGTTTAACCATAAAACGCAAATAAACGCGTTGAGACTAATCTCTTATTACTGTTGTTGTTGTTGTATATTTTTATTGTTTTAGAAAAAGAAAATATAAATAAAACTGAAGCAGTTAATTACTCCTGACATGGCAGCACGCAACCGAGTTAAAGCGCCGCAAACACTCGCCGCCTGCTAGACAAACTGTTTAACTTACACGTAATTGCAGAACGAGTGCTAGCTGTGGATGGGTGGTATGAGCAGTAAGCACTTGATTTATTGCGTACATCTACATAGGCTGTGCAGCGTTTGACCTGCTCATACAGCAGCATAGCAATTTCTTGGCCACAAATGCTACTGTTGTTGTTGCTGCTACTCTTGTTGTTGTTACCTACTGTTATTGTTGTTGTAGCTGTTCGGTGGTCAACAGCTGGGTTAACGGTATTGTCATTTGGTTAAGCAAACGCTCATTCATTCGGCCGCTTTGTTGTCTATTGCTTATGGCGTTGGTTGAGCCACTGGGCGTATACGTAACATCACATTGTGTATTAACGAATGGTGAGTTTATAGGCTTTTGTTTATGTATTGAGTATGATATATATCAAAGTGTGTGTATATTGCGTAACAACTAGACTTGTTGCGCTTTTCTAGCGATTTGCAAGGCAATAAAGTACGAAAATGTAATAAATTCCATTAATAGAAGGTATTCGTTGGAGTTAATAAATTTTATAGCTCGCATGGCATATGAGACACGAAGTGATGTGCTGATGCAGGTTTAAATATTTAAGCAGATATAACATGAGTAAGTCAGCTTTCTTTTGATTTAAGATTAATAGCTTTCTGTCAAACTTTTTATAGCAAATAAGAAAGGTATTTTCGTCTTTCAATAATGAAAATTGAGTTGAAGTTTGAAGTGAAAACTGAAAATAAACTCGTATAATGGTGAACAAAGCTAAATTTTAACGGATTGCGGATCAAACTGTCAAAAGATGAAATATATAAAAATGTATAAGAACGGTTCTGTAAAAAAAATTTATGAAAGCTTCTCTAAAATGGCTCTGGAGCAATAGCAATTTTCTCTAAATTGTTCTCCATGGTCTAATATTCATATTAATGTACTTCTATATGATATTTGAAGACATTAAAAAAGCCTTAATATCGATAATAATACGTTAAATATATTTACAGTAAGCCAACTATAACATTGTGAGCACACATGTCAATCACAACAATACAATTACCTCTAAATTTGAATTTACTCCAGATATCACTCATACGCAGTGTATAACCATCCTCAATTAATTAACATGAATGTTACTCATACGCAATGTACAACTGACACGCCCTTTGTAATTAGTTTATAATTTAATCCTGATTTAAATAAACAATAATACCTGATAATTTATTTCAATAAGCAAATGAATAAATGATCTAACTAAATGCAAATATGCACACACATTCCTAGACAATCAGACTTTGCCAAAAATATGACTTAACACAAGTATAATTTCCACAATATCACTTCATTGCTGCCACTGTATAACACACAGATAATGTACTCACATATTAAGCATCACTGCATTTATAGCTTCGGGCCACCGCATCATTGATCCGTATATGCATTAAACATACATAAATACGCTTGACTGGTCAAAGTTCAAGCCAATCAAGCGTTGCATTTTAACATGACAAAAGCATTGTGACCAACCACAAACGTTGGCATAATGTATGGCATATTCACAGCGTGTGCCTTTCATGAGGTCATATGTACCACACAATGGCCAGCAGAGTTGACACGGCTTTAATGAGGTAGAAGTGACGTATATACATATATCTATGTTATTTTTATTGTAAAATCTATTTATAGACAATTTTAAGATAATTTTCAGTTTGTATTTGAGCTTTATTGCGATTAAAAGGTAATTATTGGAGAATAGCTCTCTCCTTATGATTTCATACACTTGAATTGGAAATAGAAGGCAACTTTCATACAAATTTCCTTCCATAAATCGAACTTTTCGACAAGGGCATAATACATAATTTAAATTTTACTATCGAGGCATAAACCCCTCTAAATCGTATTGAGGCGAATAAAAAATATGACATGACATTAATGGATTACATAAATCATCTAACACAAGGCATTGGATACAGACGTCTAGAGCCAAACAATAGCAAAATACTACAAACAAAATTTCAGAAAACATCTTTTATAGTATGTCCAAAAATTTTCTTATTTTATTTTATTTTATTTTATCTTATTTTATTTTTGACTAACTCAATTTCCTGCTAAATTCAAAGTAATTTCCACAGGCTAACTTATCAACATTTTAATTAACTGCAAGAGTATTATCAGTTAAAAACATTTCAGTATTAATTATGCATGACTGTAGAAGTAATTATCAAGGTTTTAAAAATTACTTTCCTCCAAAGCAATTTCATAACAAAAGCCTTAAACATTCAAACTAACAAACACACTTCTAACTTCATATATACAAACGCACACACATATGAGTCCCGACGGCTCGACATAACGACTTGGGCTCAGCATGCGTGCAAAATCAATAAATTGCAAAAAGGAAATCGCTAGTTATAAAATATTGCCGCACCACATGTCCGATATGAGAATTGTTTGTCGGTAACTTCATCGTTCATTGGCTTGGTGCCTTAAAGCGTTTGCCGAGCTGCTGGCTGCGACGGAGCAAAATCGTTGCCTTTTCATAGCAGCAAATTGCCGCCGGGTTGTTATTAATGATTCCCACTTTGGCTGCTGAAACTTTGGTGGTAAATAATTGAGTAGATGTAAATATGTAGGAGTGTTGCCTCACATGCAGTAGTGTGCTACGGAACTGCCTTCTGGCGAAAAGCGGAAAGTTAGTGTAGGTGTTTGCAATTTCCAATTCCGGGAAGTATGTGCTATTCTAAACAATATGAAGTTTGCCGATTTTGCTGAGCAAATGGCAAACAATGCACAATAACTTTGTACATATATTTCAGATATTTAATGTCCCCGGAAGTCCTTACAACGATAACAGCGAATATTAAAGAGTTTGGTTTGGCTGGCGTTTGATTTCTGTAAGTTCAGTAAATTTTTAGTTTTCAATTCAGCTGCTTAAGTTAGGCCAGCAATTTTTCTAAAATGCTGTCAATTTATTTATTAAATTTTAAGGTGGGTTATGTTTTCCGAGTACAACTAGCTAGCGCATTCCCAGAATTCCAATCGCTTAATTACTTCTGCTTCTAAGAATGTTATTTTGAGACTTTAAATTTATGTATATTAGCAAAGTTTAAATTAATTTTTTTCTGAGTTCTCAAATTTAAAAAAAATCTACTTTAGCGCCTAAAGGTAGGCAACATTATTAGGAATTAGACATTATAAAATGTCCTGGTTTAGACTATAGTGATTTCGATATATGTGAACCTTACATGGAATATATTTTACTCTCCCAGTGTTAAATAGTTTTGTAGTAATAGCCTCAGTTACAAAATATTGGCGATAAAACGTAGCATACATTTAGGGTATCTGTAAATTGCGAATATTTTCAAATTATTGTTCGAACACTTTATTTATGTACTGTAAGGATTTATAATGTTAGGTATTCTTAGAGATAACTATCTATTCTTACCAATTCAATAATATAATTTTTGAAAATAATTCAGTGGAATCTGACTGTATATACCAATAAAGGCTTCCTTATTAAAAATTTTAATTTTCTAATAAATATATTATTGAATTAGCAGCACTTTAGTGTTAATTCCAATGAATTCATACTACTGCTTATATTTATCCTACATTTTTGTGTTGGAGTGCAAATCAGTTTCACAGGAAATATTGCTTCAGTTGAAAAATGCCAGTGCAGTTGTGTGCGACTCTTCACATTTCATAATTCTATTACAAAGTACTACTATTCTGAAATTAAGAATTGTACATTTCCCTACGCGCTCCATCTCCCTCTCTCTCTCAATCTTTCTCTCTATTTTGCTCTCATTAACTGAAGCATTCAACAAACAATGCGAATAACAGTACAATGCTTAACATGGAATGGATACCTTAGAAGTGCTATTAGCTTTTGTGCTATGCACTATTTAATATTTTTTCTGAAAAACTTGGAATTTATTGTGAACTATAGCTTTGTGTTATTACATGGAAGCATAAAGGCGTTTAATTCTAAGCCCTCAGCAAGATAATTTCATTATGAGTTTATGATTTGATGAAGAAGATTACTACGATGCTTTCAAAGTGAACGAAAGTAAGGAGAAAATGAACTAAATTACTTTTTTTAGTATGTGAGAGCAACCAGTAAAGAGAGAGAGAGTTTCGAAATAATCATAATATTTCGTTAGCTGCGCTCAATTAAATCTCAGCAAGTAATGTCATACAACATGAATAAAATTGAATTGTCAATTTAATAACTTTTTATGCATTTATATCAAAATTAATTACTTGTCCTCGTGTCCTCCTGAATCAGACATATCATCACGCATTTAACCAACTTTTTGTCGCAAGCACTGCACAAATCATTACTTTTTTCATTTCCCATATAATTTCCATGAGATTTTAATGATCGATTACGTAGGCGTTGTGTCCGTCACAATAAACTGTTATTTACATTTTCGCAGCATGTCAAATTGGACTTTAGGCCAACACATTTTTGAGGTTAGGTGTGTTTCATGGGCATGTCGTATATATTAAATACTTAACGGTAAATGTAGGCGTATATTTATTTCACTCATTGATTCGGCGTCATCAATCAGTTGTTTGATAGATCAGATTATTGGCTTTATACGGGTCATTTGGCGTAATTGGAAATTGTATACGACTTGCTTAGCTGTGAGTATACGCGCGTGTCTAGTGTATTTGTGCTTGTATGGGTCGGTAAACAGCGCAAAATAATCAGCTGTTATTTTGTGTTTTGTTATTATCATCTAAGGTGGCTAATTTATTGTAGTCCAGCAAAACACGTTTAATTATATTTGGAATGTCATAGTGGGTATGTTATTAATATGGCCATTTTAATTGAATACAAATATAGGATTTCATTATAAATGAGTGACAAATAAATATCCACTCTGGTGAGTATATTTAAATGGTATGAGTGATTTCCATGGACTTTCAAAAATTTTTGTACAAGTAAGAACAATTACTGTATTTCCAAATTATGTCTTTGAAATCCAGTTTTAAACTATTTGATAAGTAAGTATTTTTAAATAGGTGGCAACTCTATAAAAACTTAATTTTTAGACAGGTGGCAAGTGCATTTAAATTTTGTTAAAAATTAAAAAAAAGTATTCTGTTTGCTGAATTTTTTTTTAAAATAACTAATTACCATATATGCAAGGCAAACGCCCACCAGAGAGTGTTACAGTTATTGTTCCCCGTTTTTTTTTTGCGAAAAAGTGCCAAATTCATGATTAATACAAAACGTTGCTGGTGTTAAAAGATAACAGACATGCAAAAGGCGCCTAAACGTGTTTATTTATGCGTAACAAAGTGTAGGCCAAACATGAAATTAAGGTGACCGTAAACGTAAAAAGCAATTACGAACACGCGCGAACCTGTTGTTGACGTATTATGCATATGTGGGTATGCGTGTGTGTGTGCGTAACGGTGTATTATATTTACTTTGCCGAAACACTCACCTTTAGCTGTTAACTCAATGGCGCCATTCTCTTAGCGGAACGGTTCTAAGTCTTTGTGTGTGTGTGTAGGTGTGTATGGGTGAGTGGTTACGTCTATAAACACATGAATTTCAAGCCCAATAGGTACATATGTGCAGAAGAATGTAAATTAATGAATTCAGGCTTCAAAAACGGACAAGCGGACATTTAAATTTCTACCTGAACTTCAAAGGGCTAAATATTTAGTTTTATATGCGTGTGTGTAATAAAATAAAAAAAAAATAAAATTAAATAAAAAAATAAAATAAAATAAAATAAAATAACATAAAATAAAATAAAATAAAATAAAATAAAATAAAATAAAATAAAATAAAATAAAATAAAATAAAATAAAATAAAATAAAATAAAATAAAATAAAATAAAATAAAATAAAATATAATATAATATAATAAAAATAAAAATAAAAATAAAAATAAAAATAAAAATAAAATAAAATAAAATAAAATAAAATTAAATTAAATTTAATAAAATTGAATTAAATTATTTTTTTTTTCAAAAAACGAATATTGCCGTTATTTTTTGAACACACCCCTAATACAGCTTCTCAAATAATAATAAATATTTGTTAAATTTTGTACAAATTTTGTTTTGAATGAAAGCAACATCAAAGCATATTTATTTATTTTTTCTTTGAAAATAATTAAGACCTTACTTTCAGTTACACATATTTGAAACACACACCCCACACACATTATATGTTTGGTGGATTTATGAAGTAAACAGGTGAATTTCTTTTTATAAAGTATGCCAACAGAAGTAAAACGCGACTTTTTAACTCACATATACAACAACACGCACGTATACGCACACAACAATACATGGTTTTGGCTTAGAAAGCCAAATGTTATGGCAAAGAATAAGCTCTTTTTTTCTCGTACCACAATAACAACAACACCAGCGCATCAAAACAAGCAAAGCTGCGAAGTAATCAGGCGTGTACCGCCATTGGCAAGCAAGTAAGTAGCATGAGGTTGCGATGAAGGTCACATTTTGTTTGGAGTTATGCTTCCGAATTCTTAGCTTTCATATGTACACGTATATATGTACTTATGGTATAGTATTAGGGTGCTTTTAACTACAGAGCTGTAGTAAATATATTATCTACACCAAGATAGATTATTTATTGGCATAAATACGTAACAGATTAAAACGAAATAAGCGCTTTGCAACACTTGACTGGCTTGACCTCATTTCTTCGAATTAATATTAACCAACGTTTATAATAATTCCCGAAGCGCTCCTAACTTATAAATCTAACATTCTTAATTTTTTTCAGGCGAATTAATTTTCTGCCTAATCAAGTATAAAAACGCATTAAATATGCTCGGGGGTAGAAAACGCAAGTTTCTCATTAGTATAAGAATAATTCAAATTAAATTACTAACAAAAAAGGAAATTGGCGTAAGCCAAATACTGATTTCTTGCCTCATAGGACTCGGACTACATGGGCTTTGTTTTATTTTTTTAATTTTAAGAATCTGTTTTAATAAAAGATCATTAGTATTATTATCAAATCAACAAACAAACGCGGCTGTCTGTCCCGGTTACAAATTGGTTGCCTGAACAAAGTCATAAAATGTTCGAAGCGTTTGTTGTCACTTGCATGTCGTTTTGAGTAGTTTGGGGCATCACAAAGGACTGGCTTTAGCTATCCAAGTGGGATCTCCTGTGGCACAGGGATCAGCCTTTTAACCTAAACTAACCTTTTCATCTACATAAGTGTGTTTCTTCTTATTGGGATCTTTAATCTTTAATTTTTATAGTGAAGAGGGCACAGGAAAGCTATTGTGACTATTGTGTATGGCATGCCTTCATCTTCGCTGGAAGTGTCTGTCACTTCGAATCGAAGTCCTAAGTTTTTGCGACGTATTACGCCACGCGATTGGATAATCGTACCACGTAGTGTGATCGAATTTCACTCGGAATTGAATTGCAAACCTGCCTTTTTAATTTAAAATCAAAATTTTGAAAAAACAAATTTTTTTTAAATTTAGCCTGACCAATACCGTTAATACAAAAAACACTAAAATAAAAATTTTTTCGAATATTTTTATGAAATTTTCGGTGTTATCAAGCGTAGTGCTTATAGTTTTTAAAACTAAAAATTTAAACATTTGTTTCCTTTTACAAAAATAGTCAAAAGTCCAATACTATCAAATTTTAAGAATTTCAATTTCAATGCTTCATTGTCCACAACTCTGTAGAAATTAAAGCTACGGACCTCAAAATAATAGCAAACGGTAGCTGAAAGAATCTACTTTAGATATAAACAAGTTCAATTTTTTTAAAAAATTTGAAAAATGTGCACACTTTTCAAACAATTTAGGAGATTTCTAAAATCTTTAAATTTTAATTTTTTTACTAGTATAACGGAAAAGTTTGAACTATAGAAAACAATAAATAAACCTGACCCCACATTCACACAAAATGAAAACAAACTCAAAACACATTAACATGTAAACAAAACTAACCTCAAGTGATCCATCAAAGTGTAAGCAAACATAACCCCCCCAATTGTAAACAAACTTGACTCCTCATAATGTAAACAAACCCCAGCCGAAGGTCATTGCCCCCAACCCAAAAGGTAAACAAACTCCAATCAAAATTCATGAACCTCGGCCCAAAACGTAAACAAACCTCAGTCAAAGTTCAATGACCTCGTCCAAAAGTTAAACAAACCTGACAGCACGTGATCCCCAAAATGTAAACAAACCTGACAGCACGTGATCCCCAAAATGTAAACAAACCCGACATCACGTGATCTCCAAAATGTAAACAAACCTGACATCACGTGATCCCCAAAATGTAAACAAACCGGTCATGTGTTGTCAGGTGAGGTCATTGACCTTTGGCCGGGGTTTGTTTACCTTTTGGCCTGAGGTCATTGACCTTTTGTCGGGGTTTGTTTACCTTTTGGGCTGAGGTCATTGACCTTTAGCTGGGGTTTTTTTACCTTTTGGGCTGAGGTCAATGACCTTTGGCTGGGGTTTGTTTACCTTTTGGGCTGAGGTCAATGACCTTTGATTGGAGTTTGTTTACCTTTTGATCCGAGGTTAATGACCTTTAACTGGTGTTTGTTTACCTTTTGATCCGAGGTTAATGACCTTTAACTGGTGTTTGTTTACATTATGAGGAGTCAAGTTTGTTTACAATTGGGGGATTATATTTGCTTACACTTTGAAGGATCACTTGAGGTTAGTTTTGTTTACATGTTAATGTGTTTTGAGTTTGTTTTCATTTTGAGCGCATGTGGGGTCAGGTTTATTTACTGTTTTCTTTAGGTCAAAGGTGGCTAGAAACAAAATTTTTTTAAATTTCCTGAAATGTGTAAAAAGTGTGCAAATTTTTCAAAAAATTTAATGAAAATTTAACTTAGTTTATTTCTAAAGTAGATTTTCTCAGCCACCGTTTGCTGTTATTTTGAGTTCCGGAGCTTTAATTTCTACAAAGTTATGGGCAATGAAGCATTAAATTAGAAATTCTTGAAATTCGATACTTATCGACTTTTGACTAATTTTGTGAAAGGAAAAAAATATTTAAATTTTTAGTTTTCAAAACTATAAACGATACGCTTGATAGCACCAAAAATTTCATAAAGATATTCGGAAAATTGAGTATATTACTGTAATTTGTATAAACGGTGTTGATCAGGCTAAATTCGATTTTTTCGTTTTGAGCAGTTTGCGGCATCACAAAGGACTGGCCTTAGCTGTCAATGTAGTATCTTCTGTGGCACAGGGACTAGTCCTTTAACCTAACCTAAGGGCTGTCCTTTCAATCTAAATGTGTATCCCCTTATTGGGATCTATAATCGTTAATTTGTATAGTAAAGAGCGCAGAGGAAAGCTACTGTGACTATTGTGTATGGCATGTCTTCATATTTGCTGCATTCCTATTTAAAACTATCTAAAGTATTTAGATTAGATTTAATGTTGCTAAGGAGACAAAATTTAACTGATTTAATAAGAGATCTTTGCCTGAGCATTGAAGCCAAATAGCACCTATGTACTTTCAATAAGTGATTTTGCTGTATACAAATTACTTTAATTTACGATTTCTATTGCGCAAGTGTTAAATGGTGTTTTCAAATTGTATATTAATAATAATTATGCCTCACAAATCCCGTATGTAGATTCTCAACACTTTCGAATGATATTACCGGAACCCAAAATAGTATATGGGGCGGCTGGCTATGGGGCACTCCCGGAACCGGATATGGGGTAATTATGTGTTTATTGGAATGAGCTTATTGGAACCTGCTATGGGATAACCGATAGAACCAGATATACGATTTCACTCATTTTCCATCCATGTCATCAGGGTGTCTAGAAAGTATTATGTACCGAATTTCATTGAAATCGGTCAAGTAGTTTTTGAAATATCGGGTTTGATCCAAAAGTGGGCGACGCCACGCCCATTTTCAGAAATCTTTACTTGTGTAGTTTTATTTATGGCTTCGTTATGATACTTTGTAGGTTTTCGAGTTTCGTCATTTTGTGGACGTGGCAATGGTCCGATTTCGCCGGACGGACGAACGAACAGACATACGTTTGGATTTCAACTCGTCTCGTTATTCAGACATACAGTGGCTCAAACGTATAATTGGACACTAGGTATAAGAAAAATGTTGATGAAGAATTGTATTATATGAAGACAATTTCATTTTCCTAGCACTCAAAATATTTGAAAACATGTTTTCCTTAAAGTTAAATATTCTAAGAGTCCAATAACAAACATCCATAGCAGTTTCACCCAGTGAACGAACACTTTCAAAATCTCATACGGAGACTGCAGCAAATGGGAATATACCCGATTTTTCTCCATTTGTTGATATCCCTATTGCTGGGTTTCAAATCACTCCCTATTAGAACTAGCATATTTAAGATTTACACTTAGGCATTTACTATAAGCACACCCTTATGTTAATGAGTCACAGACACAAAATACAAACAGCCTGGCAATTCATTTACTCATTTACAAAAAAAATTGGAGAAAGGAGTTTAAATCCATAGGAATTAAAAGAAATATGTAATTAATTACCATAACACTTAAACCAAAGCCACGCGCATATGTACACTCATTTGTCATATTTATTTTTCCCGCCCTCCATTAAGGATTCAACCTAAAGAATAAATAACTAATTAACCGTAACAATTGCAAATACTGAACTTTTAATTTAAAAATACCGGAAAATAATATAAAATAAATGAAAAATTTTCTCAATAAATATCGGCTGTAATTTAATACGCCATTTCTGAAGCAATAACAACAAACACATGTGAGACAAATTAAAGCATGAATTTCGGCGCATTTTTCATTTGACAGCAATTGTACGCGTTCCATCATTATATTTATTATTTGATGATTATTATAACAAACATATACGGCATTAGTAGGCGGTTATGTCATAAGCCAGCCAACGAGTATGCAAAAATGAATCATTACAGCGGTGAAAAAAAAACGTTTACGACGCGAAATAAATGCTTTCACATATCAACACGAATTTAGACACGAGCACACATACTACTGCAAATATGCATGTGCTCAATATGATGTGTTAATGTCAACTGTGGGAGCCGCATGTGTGTTTGTCTTGTCGTCGAGGGGACGCTTGTTGCGCGACAACACACACACAAGTTTGTTGCGTTTTCAAATTATTATTTTCTGTTTTTTTCTTTTTATTATTTCCCACGTGTTAGATACGTTTGCACCTGTCGACAATATTTTCCCCACATGACGTTCCGGTAACGGTGGATACCGTTTTAATCCATTATAATTTCGCTCATCTCCGGCAAAATGTGGCAACGATTTCTTTCCGTTATGCGTTGAGTACATATACATACATACATTTTACGAGCGGGGATTATACAAACACATGGTTATATATATATTTTTCACTTTAGCGCTGACAGCTTCGTACACCTGGTAAATATTTATATATTTGTGCGCGTGTGTGTACCTGTGGTTGTTTACTTTTTAAAGCCACTGTGCTTATGCTTTTTCGGAATTTAAGCTGCTTGGCTAATGAGTGCAGACGTGCGTTGACTTTATACTTGCAGAGCTTTTCGGTGCTAACAAATTGATTTAACACGATACAAGTAGATGTTGCAGGCAAATTTGAGGAAGGCAGGAAGTCTGGCAGAGCGTAGCCGACGGAAGTTCACACAATGAAATTGATTAAATATGTGAAACATGAATTGATTGTGTGATTTATCACAAAAGGTGTATTTTTTTTTTAATCTGCAGTCGCCTTAGCCGTATGGTGGATTGTGGGAGAATATCACAAAATATATATATTTTGAATCAACTACAAGCAAATTGTTATGGGATTTCATACTTTTCGAACGCCAAACCACATTCAACAATTCAAAATTAAAAAAAACTAACCTCTCGTGAATCATTTCAACATAAGTAAAACTAGACTAAAGGTCTTTGTCGTCAGCCAAGGGTCATTGACTTCGAAAAAAGGGCATTGACCCTCCCTAAAGTTCATTGACTCCTACCAAAGGTCATTAACTTCGATCAAAGGTAATTGAACCCAACTAAAGGTCACTCAACTTTGACCTTTGATCATGTTCGTTTACCCCACTATCCTGATGAGAATATATTATTAACTCTAAATAGTTTTCGAAAGCTTTAGGTATTACAAATACCGTTAGGTAAATTGAACTACAATACTTCTGCAACATGTTGCGAGAGCATAAAAAAGTTTACAAACTATCTTTATGGAATTTCATCTTATGCAATTCGCATAAAAACGGTTTTCCATTTGTCTGTTAAATTTCAAAACAATCACAGCAATTATGCACTACACTCCGCCACTGCGATATTATGTACCACAATTTTTTTCGTAATATCCACAAAATTATGCGCCAACGCCCACGCAGTAGGTTGCCAGGCTGATTGTATTTTGTGAAAATTTTCCGAGGTTTAAGTTTAAGCGCATGGAATATTTGCATATTCAATTTCATTGAAAAGCCATCAGAGCGCAGCATGAGCGCCATGAAATGAATGCGCATTTTACCAACCGTTAACTATAGGGTGACGCAAAATAATCGAAATGCGAGCGCGTCTGGTTTTAGTGATTTACGATGGATATTTTGATACGACAAATATATAATAGATATTATATATCAAATTATATATTTTTTAATTATTTTTATATTTATATTGGTAGACCAAAAACTTAAGATCATAACCAGCTGTCATTCAGATTTTTTAATGACAAAAATAGTTAAAGTAAATAAATATTTTTTATTCTGTATATGTTTTCTAGTTTTTAACATATTTTAACATATTTTTAATTTACATACTATTTCATTGAAAACCATTTTTTTAATTTTTACTCAAATATTTTTAATCACTCAAAGCCACCTGAACCTGTATTGCACTCTTTATTATACTTTGACATTTCTGATTTTTTTTCGTTTTTTGCACGAAAATCTATGAATAAATATTTATGTCCACTTCAATTGAACTATATGAATATATATAGTATATAGTACAGTCATATAGCTATAAGAAGGCTTTTACATGAAACACTCTGTGGACGAAAAAATCACACACGTAAACATATAGTGAAGCAAAGCAATTCAAAAATAAATTTCATAAAACTCACAATTAAATACGGTGAATAATTTCACAACTAACTGTCATTTTTATTTATTTCCCGTTACCTTTATTGCAACTTTATCCTTATCCAACTATTTTTATCGGCTTTTAGGTACATATATGTATATGTACATTAATAGAGTACACGTATATGTTTACAATAAATGACGCTTAATTAATTATTCGCCATTTACCTTGACCGCCAACGATGGCCGCGACGATATTAAAAAATAATATACAATTTATAATTAACAAGTAAGGAAGGGCTAAGTCCGGGTGTAACCGAACATTTAATACTCTCGCAATTTATTTATTTAACTTTATTTATATTATATAATACACAATTTGACCCACATATTCGTCATATATATTGTATAAACTCCATTGAAAGTTGGAAACCCTAATATTAGTTTAGAAGCACCGAGGTCCTCGTGATATATCGATATATGGGGCCTTAAAAACCTATGGTCCGATTTCGGCGATTTTTAGAATGGGGCTGCCACACTATAAACATAGTATTTGTGCAAAGTTCTGCACCGATATCTTCACTAGTGCTTACTTTATATATTGTAAAGTTAACGATACAGATCACCTTCAAAGATCTGGTGTATAGGAAGTAGGCGTGGTTGTGAAGCGATTTGGCCTATTTTCACAACATATCATTGGGATATAAGGAAACTATTACAAACCAAGTTTCATTGAAATCGGTCGAGTAGTTCCTGAGATATGGTTTTTGACCCATAAGTGGGCGATGCCACGCCCATTTTCCATTTTGTAAAAAAATCTGAGTGCAGCTTCCATCTGCCATTTCTTATGTGGAATTTAGTGTTTCTGGCGTTTTTCGTTACTGAGTTAACTCACTTTTAGTAGTTTTCAACCTAACCTTTGTATGGGAGGTGGGCGTGGTTATTATTCGATTTCAACTAATTTACATCCAAATATGCCCCTTCCTAGTGCGATCCTCTGTTCCAAATTTTACTTTTATAACTTTATTTATGGCTTAGTTATGACACTTATTGTGTTTTCGGTTTTCGCCATTTTGTGGGCGTGGCAGTGGTCCGATTTTGCTCATTTTCGAAAGCAACCCTCTCACGGTCCCAAGGAATGTGTGTTCCAAGTTTCATCAAGATATCTCAATTTTTAGTCAAGTTATCCGTTGCACGGACGGACGGATGGACGGACAGACAGACATTCGGATTTTGACTCGTCTCGTCACCCTGATCATTTTGATATATATAACCCCATATCTAACTCTTTCAGTTTTATGACTTACAAACAACCGTTATGTGAACAAAACTATAATACACTCTTAGCAACTTTTGTTGCGAGAGTATAAAAATTATTAAATGGAAATTACCCGCAATTAAAATCATATTAGCTTATGCACATGAAAGTGATATATATAAATACAATATGTATGTAGCCATATACAAAAATAACACAATTTTTCAAATATGACACACATTCTATTTAAATTTTGTATTAAAATTCTGAGAATATAGTTAACAGCTGCCGAAAAAGGAAAAGGTGTTTGGTTGGGCTTTCAATAATAAAAATAAAATTTTGGTATAGAGCTGCCCACTATCTAAGGAATTAGAACTGAATATAATACAAAATATTTGTCACACGTAAGGCATTTGAAAAACATGCGAAAAAATATTCGAAAATTTGAATAACAATCACATTACAAAATATAGTTACCACCTATCGAAAAAAATTCGTTCCTAAACGCTTCAATTTCATATTCCAATTCGTAATTTAAGAATCCCTTAGCTTTTCAAGGAATTCATATGAATTATTGTGTCTGCGTTATAATTAAATAAATTATTCTTTGCTTTGGTTATTAATTACATAAGTACGTATATATTATTTTAACTAAATTACTTCAAGAAATTTCGTAAAGTTTACCATGAGATAAAATTGACTGCACAACTGGAAATAGTTTTCCAACATATTAGGTTGGCAAATATCTCCCTTCCGCATTTTTGCTCTTTATTCAATGCTTTATAAAAGTGATCGGATTTAGTTCAAATATGCGCCGTTTGCGAAGAACTCGGACAGACACTTTTCACAAGCCTCTTTTGTGTTCAACTTTACACCACCAAGGGCGTTCGCCATAAACAGGAACAGGTGGTAATCACTTGGCGCTATGTACGGGCTATATGGTGCATGCGATAAAACCTCCCATCCGAGTTCCCTTTCCCCTGATTCCCTTCCAATCGCACCAAACACACAGCAAAACCTTTCGGGCCGTCAATCCCGGCTTGGCCACTGTTTGGGACGATTCACCGGCTTTCGACCACGACCGTTTTCGCTAGATATTGTCGTATGTGATCCATTTTACGTCGCCAGTCACCATCCGCTTCAAAAATGGGTCCAGTCGTTCCGTTTTAACAGCTTATCGCAGGCGTTAATTCGGTCCAGAAGGTTTTTTTTTCGTCAAATCATGCGGCACCCAAACATCAAACTTTTTTGTATTTACCAACCAATATTTTGTTCGACTGTGAATAGTCGTAAGCGGAGATAATTTAAGTGAATACAAGTTATGCGAAGTGAAAATGATTTAGTTGATGTGTGTGAAGTGACATATAGCAATAACTATAGTTTATACAGACAAGGGGAGGATATATACCCATTGGCCAAATTTCAGCAATGGCCCAGTAAAAAAAAAGGTTAGCTAAGGAAATATAGTTTTCTACTGATATCCCTTGTTAAGTCTTATAAGTTCCAACAACTTAAAAAAAACTTCAGGGGTCTGATTAGTCGAAACTATGGTTCCGAAGTAACATCATGATTGTTATATTTTATATTTATGAGCTTGGCTCTTTTCGTTAGCTTACATACACTTCATTGCTTGTTACATGACTCCGTGTGACTTTTTCCTATTTCCAAAAATAGAGATAATCTCTAAGGGCCGTCGTTTTACAAGAATACGAGAAATCGCTGAAAGAGCGAAAGGCCATTCCAAAAATCGAGAAAAATTAAGAAGTGTTTCGACAATTTGGAAGAAGCGCTGGCATAATTGCATAATATCGAATGGAGAATACTTTGAAGGTGACATTATTAATGTAGACGAATGAATAAATATATAAAACTGAAATTCCCGTTATGTTTTTAAAACACCTCGTACAATCTATGTATACATATGTATATAGGCACACTTTTCTCAGGAGCAATATTCCATATCATCTTTGGAAGTTTTTATTTTAATAATAAAAGTTTGGTATAATTACAATATGAATTGATGAATTTTTTGTATCTTCTTTGCTGTTTGCACCACTGTGCGTTTAGCTTAAATGCTTTGGAAAGTTTTCTTTTCGCCTCAACTTCACACGCATTTCACATAAATGGTTTTTTTTTGCAGTTTTCGAGCTAATTATTTTGCAAGAATACGAAAATTAATACAAGTTTAACCATTAGGTAAACTTTTTTAAAGCATCTGCAAGGGAATAAATTTCATTATGCGAACAATTTTTCTCTAACTTTTCCTAAACATTTTTCACAAATAAAATGGAAATAGTTTTAAAGTGGAAACTACTTTCGCTAACTAAAATTCTTTGAACGTGAAACTTACATATATACATACTTATAGTCACAATAGCGTTCATTATACGATATAAAATCTTATAAATACTTACAGTTGTTTATCATAGGTATAAATATGTGCCTCGTGTAGCGCCAAGAATAGCATATATGCTCATATAGAGTAAAACAAATTTAGTTGAAAGTTTAGAAAACTTACGCTTAAGTAATTTACTGCCATGCAAAATGACATTCATCTGCTTAAGTTGTCAAGTGGCATGCAGCATGTGGCATGTGGCATGCTGGTGTTTGATAGACTGCTAAACTTTCGCACACCAACAACACACATTCAGACACCATACACAGCAACGGCGCAACTATGCATCGCTCATAAGCCAGAAGTTCCAAACAATGGCGACAACACTATTTATTACTGCTACAACTACAAACAATATTATTTATTAGCGCCTCTTGGCGAGATATGTATGTATGTATTTAATATGTTTATGGTTTACGAGCACAAGCTACTATGTTTAGCTATAGTCTATATGTATACTCTTATGTTGCTATAAATTTCGTTGCTATAGTCCCATATGCTGTTCAAGTGCCAAATATATGTATGTATATAGGTATGTTTGTATGTATTTAATTTGGTAAGTGGGTGTGTGTGTTGTGAGTGTGATATGCGCTAGTTAAATAGCGCTAGCAATTAAATCTACTCAGTGCCTGCATTTAGCAGCTGACAAAATTGAATGTGCCACTGAACAAACTTTCATACTAAGCGCATTGGTTGTTGGTCTCAGTAGTAACCCAGCAGTGTATTAACGAGTCCTATAAAAATTGTACAACTAGTTTTGACAAGGAACACCACTAGTCAACAGAATCTCTATTTTCATATAGAAATGCAATATTTTTTACATAATTGGTCATCTATCAATGAATTGACAATTATTAGAATTGGTCCAAAAAACACCAGTTTCAGACTAGTTTGAAATAAAGTCTACTTTACTATATATTATATTAAAAAAAAATTCGAATTTTTTTCAGAGTCTTCATATTTCGATCGAAAAAAATAATACTTTGCCCAACTAATTATTTTTGGGACTGGTTTTTTTCCAACTAGTTCCGTTTTAGGCGACAATTGGTATTTTTCCTGTTCTGTTTGCTATTCCCCTGCTGCCATACAAGCACATGTATTTATGTATTTTTAGTTTTAGTGCCTTTCGTGCGCATTTCGTGTCAAACTTTGCAACTTGCGTGCGCGACAAGTGTAAATAACAGATTTTCAAATTAAATGTGGCATGTTGCAATCACCTTACACATCGTTAAACATTATTAGATACAAAGTTGTAGGGGGCAATATTTCAATGAAACATACGTGAAATATACAAATTAGTTTTTAGTATTTAGCTTTATTAAAAAAAATTCACCCAATTATAATTTTAAAAAAATTAACTTCGAAATTTTTCCGAATTTTTAAGCAAACAAAGCCTAGAGTGTTTCAAAAATAAAAATAATGTCACTTCAACAATAATATTGATTCGAGAAAAAGCGTTCGAAAAGGACATAAATAAAAAAAATATAAAAATACAAAAAAAAGAGTGGCAACTCTATTTCAAAATATGTCAAAAATTAATCCATATCAAATACTTTCTGAAGGGTTTATTTAAAGAGGGAGGGAAAAAATTTTAAAGAAGAAAAAAAAAATCAAAAATATACATTAAAATCTAATAAAGGTGGCAACTCTATTCCAAATTATAATAAGATTTAATCCTCGTTTAAATACTTTCTTGAAGGTGTACTCAAAGTACTCTCGTCTAGATCCAAATCGTCTCTCTATTCTAAATTACCTCTAAAATAAAGAATTAACAAGTAAGGAAAGGCTAAGTTCGGGTCATACTGTCGCAATTTATTGATGTAATTTTATTCAGATAGCACACAATGCGACCCATATATTCGGCATAAAGTCCAATAGAATAACGAAAATCATCATATATGCTATATGAGGGCTGAGGGCAAATTTTGGGCAGTATTTGTGAAAAGTTTTATTCCGCTATCTTCATGGGTTCCTTATGTATACATTATGAAGTGAAGGATTCAAAACTCAGTTATATGGAAAGTTGTTGTGGTTGTAAACCGATTTCGCCCATTTTTTATCCGTGTTATCAGGGTGTCAAAAAATTTAATTACATACCGAATTTCATTGAAATCGGTCGAATAGTTCCTGAGATATGGCTTTTTACCTATAAGTGGGTGATGCCACGCGCATTTTCCATTTTGTAAAAAAAATCTGAGTGCAGCTTCCTTCTACCCTTTCTTCTGTAATTTAGTTTTTCTGACGTTTTTCGTTAGTGAGTTAACGCACTTTTAGTCAGTTTCAACCTAACCTTTGTATGGGAGGTGGGCGTTGTTAATATCCAATTTCAACTATTTAAGTAATGTAAGGGAAACGACTGCAGAAAGTTTCTATAGCTTTACTGTTTTGCGAGATATATACAAATAACCGATTTGGGGCGGGGCCACTTCCACGTCCCAGAAAAATTACATCCAAATATACCCCTTCCTAGTGCGATCCTTTATACTAAATTTTGTTTTTATAGCTTTATTAATGGTGCAGTTATGACACTTTTGCCATGGGCGTGGCAATGGTCCGGTTTCGCCTATTTTCAATACCAACGAGCGGACGGACGGACAGACAAACATCCGGATTTCAACTCGTCTCGTCATCCTGAGCAATTGGATATATATAACCCTATATCCAACTCGTTTAGTTTTGTGACTTACAAACAACCGTTATGTGAAAAAAAACTATAGTACTCTCTTAGCAACTTTTGTTGCGATAGTATAAAAAATAGTTACTCTCTAAGTTCTTTAGTTCGAGAAAAGGCAAACGAAGAAGATAGAAACCTGAAAAATTACAATACATTCCAATCCAGAGTTGCCACTCTATTCCAAAAATATGTTAAAATTGAAACTGCATCAAATACTTTACTTTCTGAAAGGTTTACTTAAAGAGCACTCGTTTAGCACATTTTTATAACATTTTGTAGAGTCAAAGATTTTCGTTAGGTGGCAACTCCATTTCGAATTAAGTATAAAATAAAGTTTTATAGAATAGTTTATCATTGATACCCATTTCGTATATATACTTTCCGTTGCTTTATTTGAAATCTATTAGTTTGGGTATCTCAAGAATCATATTTAGAACTACATCTTTGGATCCTATAAATATTGTTTCTTAATATTAATTATTGTGTCAATTGTAAAGAATTGGGCAAGTCTATAGTTTTAGAGCCTGTAGATAATTCAGAAAAAACCCTCGAAATTTCAAACATATCAGTGGGACCGTTCCAGACTTTTGCAAATATGAAAAAAGATTTAATAAATAATTATTAATGTAGTTATAAGAATAAATATAAATAATATATAGACAGCAATAATCTATAGAGCCTAAACCTAATAAATCTCAAAGTAATATTAACAACAGTTGCTTCAATTTAATTATTAGGTTACATTTTTTGAAACCCTACATTTTTATACCAGTACAGAGCAATGAAGAATAAAAAAATGTCTCTGCTGTCTTTCACAATTTTACAAAATTTTTCATGTCATAAGTTTGCTTTCAAACTACATTAAAACTTACCAAAAAAACCAAAAAATATTTTATTGCTTTCAAAATTTTTATGTGTTGTCAATATTTCGCTAATTAAAATTCAAAATTCCAAAAAAAAAATAAAGAAAATTTTGCAAAAAAATTTGGTATAACAAATAATACAGAAAAATGTCCAGAAAACCTACAGCAACATCACTGCAGAGGCCCTTGAAACAAAGTGGGAGAAGCTCGAGGTCTTCGAACGCTTCCAAAACCACACTTAATAGCAAAACAAAAATTAAGGCTGCCATTGAAAAACCAGTAAAACCTGAGCGAAATTCAAAACGAGAAAGCGAAGTTATTGAACCAGAAATCGAACAAGAAACCGAAAAAGAAGCACCAAAATCGCTAAAACGTGAAACGAGCGCAGATAAAGTAAACGTTAAGGCGGAACACGATGATAAAGCGACGAATAAATGTTTTGATGATTGGAAGGAGTTTTATGTGCAAATTTTTGGCAATATCAAAACCAAATCTGATCTGATTATAGCGTTCACGCATTATATACTCATGAAGAATGGTTTCAGATGTCTGGGGCTGGGAGACGATGTATTTATAATATATATATTTAAAGAAGAAGCGTATTTACAAAATAATATTATTTTCTCTCATAGCGCACCTATTCCGAAGATGAAGTGGGCACAATTTACATCCCTGAGGGCTGGAATCAATTTTCGAAATATTCCATACGTTACATATACAATCGCATGTTATACATACTTTTGGGTGTGCATTTGGACCATCGTTTATTGATCAATTTCCTAAATACACGCACTAATGTTGTAACTAATGTAACGGTGTTTCCTGAGTTAACAGTGCGCGCCACTTGTGGTGGTAGTATCAATGTGTTGATACCTTTCCCGGAGAAACTCGCACAAACTCTCTATAGCAATTTAATACAATCGGTAAGTTATTAACTGTTATATAGATATTGTATATTTTCATTTTATGAAAGCAAGCTTTTGACAAATTCTATCTAGAACGGTTTGTGTCTTCAATAAGTCACATAACTTTGTTGCCTACCTTTAGGATCAATTCACATTTTTCACTTTATTACCATAAATGGTTTGCGTCCTTAGTATGATATACAAAAATGAATGTATGTTTGAGGCTTCAACCTTTCATGATGACCGGAGTACCTTCTTTAGTTTAATGCAACGAATTATTTGTGTATATTATCCATTGCCTACATTTGAGCGTAACCACCGAAAGTCTCTTAAGAAGATAAGATCATATCCAATTTCTTTCCAGTTTACCGACTTGCAGGCAAGTGATCGTCCACCGAAGATATTATCACGCACGAAACAGCAAAGCAATCCGTGGGATGAGCTCGCAGCGCGTCGCAACAAAGACGTTTACCCCATAATGGAAGAGGATAATATTTCGGATATTGAGGAAAGTCAGGAAGTACAAACACTGAACGCAACTAAAGAACGCTTTAATGCGACTAACTCCGGACAGGCGGAGAGACATGCAAGCTGGGCTAACGTGAAACCGCACACAGCAAGTAAATTCGTTCTCATTATTTATGCACTTTAATTTCCCACTTCCGTAGACATCGAAGTAATGAATTCGCTGAAAACACGACTGGATGAAACTGTGGAACCGGTGAAAGACGCCATTGTTAGCTATGTAGAGGCTATGGTTAACAATTGGTTTCGCCTCTATGGCAGCGAAATAATGAAAAGCGGAAAATTAGCCATACAAGATTTAGCCGATCAACGTCAGATGATTGAGAAATATATGAATTTCGCGAAACCTGTTGCCGAACCCAAGAGCGGTTTCGTCATCTACAATACAAAGGTCACCTTGGACGATAGCAAGCATATATTATTGCGTGATACTGTGGAAAAGAGTAAACAGGAACTGAAAACTGAACCAAAACGAGTGAATATAAAAGAAGATAACACAAATAATCAAACAACACCCATTCAGAGTGAGGAACCGTTAGTAGAAGAAGCATATAAAGTGCGAAATCGTAATTATTATAAGAACGTGCGTGCAAAAATCAATACTGGTATAAGAAATGATAAAACTGCTACAAACTCACCGCCGCAGAATGTTAAAAAGACTGTAGAAATTATATTGTCCGCCGAAAGAAATACACAAAATTCCAAAAATAATCTAACAGAGCCGAAAGCTTATACTGGTTTGAAACCAGCACTGAAGAAAGCAAAGCCATTTAGTGGCAGTCGAACCGAAAAGGAAAATGCTGGCAAAAGGAATTCTTCAAATAATCGAGGAAAAGGGGTTCGTATTCTTATTACTTTTGTTGAAAGAAATTTGTATAATGATCTGGCTTGGTATCGTTTTGATTTTACTGATTGTAACGTCCCTCATATGAAGATTTCTATATTCTACAAAAGCTCATTAATTTACTTAATATTACATATGTGATGACTCCCATAGAATCTCATCGACTACACGATCTTAGATCAAAAAACTTTTCTTCAGAAACGTATTCAACTGGAATATAGTTCTACAAAAAGTTCTCTTCTTAAAACTATTAAGATCGGTCTGCTTCAGAAACTTATTCAACTGGAATATAGTTCTGCAAAAAGGTCTCTTCTAAAGACTATTCAGATCGGTCTGATTCAGAAACTTATTCAACTGGAATATAGTTCTACAAAAAGGTCTCTTCTTAAGACTATTAAGATCGGTCTGCTTCAGAAACTTATTCAACTGGAATATAGTTCTACAAAAAGGTCTCTTCTTAAGACTATTAAGATCGGTCTGCTTCAGAAACTTATTCAACTGGAATATAGTTCTACCAAAAACTCTCTTCTTAAGACTATTAAGATCGGTCTGCTTCAGAAACTTATTCAACTGGAATATAGTTCTACAAAAAGGTCTCTTCTTAAGACTATTAAGATCGGTCTGCTTCAGAAACTTATTCAACTGGATTATATCCAAAGTAATCTCCAACTAGCTCTCCTCTCAAAATAGATATGTATCCAATAAAGATGGCATAGCCAAGTTCTCTGCTTGCCTAATATTTGTGTTGCGATACTTGTCTAAAAAAATCTCAAAAAATATTTTTTGTTCAATTAACTTCACATGCTTTTTACTTTCACTTAGGGTACGAGCATAAATTCATCACAGCAAAATTCCCTAATAAATATCGATGGCAAATTAAAGAGCAAACGTGCCAAGCTCAAAGCTGGCGTAACTGCTGCACAAAATTCCAAAAATATAAGAAACAATGTCGCCAAACATTCAACCACGAACAGCGTTAACGCAGCCGAGTCACAAGTGAAGCTCAACAGATCGAGTCCAATAAAAAAGATACGCTTCAATCTATTGAAAACGACCGAACCAACATCTTATCTCTCAAGTCAATGGCCAAGTACGTACAAAAGTTTAGAGAATCTACTGAAGAGTTCTTTCCCATTTCGTGATCAGGCGCGTGAGCCCGGTGGCAGCGCAGATACGAAGGACTTTTTAAATAAATATGATTTAAATAACGATCTGGAGGAGATAATCTTTAGCAAAAACGAAAAGAATATCGCCGAAACGCAACTTAAATCACAAAAAAGATATACCTACGATTTAGAGAAAAGTGGAGACAGCGCAAATGATTCTTCCGAGTTACTGCAGACGATAGAAGAGCATTTTGCCGAACAAATCGAAGCGAAGCGTTTGGAACTACTGGACATGGTAAGGCGTAGAAATCTGTCGAACATCATGGATAATAATGAAAATTTCGATTTGAACATCAACTACGTGAACGCGGAGCGTGAAGAAGATGTGGGTTATTTTGTGCCACCGGTCGATGAATGGGCGCAATGGGAATTCAAAAAGAAACTGAAGGAAATGCGTGAAAAGGAAATGTTGACTACCCTGAACAATAAGAAAGTGAATTTCAATGAATCATAAAAATGTGTAAAATTTGAGCAAATAAATACATACATATGTGCAACGGTACCATAAAAATTCCCTTCTTTTTTGGTAATTTGAAGAAGAAAATGTTGAATATAGGGAGATGGGTGCTGGAGATCGATTTCTGAATTTCAGTTTTATTAGCTTTTGGTTTAAAGTTACAAATTATTAATAGATTAAGAGTGCAAAACGCCTAAAATTACACGGCCAATATTCTATCGGTTCTCCGAAGCCTTCAGACTGGTTACCCTATGGAAATATGGGGAACTCAAAAGTACCCGAACTTTACCATATTCAGAGGCACTAGAGATTCACAAACAGAGATCTTCCAATTTAACTCACAATGTGATTCGTTCAGTGACGAATCTAACCTAAGTTTGAGGTTTCTATGCACAGACATAGCAAAAATTTAGAAACATCTGGGTCTGAAGTCCTAGGTTATACTTTGGTAGATCTAGATTGATATCATCGGAAGCAACAACCGCGCCGTTAGTTCTCCTTTTTCCAGACTGGATAAGGAAGTGAAGCGCGTGGGCCTGATGGGTAATGAGGACAAGACGAAATATCTCCTGTCATCAAACAAACAGTCAGCGCATTCTCGTCTTGGGTCCACGTCACTGTTGACAGTCATAACTTTAAAGTCGTATGTAGATAATAGTTTCGTAGTGGGAACCAGCGTTAACAGCACCAACAATGTCAACCTCGAAATCCAACACATAATCACTCTTACCAACAGGTGCTACTTTGGACTGAGTAGGCAGTTGAAAAGTAAAGTCCTCTCTTGACGAACCATAATCAAATTCTACAAGTCGCTCATTATTCCCGTCCTGATGTATGGCGATGACAACATCCGATGAGACGGCTCTTGGAATTTTCGAGAGAAAGGTTGTGCGCAAGATTTATGGTCCTCTAAACATTGGCAACGGCGAATACCGCAGACGATGGAACGATGAGCTGTACGAGTTATACGACGACATTGACATAGTTCAGCGAATAAAAAGACAGCGGCTACGCTGGCTAGGTCATGTTGTACGAATGGATGAAAACACTCCAGCTCTGAAAGTGTTCGATGCAGTACCCGCTGGTGGAAGCCGCGGAAGAGGACGACCTCAACTCCGTTGGAAAGACCAAGTAGAAAGTGACCTGGCTTCACTTGTTGTTTCTAGTTGGCGACAAAAAGCAAAAAAGGGGAATGGCTGGCTCGATCTGGTGGATTCGAACGTCGTCATAGTCCTCTAAGGTATATGAGAAGAGGTTTTTTTGCAGATATGAATGTGTATCTTATATCTTTATAAGAATTAGACTCGAGGTTTCTTACTACTTTAAAATATACTTTAAAGAATTGGTCCCAAGTAGTAAATCCTTTCTTAAGTCTAACTAAACTCTTCTTAAGACAGTTGATTATAAAAGGTGGTATACAAAACATAGAGAAACTCATTTCTAAAAAAGTTCTAAACTGGTGCAGAACTGTTCTATTTCCCACTAGTTAATTTTCAGAGCAAAATTCATAGTTCGAAAAAAGTATTTTATAAGTATAAATAGGATTGCAGTGAAGAGTTTCTCTTAGAAAAATTTTACTATTCAACTGATTTTTAAAGAAATTTAGTTCAAAATTCACCTGAAAAAGTAGTCAAAAAAGTGTGACATTTTCAGCAGAATGCTAGCGTTACAAAATAATAAATAAGCAAATATTCGTAATGTGCATAACAGACATACTTCTCAGCCGAAATCGGCTTGCAAGCGAATTTCTGCCAAAGTGTCAACAAGCCGAACGGAATGTTACTTTAAAACTTACTAAAAACACACACTTTCTCTCTCTCTCCCACATCCGTTCGCCACAAAGCGTTGTTACTGTCATGCATTCTGCTCACTACCACTGACACTATGTAAATGCTTGTAAAGTTGATAAGTGTAGCTTTGAGAATGTCAGAATGCGATGACATCGCGTAGAATTTTGTTCAAAAGAATTGACGCTGAGTGGCAAAAAAGTTGCCATGTTATGTGTCGCAAAGTTTTCGTTTGCCAAAGCGCACATACAAACGGCTTACAACGGCTTGTGTTGCTGCGAAAGGGTTTGAGTGTGTGTCTATGTCTGAGCGGGTTTCGAGTGACATTTTCAAAGCCAAACATTTAAAAAGTATTCAACTTCAGTTGCTGGCTGTCAGCGTCAAATTTGATACAATACTTTATAGACGAAAATGTTGAGTAGGGGCTATAGGCGAAACAATAATAACAATTGGGATATAAATTATACTTAATTGGGGTTCTTTAAATTGCTTTAAAGTACCTTTGGTAATTGAAATTGAATATGTATGAATTTCGAAATGTAATTAATGTAATTGAAGTCTCAAAAGTGTGGAAGTTGAGTGAAAGTGGAGAGGAACTCAATTGAATTAGGAAGCTTTAATTAAAAAAAAAATTTCAAATAAAACAAGTAAGGAAGGGCTAAGTTCGGGTGTAACCGAACATTTAATACTCTCGCAATTTATTTATTTAACTTTATTTATATTATATAATACACAATTTGACCCACATATTCGTCATATATATTGTATAAAGTCCATTGAAAGTTGGAATCCGTAATATTAGGTTAGAAGCACCGAGGTCCTCGTGTTCGATATATGGGGCCTTAAAAACCTATGGTCCGATTTCGGCGATTTTTAGAATGGGGCTGCTACACTATTAACATAGTATTTGTGCAAAGTTCTGCACCGATATCTTCACAAGTACTTACTTTATATATTGTAAAGTAAACAATTCAGATTGTCTTCAAAGTTCTGGTATATAGGAAGTAGACGTGGTTGTGAAGCGATTTGGCCTATTTTCACAACATTTCATTGGGATGTAAGGAAACTATTACAAACCAAGTTTCATTGAAATCGGTCGAGTAGTTCCTGAGATATGGTTTTTGACCCATAAGTGGGCGACGTCACGCCCATTTTCCATTTTGTAAAAAAATCTGAGTGCAGCTTTCATCTGCCATTTATTATGTGAAATTAAGTGTTTCTGACGTTTTTCGTTAATGAGTTAACCCACTTTTAGTAATTTTTAACCTAACTTTTGTATGGGAGGTGGGCGTGGTTATGATCCGATTTCTTTCATTTTTGAACTATATTTGGAAGTGGCTAAAAAAAATGACTGCAGAAAGTTTGGTTTATATAGCTCTATTGGTTTGCGAGATATGTATAAAAAACTTAGTAGGGGGCGGGGCCACGCCCACTTCCGCAAAAAAATTACATCCAAATATGCCCCTTCATAATGTGATCCTTCATACCAAATTTTAGCTTTATTTATGGCTTAGTTATGGCACTTTATGTGTTTTCGGTTTTCGGCATTTTGTGGGCGTGGCAGTGGTCCGATTTTGCTCATTTTCGAAAGCAACCTTCCTATGGTGCCAAGAAATAAGTGTGCCAAGTTTCATCAAGATATCTTAATTTTTACTCAAGTTACAGCTTGCACAGACGGACGGACGGACGGACAGACAGACAACGGATTTGAACTCCACTCTTCACCCTGATCACTTTGGTATATATAACCCTATATCTAACTCGTTTATTTTTGGGTGTTACAAACAACCGTTATGTGAACAAAACTATAATACTCTCTTAGCAACATTTGTTGCGAGAGTATAAAAATAAATTTCTAAAAATATAAAAAAATAATAAAATAATATTTATTCACATTTATTTAACTGTATTTTAAACCAGTTTTACTACACTCGATAGCGCCACGGCGTATACGTAACATGCAAATACTAAACTTTAAATATTCAAGCATTTATATCAACATATGGTATTTTATAGTCCAAATTTGATACACACTCACTGACTTAGCCACAAAATAAACGTACATTATTTTGACAGTGGAAACACCAACCGATTTTGGGCCGAGTTCACAGATTTCCAACTCAGTGGCGGAAGTAAATATTTGGAAATTCAGACAGCATGCTGACACTATAACCGCAGCTTCACTGCATACACATATGCTTAGACAAACTTAACTGTATTTAAATGCTAAAATATATATAAACTCATATAACTTTATATAAGCAAAATCAATTATGCTGGAAACCGCTTTGCTGCCACAGTTGTGCCAAGTGTTTGGCATAATAAACAAAGTTTGTGTTAAAATAAATAAACATATGAGGAGTGGTGATCAAATTTAATTATTTACATATATGTATATACATATGTTTTATATTGAAATAGACTCTCGATAATAATTATAGAGAGATACATACATACATATATAAGTGCTTTATATATTTTACATGCATATATGCCTGCGTGAAGGAAACAATTTGTTGCGGTTTTGCTACCCAATATTGGAATTTGGTAGAGAAATAATATTTTAGCAGAGTTTCCATGCTTTGGAGAACTTTACTGCAACAAATAATTCGAAAAATAAAATCGAACGAACTAAAATTTTATAAAAATTCAATTGTCTTCGACAACTATACTATAAAGGAGAGAGAAAGATAGAGAAAGAGGAAGAAAATTCAAAATTTATTATTTATGGATATTTGCTACCTGGACACTGTCTGACACTCGGCTGGGTATTGGATCAACCTAATTTTTTCGAAAGATTGAGAAATAAATAAAAAAATTGTTTTCTCCGATTTCCGAAGTTAGTCTCCAAAATCGAAATATTTGGTTTCGAAATTCGAAAAAGGATTTTTTAATAAATATTATTAAACACAGGATATAGCAACTGAAAAATCTAAAATATAGATAAAATCTAAATTTTCTTCTTACTGCAATAGTGTATAAAACTTTTCGGTCAAGCTTATATGACAGATGCTATGAGGGGCAGTATTTTTCGATAAATATTTTTTTTCGAAGATCTAACTTTGACCCTTCATAGCATCAGTTGACTGAATAGTTGAACCATTGAATGAGAGGAAATGTAGATAGTATTCCTATTTTGGATCCTGTAATTAATAATACTTTTTATACACTGAACAGGGTATATTAAGTTTGTCACGAACACCCTGTAACACCCAGAAGGAAGCGTCGGAGGCCCTATAAAGTATATATATAAATGATCAGTATGTTGAACTGAATCGATTTAGCCATGTCTGTCTGTCTGTCTGTATATATACGAACTAGTCCTTCAGTTTTTAAGATATCGTTTTGAAATTTTGCAGATGTTATTTTCTCTTCAAGAAGCTGCTCATTTGTTGGAACTGCCGATATCGGACCACTATATCATATAGCTGCCATACAAACTGAACGATCGGAATCAATGGCTTGTATGGAAAACTTCCGCATTTTACTACATATATTCACGAAATTTGGTGCGAGTTATTGTTGATAGAAATAATTTAATCTCCGAAAAAATTGTTCAGATCGGTTCACTATAGCATATAGCTGCCATACAAACTGAATGATGGGAATCAAGGGCTTGTATGGAAAATTGTCGCATTTGACGAGGTATCTTCACGAAATCGAGTGTGAGTTATTGTTCATAGAAATAATTTAATCTCCGAAAAAATTGTTCAGATCGGTTCACTACAGCATATAGCTGTCATACAAACTGAACGATCGGAATCAAGGGCTTGTATGGAAAATTTTCGCATTTGACGTGGTATCTTCACGAAATTTGACATGGATTACTGCTTAAGGTAATAATATAACCTCCGAAGAAATTGTTCAGATCGGTTAACTATATAACCTTAATGTTTCTAGCAAAAAAACCGGCTAAAAAGAATTAGTAAAATGTTTTCTTTGTTTTTACTTATTTTTTCTTACGTCTTTAGATTTGCTTAAACACATAGTTACTAAAAGAAATGCACCTGTGAAGGGTATATTAGCTTCGGTACAGCCGAAGTTAACGTTTTTTCTTGTTTTAAGTAATTTTTGCGAACTTCGAAACCAAATATTTCTATTTTGGAGGCTAACTTCGAAAATCGAAGAATACAGTTTTTTTACCAATGACTCATTCTCCTATTAAGACTTAATTTGGTCCAACATCCAGAAAAAAATAGATTTTGTCGTATAGTGTAATACCAGTGTAATGACCAGTCAATATTTACTTACATCCGAATCTATTTAGGGAACGTAGCTGAATGCCCAGAACATTTTTCGAAAATAATTCGAACTTATATTCAAAGTTTAAGAAAATTCTTTTCCCAGTAATGTTATCATACTTATTTTGAACTCTATTGTGGGCTTATCATATGGAGTTTTAACACTCAAGTTCAAGTGCCACAAAACTTGAAAAAATTCTGTAGAATACCAAAAGCATAATAAAATATCCAAACAAATATCTTAAGCTATGTTGACATGCCAAAAAAGCGTAGTGGTTAGTTTCAATCACCAAAAGCAGAATTTCCAACAATACCCACTTCTAACAATTCAAACTTCAAGAATTTTTCACGCGCACAAATGTCTTGAGATATTTTTTAGAACAGCAACAATGTAAAACAAAAGCTTTGAGTGTCATTTCAGCGCGATTTACTTTCAAACTTTAGCAGCACCAGCACTTCCACGCCAGCATTTGCGCTTTTACGCCTACAATTCTTATTATTTTATTTACTTTTCTTGTGAATTGCTCCACTGTTAAGCGCAAACTTTTGCCGCTTGTCAACGGCGTATGCGCAATCCAAGCAGCTTTGTGACAAGTCAAACTGTCACAGTTACAGAACTTCTGCAGCTCTGGCCGTTGCGCTGCTGATGAGTGGAAAAAAGTACTTTTGCTGGTTTTGCAGTTGACAATGTGGCTTTAACTTTATTGAAAAGGAAAATTCCAGACGGCATTTGCACGTGATTCACTTTTATTTGCTTTTTGTATTGGTACGTTTGCTATTTCCGGCTGGTAGCGGAAAATTTTATCAAAAAGGAGGTTTAGTAGTTGAATAATTAGAGAATATATTTTCAGTTATAGAACATTTTTGTTTAGGATGGAAAAAATCAGTATACTCTCGCAACAAAAGTTGCTAAGAGAGTATTCTAGTTTTGTTCACATAACGGTTGTTTGTAAGTCATTAAACTAAACAAGTTAGATATAGGGTTATATATATCAAAATGATCAGGATGACAAGACGGGCTGAAATCCGGGTGCCTGTCTGTCCACCAGAAACATTAAATTTCGTCGTAAAGATGGTACAGAAGGGTTGCACTCAAATTGGTATATATTGGTATAAATTTTAAATGGGCGTGACTCCGACCACTTAAGGGGTTACATGGGTTTTGTCGCGTAAAAAAGGCCTATTTTCAATATTTTTTTTCATGTAAAAAATTATGTTTTTAATTCAAACTTTTTTTCTGTCTTATAGATACATATACTACGTTTATGCTTCATTTTTACTCGGTTATATTATACACGGGTAAGTTCAACCCACATGCATAAACACTTTTTCACCACGAGTTAAATGATGTACTCGGATAGAATATACACATTTTCTTTACGTTTGTAGACGAGTTAACTCGGATGCATAAACGGATTTAGAGTTAAGTTGAACGTCAAATCAGTTGATTTTTTGTGCCGGTGTATATTGTTTTGACAAATTGCATATACAGGGTTCCCGTATTGCCAATTTTTAATAACCCATAATCTCGTGCTTTCACGAAGGAAAGACAAAAAAATTGAAAATTGGAATTTTGGCAGACATTTTTCCCAAAAAATAAAAATTTCGGTCAAATTTACTTGACATTTTGTTTTTTTTTTAAATAGTTGTAATTGAAAACAAGTAAGGAAGGGCTAAGTTCGGGTGTAACCGAACATTTTATACTCTCGCAATTTATTTATTTAACTTTATTTATATTATATAATACACAATTTGACCCACATATTCGTCATATATATTGTATAAAGTCCATGGAAAGTTGGAAACCCTAATATTAGGTTAGAAGTACCGAGGTCCTCATGTTCGATATATGGGGCCTTAAAAACCTATGGTCCGATTTCGGCGATTTTTAGAATGGGGCTGCCACACTATTAACATAGTATTTGTGCAAAGTTCTGCACCGATATCTTCACTAGTGCTTACTTTATATATTGTAAAGTAAACGATTCAGATCATCTTCTAAGTTCTAGTATATAGGAAGTAGGCGTGGTTGTGAAGCGATTTGGCCTATTTTCACAACATATCATTTGGATGTAAGGAAACTATTACAAACCAAGTTTCATTGAAATCGGTCGAGTAGTTCCTGAGATATGGTTTTTGACCCATAAGTGGGCGACGCCACGCCCATTTTCCATTTTGTAAAAAAATTTGAGTGCAGCTTCCATCTGTCATTTCTTATGTGAAATTTAATGTTTCTGGCGTTTTTCGTTAGTGAGTTAACTCACTTTTAGTAATTTTCAACCTAACTTTTGTATGGGAGGTGGGCGTGGTTATGATCCGATTTCTTTCATTTTTGGACTGTATTAGGAAGTGGCTAAAAAAGACGACTGCAGAAAGTTTGGTTTATATAGCTCTATTGGTTTCCGAGATATATACAAAAAACCTATTTGGGGGCGGGGTCACGCCCACAAAAACAATTACATCCAAATGTGCCCCTCCCTAATAGGATCCTATGTTCCAAATTTCATTTTCATAACTTTATTTATGGCTTAGTTATGACACTGTATAGGTTTTCGGTTTCCGCCATTTTGTGGGCGTGGCAGTGGACCGATTTTGCCCATTTTCGAAAGAAACCTCCTCAGGGTGCCAAGGAACATATGTTCCAAGTTTCATTAAGATATCTTAATTTTTACTCAAGTTATCGCTTGCACGGACAGACGGACAGACGGACGGACGGACAGACGGACGGACAGACATCCGGATTTCAAATCCACTCGTCATCCTGATCATTTATGTATATATAACCCCATATCTAGCTCTTATATTTCTTGGTGACACAAACAACCGTTAGGTGAACAAAACTATTATACTCTGTGCAACAGGTTGCGAGAGTATAAAAAAAATAAAATTCTTCGTTCAAGCACGAGTAAATTGTATCTCTAAAACCTGTTCAAAATTTCATCAAGATCGGTTGAGTAGTTTTCGAGAAAATATGACAGCCGCCTTTGAAAACACGGTTCCGAGAAAAACGCGTTTAAAGTTTTGAGTAACAAAAATACCTGACTTGGAGCGCACACCTTCCAAAGGCAGCATCTCCGAAATTATTATTCGGAACGCCTTGAAGATTTAGGATACTATGCTTGAGATGTTGTAGAAATTAATAAGCCAAAAAACAAAAAATCGATATTTTGAATCCACGAAACCCATCTAAGCCCTTAAGGTCAAAACCCATATCTTCGAAACTACTCGACCAATTCCAATGAAATTCGGTTCATAATATTTTCCTGGCATCCCAATGATATGCTATGGAAATAGGCCAAATCGGTTGACAACCACACCTATTTCTCATATACCAGAATTTTGAAGTCTCTCTGAATCGATTACTTTACAATATATAAAGTAAGCACTAGTGGAGATATCGGAACAAAACTTTGATCAAATACTGCATTTATAGTGTGGCATCGCCCTTCTAAAAATCGCAGAAATCGGACTAGAACTTTTTAAGACCCCGGATATCGAACATGCTTCTATTTTTTGGAGAAAATATTGGTAAGACTCTCAGATATTTTGAAGAAATTCAGAGGAAATATTTTTCGTCTAATAATAATTGTGTTCAAATTGAGTGAAATCGGGTCATAACTTCCACTAGCTCCCATACACCAAATATTAAGGGCTTTCAAACTTTCTATGGACTTTATACCATATATATGACGAATATGTGGGTAAAATTGTTTGTTATATTAATAAAATTAAATAAATAAATTGCAAGAATATAAATTGTTCGGTTATACCCGAACTTAGCCCTTCCTTACTTGTTTTATAATTCATGTTATAATTGTTAAGTATTATCTAGCCAATTATGAATATTGAAATATTTTAACTTAACTCCTATATTTTTATTATTTATATCGATTTTAATAAAATATAATAATAAAAATAATAATAATAATAAAAAAACAAGTAAGGAAGGGCTAAGTTCGGGTGTAACCGAACATTTTATACTCTCGTAATTTATTGATGTAATTTTATAAAGATAACACAAGTCGACCCATATATTTGGTATAAAGTTCAATAGAATAACGAAAATCATCATAAATAGTATATGGGGACTGAGGTAATTCCTAAACCGATTTCACTCGCCCACTTTTCCAAAAAAATTACATCCAAATGTGCCCCTCCCTAATGGGATCCTATGTTCCAAATTTCATTTTCATAACTTTATTTATGGCTTAGTTATGACACTGTATAGGTTTTCGGTTTCCACCATTTTGTGGGCGTGGCAGTGGACCGATTTTGCCCATTTTCGAAAGCAACCTCCTCAGGGTACCAAGGAACATGTGTTCCAAGTTTCATTAAGATATCTCAATTTTTACTCAAGTTATCGCTTGCACGGACAGACGGACAGACGGACAGACGGACGGACAGACATCCGGATTTCAAATCCACTCGTCCTCCTGATCATTTATGTATATATAACCCCATATCTAACTCTTATATTTCTTGGTGACACAAACAACCGTTATGTGAACAAAACTATGATACTCTGTGCAACAGGTTGCGAGAGTATAATTAAAAATAATTTATAAATTAATTAGATCAAAGAGACTAATTTAAAATTTTACTCCAAAAATGTTTTCTTCACCTTAATGACCTTTATTTGCCTTCCTCAAATTACATAATTGAAAATTCATTTTTTTGTCGTTTTATCCTTCAACCTCAGATAAATACCGATTATGAAAGAGCGGAATTCCAACACAACCAATTCTTGGCACTCAAACCCCATGAATTAAATGTTTTATAGTACAAAGGGAAGTGAAAGCATGAAATAAAGGTTCAAAACAAAATAAAAACAAAAACTACAACAAAGAAAATAAAAATTTCAAAATACAACAATGGCTGCCGATTTAACGGGCACGAAAATAAATAAAAGCGATAATACAAAAGCGCACGAAATCAGGCACCGAAAATGAGAAAAACAACAAAAGGCAACAACAAAAACAATTTTCAGCGCATAATAAATAGCAAATAATGGCAAAAATCACCGTTTTAGTATAATAAACGGTACATTGTCTTAACTCTTCATACTTGTACCCTTTTTTATGATTTTATTTATTTTTTCTTTTTGTTGTTTCTCTTCGGTGACATTTGCTGAAAAATGAAAGAAGAAAACAAATAATTTGCGCTAATTCAATTTTATCTCAAGTGCTTTTTAAGCGCTCCTAAGTGATATGGGTGCGTTTAGGGGATTAAAAGCTTGCTTTGGTAATAAAGAAACCGCGCAAAAAGGAAGCGCAAAAAAACAAAAAAAAAAACATGTTGTAACGGTCACAAAGAGACTTACAGTTACTTGCATAAAAAATGTAAATTAAATTAAAGAAATTTATTTGCAATTAATTTTCCAAATTTGTTTGTCTGCTTTAATTTATTCAAGAGTTTCACAAGCTTTTAAAATCGCTTTCTAAAATTCAAATAAATCTACACTCAGCGTTAGAGTATTAGAAAGTTGCGGCACAAATAGCTTGTTGCAGCTGTTGCTTCATTTTATTATGTTAATTTGTAAACCCAGACCAGCCCTATGCACACAGAACGCAATAAAAGTAAAGGGTTTCAATACTCAAACCGTGAAAATTTGCTACTAAAATTTAATTTACTAACAGCTTATGTAGAAATTTCTCTTTCTCGTTTTTGTTTTTGCTTTTTCAAGCTCCGCGCCAAGTCATTCAACGCAGCTGCGCCCACCAAAGTTGTCAATTTTCAAGTGATTTGGCCGCAGACAAACAGGCTACTCTAACGCCCACACATACACGTGCACATACATATAGATGTATGGGTATATATGTAATAAGCGTGGTATTAGAGACGCGCGATTTCATGCCAAATGAGCCAAATTAGATTAGAAAGGATCCCGATATATCACGTAATACTATTTCGTGGAAATATAAATAGTGGTAATGCTATCCCGAAAGAATTTTATAAAATCGAAAAAAATTTCGAATCCCGAAATTTTTTATAATTCCGAAAATATTTTAAAATCCCGAAAATTGTTCAAAATCCCGAAATTTAATTTCAACGATTTCTGAACATGGAATATATCGGAATCCCGAATTTTTACAAGTCTAAAACGAACATCTTTCAAACTACATTGCATCAAACTCAAAAAACAAGAAAATCACACATTTTTGTAATCCCGAAAAAATTTCAAAATCCCGAAAAATTTTCAGAATCTGGAAAGAAGAAAAAAATTGAATCCCGAAAATTTGTTGAATCCCGAAATTATATTTTAAGCAATCCCGAACTTCTATATATACGTGTATATATTTCTATCAAAATTTCGAAAAAAAATTTTTGTAATCCCGAAAAAATTTCAAAATCCCGAAAAATTGTCAGAATCTGGAAAGAAGAAAAAAATTTAATCCCGAAAATTTGTTGAATCCCGAAATTATATTTTAAGCAATCCCGAACTTCTATATATACGTGTATATATTTCTATCAAAATTTCGAAAAAAAATTTTGTAATCCCGAAAAAATTTCAAAATCCCGAAAAATTGTCAGAATCTGGAAAGAAGAAAAAAATTTAATCCCGAAAATTTGTTGAATCCCAAAAATATATTTTAAGCAATCCCGAACTTCTATATATACGTGTATATATTTCTATCAAAATTTCGAAACAAATTTTTGTAATCCCGAAAAAATTTCAGAATCCCAAAAAATTTTCAGAATCTTGAAAGAAGAAAAAATTTTAATTCCGAAAATTTGTTGAATCCCGAAATTACATTTTAAGCAATCTCGAACTTCTTTCTATATATACGTGTATATATTTCTATCAAAATTTCGAAAAAAAATTTTTGTAATCCCGAAAAAATTTCAAAATCCCGAAAAATTTTCAGAATCTGGAAAGAAGAGAAAAATTTAATCCCGAAAATTTGTGGAATCCCGAAATTACATTTTAAGTAATCCCGAACTTCTATATATACGTGTATATATTTCTATCAAAACAATATCAATAACATAAAATACTTACGCCACGTGCCATCTCTAAGGAGTAGAAATAAATTTCCTCTAACATTCTAAACATCACTTATACGCCTTATACGCCACGTACCACCAACAGCCAATCAAAAAAAAAAATCAGAATGTGCTATCTCACACAGTGGTCGACTGTGATTGAATTTACACCAGCACATAATTTTAAAGTCATAAAATATGCTAGGCGCCATAAACCTGCGCAAGCCTACACCCACGCACACTTAGAACCAGCAGCATTGCAAACACACACACATGCGAACCGACAAAATAGCGATGGAGATGAATGAATGGGGAATTACGGATTTGCCAAATATGATTGATTGCAGATAAATAATGAAATATATAAAAAGGTGGCTTAAGATGATGCTTCAAGGTTGCTTGCAGATGGAATTCGTTTTGTGGCAGTTTTTGTTGTTATTACTTTCATTTCATATCATATTAGAATTTGAGCGGATATCAAGCAAGTAAGCGCGGGATTCTGAGAAGTAAAAGATATGGCAACTGCGTGCTTGAGTGCAGGCATGAGTATTTCATATATTGCAAAGGGCGAGTTGTCGCGCGAAAATCTTAGAGGATTCGAAAATATTTGGGTGAAATTATGCGTAAATCTTATTGAAGAGCGATAGTGCGAGGATTTATAAATAGTTTCGATAATTATACTGTACAAGGTAAACGAAAGATAATAACCTGAAGGTTAGTTAACTATTAAATATTTTAAGAATTTTCGAGGAAGTCTATGTATGTCACTAGGATAAAGTGCCATAACTAAGACATAAATAATGTCATAAAAGTAAAATTTGGTACAAAAGATCGCACTAGGGAGGCATATTTAGGTGTATTTTTTGGGAAAGTGGTCTTGGTCCCGCCCCCTACTAAGTTTTTTGTACATATCTCGTAAACTGCTAAAGCTATATCAAGGAAACTTTCTAGAGTCGTTTCTTTTAGGTACTACCTTATAAAGTCCAAAAATGGTGGAAATCGGATTATAACCACGCCCACCTTCCCTACAAAAGTTATGTTGTAAACTACTAAAAATGCTTTAATTCAGTAAGGAAAGCCACCAGAAACCTTAAATTTCATTATAAAGATGGTCTGGTTGAGCTGCACTCAAAATTGTATACAAAATTTGAAATGGGCGTGGTTCTGCCAAAAACGCCGAAATCGGACTAGAGCATTCAAGGCCCCATATATCGAACATGAGAACCTCAGAGCTTCGAATTAATTTTTACTGAAAATATAAGTAAGTCTCTCAGATATTTTGAACAAATTCAGAGGGATTATTTTTCTTCTTAAAATATGTCTCCATGTAATGAGTGAAATCGGGTCATAACTTCCTCTAGCTCCCATATACCTAATATTTGGGTTTTCAAACTTTCAATGGACTTTATACCATATACAGTATCGGGCAAAACTAAAGCACCCCCATAGTGTGTATTTTTAAATTGATATTTTTCTTAAAACTAAGAGTTCAGAAATAGAAATTTCATATTCATTATTTTCTTGTGATTTTAATAATTAAACATATTTATTTATTTCATTTCATTTCTTTTTATTTCATTTCTTTTTATTTTATTTTATTTTATTTTATTTTATTTTATTTTATTTTATTTTATTTTATTTTATTTTATTTTATTTTATATTATTTTATTTTATTTTATTTTATTTTATTTTAATTTATTTTATTTTATTTCATTTTATTTTATTTTATTTTATTTTATTTTATTTTTATTTTATTTTATTTTATTTTATTTTATTTTATTTTATTTTATTTTATTTTTATTTTATTTTATTTTATTTTATTTTATTTTATTTTATTTTATTTTATTTTATTTTATTTTATTTTATTTTATTTTATTTTTATTTTATTTTATTTTATTTTATTTTAATTTATTTTATTTTATTTTATTTTTTATTTTATTTCATTATTTTTTTATTTTTATTTTTATTTTATTTAATTTTAATTTTAATTTTAATTTTAATTTTAATTTTAATTTTAATTTTAATTTTAATTTTAATTTTTAATTTTAATTTTAATTTTAATTTTAATTTTAATTTTAATTTTAATTTTAATTTTAATTTTAATTTTAATTTTAATTTTAATTTTAATTTTAATTTTAATTTTAATTTTAATTTTAATTTTAATTTTAATTTTAATTTTAATTTTAATTTTAATTTTAATTTTAATTTTAATTTTAATTTTAATTTTAATTTTAATTTTAATTTTAATTTTAATTTTAATTTTAATTTTAATTTTAATTTTAATTTTTAATTTTAATTTTAATTTTAATTTTAATTTTAATTTTAATTTTAATTTTAATTTTAATTTTTAATTTTAATTTTAATTTTAATTTTAATTTTAATTTTAATTTTAATTTTAATTTTAATTTTTAATTTTAATTTTAATTTTAATTTTAATTTTAATTTTAATTTTAATTTTAATTTTAATTTTAATTTTAATTTTAATTTTAATTTTAATTTTAATTTTATTTTTAATTTTAATTTTAATTTTAATTTAATTTAATTTAATTTAATTTAATTTAATTTAAATTAATTTTATTTTATTTTATTTTATTTTATTTTATTTTATTTTATTTTATTTTATTTTATTTTATTTTATTTTATTTTATTTTATTTTATTTTATTTTATTTTATTTTATATTTTATTTTATTCCCTCATCTGGGTATATGCATGTATGTATGTTTCCTTTTGTCTCACCTCATTCGCTGCCAATGAAACTGTTGCACATCCACGGCATTCATTTCAGACGCAGGAAATTGAATTTTCCATTAAATAGCTACGTGACAATTTTGCGAAAGTTGTGCAGCGAGCAAACGCTTGTACATACAAAATGTATAAATTAGCTCATCAACACGCTGTTGATTTAAATAGCCATTTGCATAGCAAAATAATTAGAAAAAAATTAAATTAATTTAAAACTAACTAGAGAAAGAGTAAAAATACACTTCTTTAAGATATTTCGCGCTCTTTTTTCTTCCTTATGTTTTTCGTAATAATATTTGTAATCCTTGCACAGCGAGCATTTGAAAATTGTGGTCGGAGCTCTCATATTCGCCAACTTAAATTTTTGAAATTCCATTATCAAAGAGTTTAGTGCGTGTAAGTATGAACCTATATGTCACCTGATACACTTTTAAAATGGAAAATAAGTAGCGACTTAAATGCATTGCTGTCATCGAGCGTTGAACTAGACGGCCAAGCGTTTACTTAATTTGAAAATAATATAATACTGTCTAAGCTCTTTAGGTCGGTTTACAGCAGATTATTTGAATTTCATGTGTTATTTGGCCTTCCATGTAATTTGAGGTAACTCATACGCCATGGTATACCTTGTATGGACACGTTTTGTACAGAACAAAGGAAAATTTTGCGTGTTTCTTAGACATTTCGCATAAATATTTACGGTTATGACATTTTTAGCAGAACGAGTTCCAGGAAATTATAAAAATTCAGACAAAAGATGATAACCTTACACACACGTGTTTATTTCTGAGAGATTGTTTTTACTGGCAACCAGATATGTAATTAAATTTAAAATACTTTTTATGAGGTTTTAAAATCTATTTTATAACAATATGAAATTATATAAATCTTTTTTTTTTTAATTTCACTAGAAAATGCATTCCAAAATGCGTTAGATAAAGCTACTTGACCAATGATGGAGGCGCCTGAAATAGTGGTCATCTTACGAAGATTAAGAAAACTCACATCCCATCTCCCAATGTGATTCGTCACATAAAAACACCAATTTCGCTGGCTCAATTTCAATCATCATTTTTGTAATTACACAGCACAGCACGGTATGACAGCACTCAAAGCTTTTGAATGACTCGTCAGAACGCATGTCTCCAAGCACAAACAACAAAGAAACGCGTGATGACCGAAAATTATTTTTACGATAGCAAAACGAGAATGACAAAAGTCCACACACAACTCAAAACGCCCAATAGTAAAAAAATACACATTCGGTTGTATGTATGTGCTTGTATGTGTGCTAGATGAATATCGGCGAGCGCCAGCAAATGGCTATAATGAATAGGCAGCAAATTGCATTGCTCTTGAAAGGCAAAAAAATGCTGAAGTGGAGATTGTCAACAATCAATGGGGCCATATTCAATGGCAACAGTCGGGTAACAACTAAATGGCAAATGAATTGTCAATTTGATAGCTGTCAACATTCTGGCTGCGAACGGACGGTAAAACATGCATACTTACATATAGAAGTGGGTGCATGTGTCGCACAATGCACCCTGTAGCACAATGGATATAACTATTTAAAATAGATTTTGGGGCTGAAAGATAGTTTAGTTATAAATAAAGATTCTATAATCTAAGATTTTTTTTATATTGTCGAGAACTGACAAATCTTTTAATCAGAAGTCGTCGATATGGCAATTTTGAATTCGTATCACGATGAAGACTCTTTCCATAGAGGTGATGTCTTTGCCAACTTTTATTCTAACTGCAAAACCAATTTTTGATAACTTTCAACAAACAGGCGTGGCGCACCCGCTTATCGGTACAAAACCATATATCAGGAACTACTACCGATTTCAATGAATGTTCGTGCATAATATTTTCGACATCCTGATACTACCTATGGAAAAGGGGCGAAATCCGTTGATAACCACGTCTATTTCTCATATAATACATATTTGAATTCCATCTGATTCGTTCACTTTGCAAAATCAAGAACTAATGAAGTTAGCGGAATAAAAAGTACTGTTTTTGAGGTGTGGCATCACTTGTGGAAAAATTGTCAAAATCGGACTATAACTTTTCAAGGCCCCAGATATCGACCATGAAGAACTCAGTGCCTTATAGTAACCAAAAATATCGGTAAATCTCTTAGATGATTTAATGTAATTCAGAGGTCAAGTTCAATTTGGTCTTTCCATCGAAGTGGAGGTCGTCCTCTTCCGCGGCTTCCTCCAGCGGGTACTGCATCGATCACTTTCAGAGCTGGAGTGTTTTTATCCATTCGTACGACATGACCTAGCCAGCGCAGCCGCTGTCTTTTTATTCGCTGAACTATGCCAATGTCGTCGTATAAATCGTACAGCACAACGTTCCATCGTCTGCGGTATTCGCCGTTGCCAATGTTTAGAGGACCATAAATCTTGCGCAGGACCTTTCTTTCGAAAACCCCACGAGTCGTCTCTTCGGATGTTGTCATCGTCCAAGCTTCAGCGCCATACATCAGGACGGGAATAATAAGCGACTTATAGAGTTTGATTTTATTTCGCCAAAAGAGGACATTTTTCAATTGCCTCCTCAGACCAAAGCAGCACCTGTTGGCTGGATCAAGGCTGATATTGTTGGTATTGTTAATGATAGACGAAATTATCTACGACTTCGAAGATATGACTGTCAACAGTGACGTGGGAGCCAAGACGCGAGTGCGGTGACTGTTTGTTTGATGACAGGAGATATTTCGTCTTGTCGATGAAAAGGTGTTGAGTGTCGATTCTTCTCTCTCGGGTCTTTTCCAAGATTTGGCGCATGGTGAATATCTTGTTCATGGTGGATTTTCCAGGTCTAAAGCCACACTGATAAGGTCCAATCAGTTCGTTGACGATGGGCTTTAATCTTTCACACTATACGCTCGACAGGACTTTATATGCGATATTGAGGAGACTTATACCACGGTAGTTGATGCAGATTGTGGGGTCTCCCTTTTTATGGATTGGCCAGAGCACACTGAGATTCCAATCGTCAGGCACGCTTTCCTCCGACCATATTCTAAGAAGCTGATCCATGCACCTTTTCAGTTCTTCGCCGTCGTATTTGAATAGCTCGGCCAGTAATCCACCTTATTATAGGTTTTTCAAAAATACGATGGGCTTAATACCTTATAAAGCGGTTAATATGAACATATAGTCTTGGTTGTGAAAATGAAAGAAATCGGTTCAGGAATTACCACAGCCCCTATATTCTATATATGATGATTTTGTTTATTCTATTGGACTTTATGCCGAATATATGGATCAAATTGTGTGTTATCTTAATAAAACTATATCAATAAATTGCGAGGGTATAAAATGTTCGGTTGCACCCGAACTTTGCCCTTCCTTACTAGTTTTAGTTACAAACGTATATATCGAAGTCTGAAGACCTTTCTACAAAATTATATTTCTATTTTTATTCTATTCGGCAATGGTCTTGTAATTATTATAAGAAGATTACTGATCTTGAGATTAATGTATATCGATTATACCACTTTAAGAAGCTGCCAATGGAAGCAGTTAAGAACATGGAATCTTCTATTAATTAGTTTTAATTGCTAATTCAAGGCAAAAAACATTAAAAATAATTTTTTGAGTAAAGAAATAGAACTAGTTACAAATGTAACCAGTTGGAAACTAGTTAAAATAAAACTAATTTTAAAAAGCCAAAATTTCTAAATATTTAAGTGGAAGGAAATTGTACTAGTTACAAAGGTAACCAGTCAGAAACTAGTTACAATAAAACCAGTTCGAAAAAGCTTTCAAATATTTTCAAAAAAAAATTGTCTCAGCTTCTTGTAAAAATTGTCTCACAGGGTCTCTATACGCATACGCTTACAATTCAAGCGCTCAACCAACAAATGAAACACACACACAAACGCACACCACTGACATATGTCAATAACAATCGTGAAGCTCCTAACAATAGGCAGCCAACTGAGCTCTTACGACCACTTGTGCACTTCGGTAGTGTAAGTTAGCGCCAAAGCAATTAATTAACGTTAAAAAATTGCCAAAGCCCACAAATTAGAAAAGTTTGTCAAAGCAACTAAATGCATTTCTTTTATTTTTCTATTTTCTTTTTTTCGCACAGCATGAATTGCAAATTGTAAGATACACGCTTCTCGGCTTTTTTTGTGGATTTCAGTTTTTCTAATTTTTCATAGCTTAAAAAATGGAAATGTATGCGTCGCAAGTGAGACGATAGTATATGCGGTTGGGAGTGTAGCATTTTTGGGCAAAAAATAAATTGTTTGTTTGCTGTAAACACACACACACTTTCCGCAGCCACTGTAGTATAACGGTATTATGAAAATGATGACACAATTGACGCTTGAGACGGGTGATTGCATTGCTTAAATGTGTCATTATGCCAAGTATGGATGTGTTTGTGTGTGTGTGGGGAGCGTCTTAAATCTTATTTTGAAATGTCATCGCCTAAGTAAACGATTTGAGAATGACAATAAACGACGCAGACGATTGCCATATTTATAATTGATAGTGCTGAAAATGTGTCCAAAAGATCATAGAAAATGAAACAGTTAGTCCTTACGGAGTGGGTAATGTATTTTGTATTTATATAAAATAGTCAAATATGTGGGGATAAAAGGTCTGCTAACAGCTTACTGTCTGGTATTTGAAGTAAAACATAAATAAATATAATGCTTGAAAGCAATTTAAAAAGGTGAAAGAGAGCAAAAATAGAAATTTAAAATTTTTTTTACATAATTTAAATTTTTTTGTACATTAGGGTGAGCTAAAAAAAATAAAAAAAATATTTAGCAATTTAAAAAACGAGAGAGACAAATAGATATTTAAAATAATAAAAGGTTCAAATTTTTTTTTAATAATTTTAATTTTTTTGTGCTTTAGGGTGAGCTAAAAAAATATAAAAAAATATTTAGCAATTTAAAAGACAAAAGAGACAAATAGAAATTTAAAATAAATGAAAGGTTCAATTTTTTTTAATAATTTTAATTTTTTGTGCATTAGGGTGAGCTAAAAAAATATAAAAATATTTAGCAATTTAAAAGACAAAATAGACAAATAGATATTTAAAATAAATGAAAGGTTCAAATTTTTTTAAAATTATTTTAACTTGTTTACGCATTAGGGTGAGCTAAAAAACTATTTAGCAATTTAAAAGACAAAAGAGACGAATAGATATTTAAAATAAATGAAAGGTTATTTTTTTTTAATAATTTTAATTTTTGTGCATTAGGGTGAGCTAAAAAAATATTTAGCAATTTAAAAGACAAAAGAGACAAATAGATATTTAAAATAAATAAAAGGTTCAAATTTTTTTAATAATTTTAATTTTTTTATGCAAAAATAGAGATTTAAAATACGAAATAGACCAAAAATATGGATTCAAAATATTTTAGAAAATTATTTTAAATTTTTTTGTATTAAAGGGAGTTTTAAAAACGCTTCGGAACAATTTAAAAAACCAAAAATATAAATTCAAAATTTAAAAAATCATTAATTTTAATTTTTTATGCATTAGGGTGAGCTCAAAAATTATTTAGCAATTTAACAGACGAAAGAGACATAAAATAGAGATTTCAAATATTTTGGAAAATAATTTTAATTTTTTTTGTATTAGAGTAAGATTTAAAAACGCTTTGGAACAATTTAAAATACCAAAAATATAGATTCAAAATTAAAAAAAAAAATATTTTAATTTTTTTATGTATTAGGGTGAGCCAAAAAAAAAATAAAAATAAAAAATTAGCAAATTTTAAGGACGAAAAAGACCAAAAATAGAGATTTAAGAACTTTTTAAATTAATTTTAAAATTTTCAAACATTAGGGTGTGCTCAAAAAAATAAATAAATCGCTAAAAAAAGCTTAGGTTACAAAAATGTAATTTAATGGTTGATAAACACATTTTTTTTCGAAAACTCTCACCAATTGCTTTTCTTCAACTTCTTATTTGCGTTGGTTTTAAATTTCCATTTTTTCATACCAACAATACTAGCAACCCACAAAAAAAAAAATAAAGCAATCAATTTGAACGATTTTTTACGCAGTTGATGGAAGTGTAATTAACGCTATAAAGCGCGTAAAACAAATTAAAATAAAGTAAATAAAAAAGTAAATAAAATAGAAAAACCCCAACCTCTCTCTAACCACCCACCCTCTTGCTTAAAAAAAAAAAAAATTAAGTGAAAAGCACTCATGCTTCCCTTCATAGAAATTAGCATACATACGTATGTAATATAACAGTTTTTTCGTAACTTTTTAGAACAGAAATTGGGGTGAAAAATGCCAATAACGTTAATTATGTTACGCTCAATTAGCGGCTCAATAACGTTACGCGTCGAGGCTTAAAAATGTGTGCGACAAGCGCAAAGCAAAGTTCGTTTAAATGCGAATCCATATAATGGAAATTTGGTTACAAACTTTTTTCTGGTTGTTGTTGTGCGATAATTTACTTTTCATTTGTTGTTGTTTTTTTTTAAGTTGAAGCGCTTTAACATTACTAGCGCTTTTGATTGAGTACTAATGCATATAACCCTAAAATGTATTTTCAATGAAGCCACTTGAGCTGCGACCCTGCAAAGTTTAGGTTATGTTACTGCAATAACACTTGTTAACTTTGAGGTTAAGTACATCTCCGAACAAAGTACTAAAAAATTGTTTTTAGTAGCTTGTTGAATTTGCATTATTTGTTACTTTTGTTGGGGTCGCTTCTGGAACATTGAGAAGGAAAAGAAATCTTTCAAAAATTTATGTGATCATCTACTTTGGGATGTTGAACTATAACTTTACAGATTTAATCAAGATTCTTTAAAAAGATCGTGTCTAGGATCTAGGAAAAGATCGTGTGTATCAGGTTAGCTTAAATCGTCTGATTCGTATTAATGTTCCAGCGTTCACGACATGTTATCTAAAATAAAATAGATCATTATCTTCTATAATTTAGAAGTATGTTATAAAGACTAAGCAGTTCAATTAAATGCCAACTTTTTAAACGTTTATCTTTCACTTTAGACTTGACTACAATCCCTTAAAAGTTTATAGTCCCAAGAGTGATGGCGTATACTTAGACACGAAGAAGCGTAGTTTCACTAAGAGTCAAGGGTTTCCTTCAAAAGGAACTACAGATTATATAAAGCCGTTTTGTGAACCGAAATCTTTTCTGACATTCCGAACTTCCATCAGGTTCGATAACTTTGGCTTTAGGGTAAGCTCAAACTCGGTTTTAAGACTCCAACAACAGAAGCTGAACTCTTTTTTCCCACAAACAAAAGCTCACCTTTATCTCGCTTCTCTTTACAAACAGTCCATCTTCTGAAAAGCTGACATTTAGACACTAAGAAACCTGTGAGACATTTCTAATGGCATCAACTGCCAAAAATTTTGGATTTCAAACAAAAAATTGAACCACAAATCCAATCCATTAAACTCTATTTAAATTACACTTCTCACTCTTTTCATTTCGACTGCAGCGATATCGATATCCGTCAAACCCAGAGCTCTCCGACGACAGTTGCTGTACTCTTCTTTTCCACAAACAAGTCACAATGTCCTCTCATTTTATTGTGTACCTAAAGCTCACCTTTATCTCACCATTATTTACAAATAGTCCATCTTCTGTTGAGCTGACATTTAGGCCTTAAGAAACCTTCGAGACAATACAACTCTCCATCAAATGCTAAAAAAAATTTACTTCATTCACCCAAAAAAATTGTTTTCGACCATAAATCCAATCCATTATACTCTATTTAAATTACACTTCTCACTCTTTCCCTTTCGACCCTTTCGATATCGATATCTGTCAAATCCAGAGCTCTCCGACGACAGTAGCTGTACTCTTCTTTTCCACAAACAAGTCACAATGTCCTCTCATTTTATTGTGTACCTAAAGCTCACCTTTATCTCTCCTCTCTTTACAAACAGTCCATCTTTTGTTGAGCTGACATTTAGACACTAAGAAACCTTTGAGACATTTCAAATCTCCATCAGCTGCCAAAAAATTTTGCATTTCAATCAAACAAAAAATTTGCGTTGAACCACAAATCCAATCCATTAAACTCTATTTAAATTTCATGACACACTCTTTCCTTTTTGACTTCAGCGATCTCGATATCCGTCAATCCGAGAGCTCTGTCCATGTAACTCTACCTTGCAATATATCCGCAAGTAAGTGCTATGACAGTTAAATGGCAAGTTGATGGATTATTTGATTGATTGACAGATTGGTGGCCGATTACGACGGTTGGTTGGAGTTGCTTATACGGCCGGTACAACAATTGTATGGATGTGGTGCTACAGGTGGATGTATAATACGAATTTGTGAGAGGCACACCAAAAAAAACAGAATATGGAATATGAATGTACATTAATAATTACAATGAGCTCAGCGTAATGTACTTAAAAAATCTTCAAAATTAGCATTCCATTAAGAAAATATTTTACTCCAGAGTTTCGATGGATATTTCCTCCTCTTTTCGGTAAACTTTTGTAAAATGAGAGAAAAAATAAAGATCCCACAAGTTTTAATGAGCGAAGCGAAATCTGTAACGACTATAGTAGATGGACTCACAATCCGAACTAGCCGAACACTTAAATCACCGGAGCTATGACTCTCTGTTTGCTATTGAGTGAAGTACAACAGAAACCAAGTATCATTTTGGTAATTTTTATACTCTCGCAATAAAGTTGCTACGAGAGTATAATAGTTTTGTTCACATAACGGTTGTTTGTAACACCCAAAACTAAACGAGTTAGATATAGGATTATATATACCAAAGTGATCAGGGTGAAGAGTGGAGTTCAAATCCGGATGTCTGGCTGTCCGTCCGTCTATCCGTCTGACCGTCCGTCTGTGCAAGCTGTAACTGGAGTAAAAATTAAGATATCTTGATGAAACTTGGCACATGAGTTTCTTGGCACCATAGGAAGTTGCTTTCGAAGTTGGGAAAAATCGGACCACTGCCACGCCCACAAAATGGCTAAAACCGAAAACACATAAAGTGCAATAACTAAGCCTTAAATTAAGCTATTGAAGTAAAATTTGGTATGAAGGATCGCACTATGAAAGGGCATATGTGGATGTAATTTTTTTGGGGATGTGAGCGTGGCCCCAAATCCTTTATTTGTACATATCTCGGAAACAAATAGAGCTATATAAACCAAACTTTCTGCAGTCGTTTTTTAGCCATTTCTTAATACAGTCCAAAAATGAAAGAAATCGGATAATAACCACACCCACCTCCCATACAAAGGTTAGGTTGACAATTACTAAAAGTAGGTTATCTCACTAACGAAAAACGTCAGAAACACTAAATTTCACATAAGAAATGGTAGATGGAAGCTGCACTCAGATTTGTTTACAAAATGTAAAATGGGCGTGGCGTCGCCCACTTATGGGTCAAAAACCATATTTCTGGAACTACTCGACCATTATCAATGAAATTTGGTTTGTAATATTTTCCTTGCATCCCAATGATATGTTGTGAAAATAGTTAAAATCGGTTCACAACCACGCCTACTTCCCATATACCAGAACTTTGAAGACGATCTGAATCGTTTACTTTACAATAGATAAATTAAGCACTAGTGAAGATATCGATACAGAACTTTGCAAAAATACTGCATTTAAAGAGTGGCATCGCTCTTCTATAAATCCCCAAAATCGGTCCATAAGTTTTCAAGACCCTATATATCGAATATGAGGACCTCAGTGCTTCTAACAAATTTTTTACCGAAATTATAGTTAAGTCTCAGATATTTTGAAGAAATTCTTAGGAAATATGTTTCTTCTAATAATATGTCTCCGTGTCAAAAAATAGTGAAATCGGGTCATAACTTCCCCTAGCTTCCATATACCTTAAATCTTTGGGGTTTTCAAACTTTTAATGGACTTATTACTATATATATGTCGAATATGTGAGTGACACCGGAACTTACCCCTTCCTTACTTGATTTTAATATTTTCAAAATTGATAACAAAACTCAATTTATCAGGTTTATTTCCTGAATTTTCGGAATATAGAGGTTAGGGTAATTTTCGATAAGTGATTTTTCGACTTATTAGCGGACTTTTAATACTTTCCGGAACCCGTAAAACCCAAATATTTTGAAATTAGTCCCAGATCTCCAGCGGGATCCCCATATTTCGCCTCCATCAGACAAATAATATTTTTTTAAATTTTTTTATGTCTTTTATTTTTATTCTCATTTTTGTTCGTAACCTTAGCTTATACAATATACATTCATATATTCGGTATTTAATTAATAGCAATCAACACAGAATTTAAAATATTTCAATTTTCTGTAATTTCCAAAGAAAAAGTTTTGGATTTGCGGCGAATTCAAGTTCAATTCTATATATGCAATTGTGTACATATATATTATGTACGTATATATTATGTGTATGTATATTTATGACTTACTAAAACTACATTTCATTACTAATTTTTTTTTTGTTTTTTTATTAAAAATTCTGTGTTGAGAATTTTAAAATTTTAATAATTACAAAATATTTGCAATACACAGAGAAAAGTATGGGAGTGTCGGTGAATTTTTTATAAATGAATTATACTAAATATTGAATTTTGTTTTATTGCTACTTATGAGTGTATATAATAGAATTTAGAGTAAGGTTATGCAGAAATCCAGCTTCAAATATGTGTGAAGAAAACAATTTACATACTAAATAATTACGACAGAAATTTTGATTATTGAAAACAAAAGCAAAAATTAAAAAAAAAAATTGCAAAAATTAAAAAAAAATTAAAAAATTAAAAAAAAAAATTGCAAAAATTAAATAAAATTATCGGAAAATATTTAAAATAACAAATTTCGAATTCACAAAGGCATTATTTCACATATATTATTTTTAATATTATTTATATTTTTTTTTTTCAAATTATTTAATTTTTTTTTTAATTTTAATTTTTTTTTAATTATTTAATTTTTTTTTGCTTCTTCATTAATTTTATTATGACTCGTATGCTAAACTGTTGACCCCATTAAATCTAGAACACCCAAAATCGCGCTCAAACGCAGCTCAAATCGTTGAGCGCACGCAATACACGCACATACCTACAGATCACAACGCTTTCTGGTTTTTCGTACGCAAGTTAATTTACACAATTCACATGGCAACCATTTCCAAATAGAAATTAGAGACTGCGAGAATTTTGAGACACGAAAACTCATTAAGCTGATCATTAGAGTGCTGCTTAACTTTTTAATTATGTCACTGACACCAAAAATGAAATTTTCTATTACACAAACAAATCACTTGAATTTGCACGCCTAAATGAATGAACGCCTTCTGACGCTTAATACAATTCGATTTATTTGAATTTGTTTGTTGTGTTTACATAATTTTGCTGCCGTGTAATAGATTAAACGCAGAGTAACACGCTAATTTCACTAATTTCACCTTCGGAAATGGTATGCACGTATGCATAAGTAATGGTAGGTATTATTTTCACATCTCTTCATTTCATTTGCCTGCAATTTAGTGTTGTTGGCATTATAATAAATCATCACGCACCAAATCCTCCACCAGCGCTGCCTCTCTGCGCCGCATTTCCAACTCCTCGCGCTCCAGTATGCTCGCTGCATTGATGGCCGCCTCCTCGGGCTCATCCTTGGCCGCTTGCGCGCCATCAGTTGAGGATGAGGCTGCTGCAGCTGCCTCTGCAGCTTCGGCTTCTTGCTTGCGCTTGCGATGTTCATAGTTCACCAGTCGTTGACCCACCAAATATTTGTCCACCTTAATGGCGACATACAACTTTTTGAATTGTTTGATTTCGAAGTAAATGTATGCAATCACCACGACAATTATGAAGAATACCGGATAGACAATACGCGATATCTCCAAGCGTGCCACGGAGTTCTTAAAGAATATCGGTAATATGGAGTGCGCGATTACGTAGGGTATGGCCAGTGCCAAACCGAAACAGGTGATGACGGGTGTGGCCAATTCGCGTATCAAAAACTTCAAATCAATATCACGCAAACCATCGCGATACGCACGTTCGAGTGCACGCTTCAAATGCCAATCGGGACCCATTAGCGTCAATGCGATGGCAATTTTCGTATAGAGCACACCGAGTGCCCAATCTTGCCACAAAAAGTGTATGGGTGTTTGAAAGAAGGGCACACGCAACGGTATCACCACCACCAACTCGAGTAGTAGTCCAAACAGTAGCGGTATAACGCCCAGCATTAGTACGAATATGAGTACGGGCAAGGCGTAGGAGGCGCCAACACGTAGCCAATGCTTGATTTTGTCAACAACTGCTGCGCGTCCCTGCGGCAGCAAGTTGACTGCAATGGCAACACCGCGTGAGATTATCCAACAGAGATAGGTACCCAATGCGGCCGTGTACAGTTCGTGTGGACGTGGTGATACCTCCGGTGCTTGGGCTACTACTTGATTTGTGAAATGGCCACCAACGGACCACAAAGCCATCACTTGACGACCAATCCAAACCGGTACCGTTAGTGTTATAACCGAAGCGATTACCAATGAAACGCACATGAAAAAGAGTAGACCACACAGGCGCAGCGGGAAGAGTGAGGGACGATCGTATGGTTGAAAACCGACCGGCACATCGCGTTGCATTATAGCCTGATGCACTGCACCGAGGTTACGTTCGCGTGGTAACGGTAGCGCGGGTTGTGGACGTGCGGCGGCAGCATCTGCCTGATCAGCATTGGCATTCGGTTGCGGTGCGGCATCATTATTGGCAGCAGCTTCGGGTGCAGCTTCAGCGGCTGGTGCAGCGGCGGCGGCACCGTTTGCAGCATTATTGGCGGCGTCAGCGTTAGGTTGTTCAGTACCGAGCAAATAGCTGCGTATGCCAAGCACCCAAGATACACAAACACACCATATGCGTAGCAAGCCCTTAAGCCAAATGCGTGTATGCGATTGTTCAAAGAAGCCGGGCAGAATTATCTGTAAAGAATTATAAATGAGGTTAAGTTGAACTTGTATGGAATAAGAAGAATAATTATAGGTACTCACCTGCAGCAGCAGTAGTTGCAAGCTAAGCTCATTAACTTCCGAATCGCCAGATAGTGTGTAAGGTAAGAATGACGGCCAAATTGTTTTGAGCATGCGTATCGGTAGCCAAAGCATTAACAGCACAGCCGAGCCAAAAATCATAGCGGAGGCAATAAGACGGCGTACATGGCGCAGTATTGGCAAATGGATCATTTCCTGTAAATCAAAAACAAATAATAATAAAGTATATCTCTCTCACCCATAATAACTTGACTATACCTGTATTGGACTGAAATCCGGATCGTTCAGATTACGCAAAAACCAGAGCACACCGGGACGCAGTACTTCCCGCAACAATGAGATGAAAGCAGCGAAGTAGTAGACATACACCATGCCAAACATCCAGTGAACAAAGAGCGAAGTGCCTGGAGCAGCTTTGAAGCTCACCTTGCGATCCTTTATGCTGGCATCGAACAGTGGTAACGAGCATATATCCAACCACCAACCGCACACTAGTGGCAGTACACCGATTTCAACAACGGACAGCAGCGACACTTTCACAACTATATAGCACAAACCGATTAACCAGCGCACGCGACGCATACGAAAGACGCGCGCAAAGAAGTGTAGCACAACCAAAGTTAAGCCGATGAAGCAGTAGCCGAATAGCGTGGTGATGAGACCGTGGAAATGCAGCAGCGGTTTATCCGGTTGCAGCAGATCCAAAGAGCTTAGTATAAAATTGCCAATACAGTAAGGGCAAAAAGCGAATGTAACAATGAATAGAGTATTTAGTGAGATTATCCAAAATACGTGTTCCAGAAAGATTAATGAACCATCCAGACCAAGCAAACGCTCCCAAGTCAGTTCTTCGGCGGCACGATCCCATTCCATTGGATTCCAGTTAGGTTCATCGTTGTCGTTATCATTTTCAGCGGCAGCACCTGCGCCAGCTGCGGCGGCACCAGCTTGTGCGGCGCCTGCATCATCGGCTGCTGCATTAACATTGTTATTGTTGTTGCCAACACCCGGCAGATGTTGTTGTCTTGGTCCGAATTCCAACGGTATTTCACCTTCCTCTTCGGCGGGATTAACAGCTGCTGGCGCTGCATTATTCATTGGCATATCAATAGGCGCTTCCTCATTGTCACTTTCATCATCTTCAATGTCGGCATCATCGACAGGACCAAGTTCAGCTTGCACTGCAGCATCAACACCTGCACCAACTCTGACATCTTCAGCAGCGGCTGGTGGTCTTGCTACTTCCGGCTGTGCTTGTTCTTCGCCATCATTCACAGCAGCTGGTGCATCGTCGCGTTCTAACCAATCCGGACCACCACCATGTAATATCTGCTCTCGCAGCCAAACTAAACCGATAAAAGACAGTAGCGTACAAGTTACAACGAAACAACCGCGGAATGCATCAGAGGCCAAATTGTTTGTGGAGAAAACGTCGAACGGCATGGATAGTATCATGTCAAATGATGAAGCGCGAAACAAATAACGATATGTACGGTAGGCAGACAATGGCACAATACCGAACCAGGCCAAACCGACTAAAGAATAATGGAACCATGATTTGGCTGCCTTGGCAACAGCCGATAATAAACCACCAGCCACATCACGTAAGGGCAACACACGCGGCATATCAGGCGAATAGATCGGCTGAAAGCTAAAGCGATGACCGCACAATTCACAATACTCCTTATGTGAATAACGCATCCATTGCATTAAGCAGTCCTGGTGTATGTACTTAATACTGCCCGTACATATACATGGGTAGAATAGTGGACGGTCCGATTGTGCCTCACAACGGCACACACGGCAAATATCCTGTGAATTATCATCCATGACTACTGTAGTTCTGTGGGCAAATAAAATGTTGATGTCTATTCCATTACAGCACACGTCAATCTCTTTGTTTTGCTCGTATTTGCGCGACTTTGACAATTCTACTTCGTTTGACCTTTCTTCCTTACAAAATCACCAAATTTATTATATCGAACAAACTGTTGTGGGTTAAAACAGTTTTTTAATGTTAATGCCTTCCTTTTTGCTAACTAAATGTTTTATTCCGTAAAGATTTTTTCAATTACTAAATAGTTAAACTTTTTTTGCGTGTGAAAATAATCCAGCAGCTGCAATTTCAGTATGACCAACCTCAGAGAAAAACCAAATTTTTGACAGCATAGCATTGCCAGATAGCTAAAATAATATTATTCTGGAAAGATCGTATTTCGGCTATTATTAGCTTGAAACAACTTTAAAAGAGAAATTTTTAATTATTTCAAATACTACATAGATATTAAGGCTATATTTGATATCATGATAATAGCTATGTTCGAAATGAAATTCTAAAGGGCTCTCTATTTTCATGCGGTACTCGGTGAAGTTTGCCGAGTTTTGCTGAAGTTTGAGGTTTTTGTGACTTTTCGGATATGAAAAAGACCATTGAAAAATAAAATATTGGACAGACATAGCTATAATACTTGAAGTTGTGATTGAATATTTAAAATAAAATTATATTACAAAAAAAATTATTTATGTAACTACATGGGTAATTATTACAAATGGGAAACCGGTTTTTCCTTTTAAAATTGTTTTATTTCATGCTGGCAACTTCGTTATGTCACAAATACAGCTGTTCGTTTATGTCAAAATTGATGAGAATTTTTGTGTGTTATTAGACATTCGTTAAAAATTCGTCGCAATATTTTTTTCCGGCAACATATAGTTAAAGCATTTAGTTTCAAAATTTTAATTGTAATAAAAACGTAAACGTTGTAAAAATGTTCCTGAACAAAATGAATAATGTCGTCGGTCAATTGGCCAAGCCCGCGTTACGTGCACAGGCTCGTGCTATATGCACAACAATAACAAATCGGGAGATCTTTCAGGTGCAGAGCGCCGAGGATTTCGATCAGAAAGTCAAGAAAAGTGACAAGCCAGTAATAGTGGATTTTTTCGCAACGTGAGTTTCATCTTACTGTTATATAACCTTATAATATTGTAAATATTTATAAATTTTATATTTTATGGCAGATGGTGCAATCCATGCAAAATGCTAACCCCACGCATTGAAACTGTGGTGGGTGAGAAAGCCGGTGCTATAAAATTGGCCAAAGTTGACATTGATGAACACAGCGAATTGGCGCTCGATTACGACGTTGGTGCAGTACCTGTTCTGCTGGTAATGAAAGAGGGCAAAGTAGTGAATCGTATGGTCGGCTTACAGGACACAGATAAGATTCGCGCATGGATTGATAAAGCTGTTGAGGAAGCCAAATAATTTAATTAAGCGGTTTCTATAAAAATCAAAGATTTAGAATATAATTGAACAACAACAAAATTGATCTTTTTGAAAACATTTAATGCTTTAACTTTGTTCAACAAAAATAAATTAAATTTGTTCTTGGAATAAAAAACTATTTAATAATTGATGAAAAGCTATGTTTTATTCTGACTCCTATTGATATATGACACTTATACAATTAAATAGAGTACCAGCCAGGTGTACCCGGTCGTTTCTTATTGCGATCTAGAAAACGTTTGAATCCTTGTTTGGAATCATCTAATGATTTTTCTTCTGCTTTCTTTTGTTCTTCTTTCTTTGAAAATAAATCGGGGAAGGTGAACTCCTCAGTACGCGGCTGTAAAAATAAACATAAAGTATATATATGAATCAGAATCATATAAATATCCAGCAAGTACTCACCAATGTTACATAAGCAATCTTAACATCATCCTCTTTGGTCACATAGCCCATAGTTTGATCTCGTTTGGTTTTACCCATTTCAATGCGTGTACGTACGTCTACTACCGGCAATTTATAAATCTTTTCCAAATAATTCTTTACATCATATTTGGTCATCTGCATGGACACGGAAAATGTAGCAACATTTTTTGGCTGTTCCTCCGCCGGCCGTATCAGCTTCATCCAGAAGTTCGGCAGAAATATACGTAACTGGGGGTTGCCCCGTTGATAAATTGGATACCAGCGTGTCGACATTTCAGGAATTTACACCAAGTTATCACAATTAAATGTTTTAACTCCTTTTCTACTAGAACTCACTGAACAACATGAACAGCTGTGTGGTTGTCAAAATACAAAGCATGTGAAAACACAAAACGAACAGAGCTGTAGTTGTTGTTGTATTGTTTTGTTTACGTTTCGGCATGTAAAAGGAACCGGGTATAATTTTGGGTTCAAACTTTATATTTTTGGAGTCACGTTTATTTTGAAGCGAAAAGATTTGCTAAAAGTGTTAAACTACATTCCTTCGATTTGTAAATCAATTATAAAACGTTTTATACATTATTCTCGAAGAGAATTTAGCTTTCTTGATTGGCACTACATTGTTTTCTTCGCATTTGTTATCGTCGCGCACGTGTTTGCCCTAATCAGCTGTGCGATAATTTAAAGTTGAAATTCACAATTTATTGAAATCAAAGGATATTTAATAAATAAAAATGACAAAAGTTGCAAAGAAAAAAGATAAAGGAAAAGGCGCGTCCAATAAAAAGCTATCCCGCAAAGAACTCCGGAAGGCGAAGCTACAGGGCAAGAAAGAAAATAAACGTTTGTTCTTCTCAAACAAAACTAATGGTGCTGCACTGGTGGCGGATGCAAAAGCAGCAGCCGCAAATGCACAAAAATCAAAGAAAGGAAAAAAGAAGAAATCCAAAAAAACAACCAAAGTTGTAGCACCCGAAGATATACCAATTGAGGAGTTGCTTTCTGGTAAAATAGATTCTGATAATGATGAATCCATCGCTTCCGACTTTTCGGATGAAGATGTCAATGCACGCATACCAGCGAACCTGGCGAAACAAGACAAACCAGTCCAAGAACAGAAGAAAAAGAAAAAGCAACAACCCACACGCCCTGACGCCGAGGAGCAACGCCGACGGGTGTTGAAGCAACAAAAAGATTTGGAGAATGTGTCGCGCAAACAACGTCTGAAACAACTTAAAATTGAAAATGAAGAAGAAGATCGGATAATTTCAAAATTAGAAAAGAAGTTGAAACTCAACAAGACTAAAGACAAGAATCGCTTGGTACGCAAAATGTTTAGCGACGGTTTGGATTACGCCTTGGAGTTCTGTTTGGATGATGAAGAAGAGAAGCGTAAACTCGAGCTGAAAGAAAAACGAAAGGAAGAATTACAAAGACAGAATGCGAGCGGATGGAGTGATGAGGACGAATTTGATGATGAAGGAGATGAGGATCTGATGGGTGGAGATTTAGGTGATGAAGATAGTGAAAGTGGAGAAGATGCTGGCGACAGCGAAGCAGATGCTAGTGTTGATGAGGATGAGGAAGATGACGAAGAAAATAGCGAGGAGCAAGGTATGTTTATAAATCTAAATTTTAATAATGCAATTTCATATCAATTTGTCTATATTTTGTTGCTATTTTAGTAAAAGAAGACATTTATGGCAGAAAACGTGATAAAGACGGCAATATCATAAAAAGTGATGCTGAGACAAAAGCTGAGGCGCCACAGTCTCAAAAATATATACCGCCCCATCAACGTGCATTGCTCGCAGCCACACAGAATGATAGCAAACAATCACAACTGCTGGAGCGGTTGCGCAAAAATTGTAAGGGTTTGTTAAATCGACTTTCTGAGGCTAATCTACACAAGATCGCCAATGGCATTGAAGAGTTGTACATGAAAAATTCACGCTACAACATGAATGAAACGCTTGGCGCACTGCTACGAGAGGCATTACTTGGGCGTACCATGACGAATGAACGTATGGTGCAGGAGCACATGGTGCTTTTGGCCTATCTACATGCACAAGTTGGCAATGAAATTGGCGCGCACTTTCTACAAATGTTCATTGAGCAATTTGACGCACTTTTAAAGGAAATATTCACACTCGCTGTCGAAGATAAGAAACTGAATAATTTAATTTTAGTACTCGCGTACATATATATCTTCAAAATATACGAACATCGTCTGCTGCTGGAAATAATCGGTCGCCTGTCTGATAACTTGTGTGAAAAATCAATTGAATGTCTGCTGCTTATCTTCCAATCGGTCGGTTTCAAATTGCGCAAGGACGATCCGTTGGCCTTTAAAGAAATGATGTTAAGTGTGCAGCGCAAAATTGCGGAAGCACCCTTGGAACTGAAAGAGAACTTGCGTCTGAAATTCATGGTTGACATTTTGAATGCAGTTAAAAATAATAATATCAATAAAATACCACAATTCGATCCGGAGCTGGCAGAGAATCTGCGCAAACGTTTAAAAGCTATGCTGCGCAATGATAAATATGTGACGACACTCAATATAACGATGGATGATCTGTTGCGTGCAGATCAAGTGGGCAAATGGTGGGTGGTTGGTTCGGCGTGGAGTGGCAACATCGATGACATCAACTCGGCGTCGAAGCAAAAGAAGGATGACGGCGTAGTTGCTGGACAACGCTTCTCGGAAAAACTGCTAAAGCTGGCGAAACAGCAGAAAATGAATACAGAGGAGCGGCGAAACATATTCTGCATTATAATGGGTGCGGAGGACTATGTTGACGCTTTCGAGAAAATATTACACTTGGCGCTGAAAGATCAACGCAGCATTGCCTATGTGATCATACACTGTTGTTTGAACGAGAAACGCGCCAATCCATATTATGCTCACCTGGCGCTGAAATTCTGTCACTACAATCGCAAATTCCAACTGGCTTTTCAGTTCGCTACGTGGGATCGCATTAACGACATGGAAACGCTGAACAAGTTACAAGTTAAGAATTTAGCGAAATTCCTACAACATTTGATACTAAATGGCGGTTTACAGTTGTCGGTGCTGAAGGTTGTAAACTTTTTGCAACTGGACAAGATAAGCTTCATTTTCATGAAGGAAATAATGATCGGTTTGCTGCTGAGCGATAACGATAATGAAATCTATCAGGCATTCGAACGTGTGGCCAAAAATACAAAGCTCGTACAATTCAAGAACAGCATACGCTTGTTCATACAACACTTCCTGCTGCAAGAGGAGAGCAAACTGAAGCTGAGCGAAGAACAATTGAGTCATTTAAAGAAACGTGCAGATTATGTTGACAACATATTGGCATATGTGGACTTGTAATTTTGTATAGTTAATTTTAACGTAAAATAATAAGTTTTGTAATTTACAAAAAAAATTACAACTAAAACAAAATAAAAATTTTGACAAAAACAAACTTTTATAAACTTAAGTCCTTTAAAAATATTTACATACTACAAAGCATATATTGATTTTTTAAAAGGTATTTCGCCGCCTTTCCAAATGGTTAATCGAAACTTTGTAGCAAATCACGTGCACGCTGATATTTTGAGGAATCATAAATAGCTTTCTGCTCTTCCTCGCTTATTTCCTCGCCACATTGCTTGTCCAGCTTTTCAATACACTGTTCGGCTAATTTTATGATTTGCGCTTTAGCTGCGCCCTTGGAGCCTGACAAGTACTCAAGTGCAATGGGCCACATCTCTGCACCGATTTTATCTTCATCAAATACAGTTTGCTGTATGGAAATCTGTCGCAGTTTCTCAAATTTCCACTCTGCACGTGAATTCTTCCACTTACGCAGGTACTCTTCGTTGCGGTAACGTTCCTTGCTCTCTGTTTGATCTTTCTGCAATTCGAGACGTTGTTTGTGCTTTTGTTTCTTCTTTTGACGCACGGTTACTACAGCATTCACATTTTCTGGCTTTTCACTTTCACGCAACTCCTCCAACGTGGGTTCCTCTGTTGCTTCTACATCATTGTCAGCGCCTTCTACATCATCCTGCCCGCTGTTGGTTTTGCTACGTTTTTCCTTAATACTTCCCTTCTCTTTATTTTTACGCTTCAGCGCTTTCACAGCAGTTTCTATGAATTGAGTAATGAATAATTTAAAAATAATTTTCAATAATATAATTTCACTTACTATCCCCCGCATGCTCTTCCACTGCTTCAACGATTAAGCTCTTGCTGGCCACTTCCTCGTCATTATATTTTGAGACATGTTTTCGTTTTTTAGCTTTGGTTTTAATTTGTGTTGCTGGTGAAGTTTTCTCTACTTTATTTTCTTTTTTTGCCATTTCTATACAATTTTATCAAGTCTTATTAAGTTCTTATTAAAAACATTGCACAAATCAAACTTCAATCATTTGACACGTGATTCTTCTTCTTCCACATAATTACTAATTCACAATGGACTTCACAAATTGTAGGCGTTCACAAAAGTCTCCCTTCACGCCTTCTCGTTTACACCTTGCATTTCCAACTACTTTATAAACAAAACAATAACAATGCAGCTGCAAAAGTTACGAATGACAATGTAGAAGAAAGCTGCAAAAAACTTGCTGTCAGTTGTTGTTGGTTTCCGCGAAAAATTGCAATTCGTGCGCGTCTTTTTGTTTATTGGAAAATTGCCGCAAGCCTTTGATACAAAAGTGTTCTTTTTGGTGTTTCTAAAATGTGAAAAATAGCAATAAATTAAGTGTTTTTCGTAACAAAACGTAGTTAGTTAAAGTATGTGTGTATTTAATTCAATAAGTGTATCGCTAGCAATTACCAATTAATCAAATCAAATGTTCTAATTCTACGAAAGCTTGAAAATCGTGTTAAATTCTAGCTTGTAATCGCAATTAGTTAGTCTTCATACGTTATAAGCAAATATTTCAATTTTAATGAAAGGTAAGTTGTGTTAATTTTTTAATAATCACCGTCGCTTGTAAATATGTATGATTTGGAGGCAGTAGTCCGCACGAAAAGCTATTTGTATATGCATAGTACATGTGTACAGGTGTATGTAGCGGTATCAGCGGCGTTTTCTGTTTTTTTTTTCTACGTGATAATTATTAATTCGCGAAATCAGTTTATAGTAATTTGTGTAAATTGTTAGTGTAATTTGTTTAATAATTGGTACGCGAATAAAAAATATTAAACGGTTGTTGAAGGAGTGAAGTTCAAGGACACGACACAACACGCCCTTTGCAGTGAAGCCTCTCCGATAACTAATAAAAGGTGAGTTATTTGCTTTTATTTTATATTTAAAAGCTATACATATTGAATACTATATAAGATTTAATTTATTAATGTACAGTGATTATTAACTTTTTCCATAAAATAAAAGGAGCCTCATAATCAAAATATGAGGTTAGGTTAGGATAAATGGATGTTCCCCTCCGGAAGAAACACACTTAGACTATTGAGGACAGTTGTTGTTGTTATAGCAGTCCTTTGTGATGCCAAAAAGGTACCCCATCTCTTAAATTTAAGAATCCATAAAGCTGCTAGAAACCATCATAAAACTGCAGAGGTTTTTTACGCTAATTCTCGACGATGCACCTAAAAGAAGGAATACTTAGTTCCTATTGTTTAATTAGTGTCAAATCTTATAGAATTTGCTTTAAAGCTGCTGTGTTTCACATAATGACATATAAATCAGGGCACATTTAGGTTACATAGGCCCCATTTTCTTAGGTAGGGGCATGGCTTTTAGGTGTCTCCGATTAATTCACCAGTACATACTAATTTGAATGTATCATAAAGGTAATTGCTATATTTTCACACAACAGTGTACATTTTGTATGAATAAAATGAAGATAAAGCTAGTACAAGCCCTTAGCAATAATATTTGATCGCTTATATGTACATACTATGTGTGTTTTATTCATGAAAATTTTACTTCGTGTTAGAGAATAAACTCTGCACATACAAATGTATATTAAAACTCACGTTTCTATATACAATAATCAATTAAGAATATACAATCTCGATATTGTTGTACAGCAAATTGATTCGGAATGATGATCGTGTCGGTTCAGGTGCTGCCACTTTAAGTTTAAAAATTTCACGATTTCTATTTTTGCCGGCATCGGCAGGCGTCTATAATTTACATACATCTATGTGTATAGGTGTACAACAACGCTTAGAAAAATAGAAGAATGTGCGATATACATATAAATAGGCATTTATTTACAACGCTAAGTATATAACTATATATGTTTATAGCTATGTACTAATATATCTATTTGACTGTACAATATATTTAGTGTGTCTGTCTGCCCCCGCAAAGCCTTTCCAATGGAGGCTTATTTTGTTTCGAACACTGAGAGATGCGCGAACGGACAAATATCATGGCCCACACACACACAGACACATTCAAATAAGTATAAAAAATACAACAAAATAAAATTTTAACATTGCCGCAATCGCCAGACGCTGTGGTGGTTGGTTGCTACACATTTCTTATGCATTTCTCAAATCAGTTTGGCGTTGTGCGTGTTCTGAAGGTGTACAATTTTTGAAACGTTCGTTCTAAAGGTTTTTCTTCCGTTGCCATTTCAATTACTGAAAAATATTAAAAATAATTTCTCGTGCGGTTTTCGAATATTTAACAATATTATTAAATACAATACATACATACATATATTTACACTTAACGCGTTTAATTATTACTCACATTTGCGTATGAGTAACCTTTGATGTTGGTTCAAAACTAACGGTTTATTTTTTGAAAGAAATTTGTTTTAATTAATCTGTAATTGCCATAAAATAGTGAAAAGTCGTTCAAAACATCTGTGCGCAGTGCATGTGAAAGTGTATTAACGAAAGGCAAGAAAATTGTCTTGGCCCACCCGGCGTATGAGTAATGCGTGGGCCTCTATGTGCGTCACTTGAATGTCCATTGAACGTAGTTTTAGTGCGATTTTTGGCAAACGTTTCACAAAAATAAATTATTGCAATTATATGCCATTCAATGAAAATTACTAAAAATATCTACTGTGTTTTGTTTTTCCGCATATATGCATGTCTGTCTGTGTAGTAAGTGTGACAAAGGCTCTAGTGAGTGAGGGTAACTCAAAACCGCGCTGATTTTCCAGGCGTTCTTGTAGGTATTTCTACTGCCTACTAATTGGATTGTTGACAAGCTAAAGCCAAAATAACAACAACAATTCAGCTTTGTGTTACTAGCAATATTTACTCAACATACATTGCATTGGCATGCAACCGCAACTGCGTGGAAATCATTGACTTACACCATTGTGTTTGCCTTGTGCCGCCGACCCTCTGCAACAACATTACAACAAGCCTAGCCTTACTCGCGGCACGTTTACTTGTAACGGTCGTAAAAATAATCAATAAGCCATTGCAGCAACTACAAAGTCTCAACACTCAATACTACAACTCTTTTCATAAATTTCAGTAAAAAACAACTTAAATACAAATACAATATAAACGCGAACGTTTTTGTTGATCCATTCGGTCGTTTCGGTTACTGTGACAACAAGTCCACAAAGCGCCGCCAAGTCACCTATTACTGTCGTCGCGTGTTTCACCAACCTCCGTAAAGGAAAAACAAAAATCGGGAAAATTGTGTAAAAATACCACAGTGAAAATTAAAAGTGCTTGGCAGCAGTCTGTTGTCGTAGACCGGAAATATAATCGTATAGTGTGTTAAGCGAAAACCGCATTAAAAGCCATTAAAGAGTTAGTGCAACAAATTTCATACAAAGTTCTTTTATTATTTTTTGTGAAAAATTCTAAAACGAAACGTTTATTTCTTGCAAAGCTTTTGTCCTTGTCGCGAAGCTTAAGATTTTGCGTTTCTTTCAAACGACTTTGGGTTAGATTTACGTCAGCTGTGTGGCGCCTCTGTATTAGATGATTTTCGTTGGCACATCAGTACGCTAATATTGTGTGAGTACAGCAGTAAATGTGTAGATATGTAAATTCATGCATACATATATAAAATAACATTAGAGATTACAAAAATAAACATATTTGTTTTCTATAATACATAAATATTTGTTTTTTTTTTAAGAACAGAATTTATGGCTACTAGATGGTGGAGCATAATATTTTACAGCTCCCGGAAAAGAAAATATATATTTACTATATATTAAAAAAAAAAATTGTGCTTGTTTATCCATTAGACAAATTTTCTTTTCCTATAAAATTCATTAAGTTATATTTAAGAATTTGATTTTTTCAACTAATTTTAATAATGGAAGAAATCTAACATTTTTATTTATATTAAATATATTTTTTTTGTTTTATTTTATTTTTTTCTAATATTTTTTCATTGTTTTTTTAAATAATTTTTTTAGTAATGGAAGAAATCTAACATTATTATTTATATAAAATATTTTCTTTTCTATATAATTTTTTTGTTTTTTATATTTTATTTTAATTTTTTCTAATATTTTTTTTGATTGTTTTTTTTTAATAAATTTTTTAGTAATGAAAGAAATCCAATAATTTTATTTATATAAAATATTTTTTTTTTTTTTAATCTGGCTTTTAATATTTTATTTATTTTTTATATTTTTTTCTAATATTTTTTTTATTTGTTTTTTTTTTATTTTATTTTATTTTTTTTTTGTTTTATTTTTATTTTATTTTTTTTTTGTCAAAACTAATTTTTTTATCGTCGCGGTAACTTTTTTTAAATAATATTCAGTAAAAAGTTTACAGACTATTTTTTTTAATAAAAAATAAATAAATATTTTTTTTTCTCTATTAATGTATTCATTATAAAATTTGTTGCTGTCCATATTACGTTGGTAAACAATTTATAAAGAAACTAGATGGAGAAAGGAAAGCAAGGGGTTAGAAGATATAAGAAATTTTATATACGTGGTGTGTTCAAAAAATAACGGGAATTGTTAAATTTAATTAGAACTTTTTGAAAGACAACAGCATCAACGTAGACGAATGATTAAATATTTTTTTCTAGAAACCAGTAAATAAAGAATCCGAGTTCTCAGGTTCTCTCTCTTCGTTTAACTAGAGAGCGAAACGAATATTTGATAGGCTTGAGGTACTAGTAGCAATCGGATTAGTAACCAAAGAAACTTAAATTTGTCTAGAGACTATACATTTTTTTCTGACAGTCGAGGACTATACTGACCCTTAAATATTAAATTACAAAGCGTTTAAATTAAGTTTTCCGACGAAAGAACCTAGAATGGAATGAGAGGGTCGCTGAATGAGAAAATTGGTATTTCTTGAAAAATCTGAAGCTAAAATGAAGTTAGATGGATAGATATATCGTTGTTACTCTTATTGTTGTTGTTATAGAGGCATAAAATATTCCCCAAGTAGTTCTAAGAAAGGTAGACCAATTTGACAGCTCTTAACCGGATACAAATCCGGGTCCATTTCGATCGTGGGATAGATTCTAGGTTCTTCGTTGTTGTTGTTGTTGTAGCGGCATAAAACATTCCCCAAATAATTTTGAGGATTGCTGTCGATTTGATAGTCCTTTGTCGGATAAAAATCCGGGTCCGTTCCGGTTATGTACAACTGACCCCGTTAAATAGAAGACTGGAACTTACTGATCCAGACAGTTCTAGGTCGCCGAAATAACAGCCCTTGGTCGGATCCGAAAATCTGTGTCAATCCCGGTGTATCGCAGAACCGGCTGTTGTGAGGATTGACCCGAACCCATCTTTCAGGGTGGTTTAGCAACTAATAGCGGATTGGATTCGATTAAAAGTACAAAGTGTCGCAACTTCTTGGAATGAGAGAATGGTAAATCACTTTCTCCAGCCCCTAAAAGTATTATACCAATAAGACACCGAACAAATTCGAGTTCAAACAGTTGGCGGAGATTACGAAGCTCCTAACAGATTCATCAGCAAAAGAATTTGACCCCCAGTCATTAAAGCTCTCATAGAAAGTGCAAAAAATTATACTAACGCGCGCTAATTAGAAGCAGAGGCGCGACTCAGTGAAGCAATCAGCCAACAATCATATAGAAAATGCTAATCAGTGGAAGTTGCGCTTCTTTTTCAAGCGATTAGCGGGCGTTTGAAGGTGTGTGTACTCACATTTCGTCATTTCTCCTAACAAATGCGGCGAGTTGGTGTTGCGCTCAGCCGTTGTAGGTCACTGATTGCGCACAGTATTATCATAAATGCATCAGCGCCACTTCTGCAATTGCCATAACACACATACCTACACACAGACAGCTGCATATGGATGAGTTCAATCGCAGCCACTGTTTTCCACAAAACCATTGTGCAGTGCACAGCCGCTGATGCAATCCATACTGACTGCATCAATTGCTGTGGCGCTGTTAATGACGCGTTAGTAGTTTGCCCGAATGCATCACTGCTGTTGAATAAATACAGCTGTGGGGGGAGAGCTGCCCAACGCCTGGCATGCATGTGTGTTTATGATTGAAGAGTCTGCCGAAGTCATTATTGCACTTTCAAGCGCCAAAGCGCCAAAGCTGAAAAATATAAAAATGTTTATAAGTCTGGCAATATTGTTGCCACATGTTGTTGAAAGTGGAATTTTATGCGAAGTGTTGTTTGTTGGGTGATTTACTGTGCATTTTTGGTATAAATATTTGTTTTTTTCTATTTTTTATATTTTGCCCGGCATTGTTGTTGCACGCACTTGCAAGCTTTCAGGAAAACAGCATTTTGTTAAGCTAAAATTGTATTAAATGGTCCGCACATGCGGCGCATTTGGTTAACCATTGCTGTTGTTGTTGTCTGTGTTTCATGGCATATCAAGTTTCTGCTGCAGCATACTGTATACTTTTTGTTGTTATATTAGCATATAACTGTAAAAAATATGTTCTATGGTAAAAATTGTATGTTCTTCTTGCTCTCAAATACACCTCAAATTCTCTGTTTTGTTTTTCTCTATGCTCCATGTGCCACCCCCTCATTATTGTTCGCATTCGAAATATTCGCTTTCTAGCGCAAATGTCAAATATTGCTTTTTTAAGGGTCAGCTGACAATTTTGTGTTGTCAATGTTAAATATTGTCGTTTTTTCCACCTTCATATTGTTGTTGTTGTTCTGCGTACCTTTGTGCGACTACTATTAGAATTAGTGCTGTAATCTGCACCACCTGACCTGTAGGAAATTTTTTATGTAATTCATAGAAGAAATATGAAATTTACTCGAAAAGTTTTTGAGACTGTCTTTAGTGATGATGTATGGAGTGGAACTCTAAATATGTGTTATTTCGAATTTAAAAAGAGGGACTTTCTGAGTACGAAAATCTAATGGGGCGTCTGTAAGCAGTGATCGCTATTAGTATAAATTTAGATATTGCTAGAAACCTGGAATTAAAGTAAAGTCTTGGTAAACATATGGACCTGGATTTATATACAGCTAAGGACTGTTAACTTCAAAATATTTTGAAAATGTGTTCAGTCGTAAAAAAATAACAACAACCAAGACCTCTTAGTACAATTTGTTGGTTAATTAACGGATCCCACAAAAGAACTAATCTCTTGTTTTAGGTTTTTGATGTTAGTTTTTCGGTCCTGTTGATTTTTCGCTTTTTTCAATGAATCTCATAAATAACATGTACAAAGTAGTTGACCAATATATTCAACATAAAATCCATTCTTCCTGTCTGTCTCTGTCTTGACAACACTTACGCGGTTATAGCCGAGTCCAAAACAGCGCGCCACGTCTCCCTCCTTCTGGCAGTTTGGCGGCAATTGGTTATACCAAGCGAAGCCAGGTCCCTCTCCACCTGGTCCTTCCATCGGAGTGGAGGTCTCCCTCTTCCTCGGCTTCCACCAGCGGGTACTGCATCGAATACTTTCAGAGCTGGAGCACCTTCATCCATTCGAACAACATGTCCTAGCCAGCGTAGCCGCTGTTTTTTATTCGCTGGACTATGTCTATGTCGTCTCTCCGAATTCTCTCCGAATAACATTAAATTGAGAGATTTACCGTTATTTTCTGTTTCAAATTATCTTTAGGGACTGACCTTGAAAAGTTATGGTCCGATTTCCACAATTTCTCCACAAGTGATGCCACAGCTCAAATACAGTATTTGTGTAAAGTTTTATTCCGCTTTCTTTATTGGTTCTTGATTTATAAGTTGCAAATTCAAAATTGTGTTATATGGGAGGTGGGCTTGGTTTTGAACCGATTTCGGCCATTTTCCTGTGGTAATATTAGGGTGTCAAGAAAATATTATATAACAACATTCACTGAAATCGGTCGAGTAGTTTTTGAGTTATGGTTTTTGACCCAACTGGTGTCGTCATACTATAGAGCTATATTCCATTCTATACAACTATAAAGAGTATAAAAATCTCAGCTACTTAATTGTTTTCTTTTATTTACCGACCTACAAATACCGTTTAATTCTTCCCATAGACGAACGCTAAATCTTTACCTCAACAGCTGTTCTATCACGCATAAGTAAAGACGGCTGTCCAAAAGCAAAATATTTTCAGAACTTCCCTATTTAAAAGCCCGCGAATGCCACTCACTCTTAGACTGCCTGCAATTTAATGCCCATTTTGTATTAAAAGTATTAAAATATAGTGTGGTCTCCGCTTTGCCAAGTTGATGTTGCTGTCAATCATCTAAATCCACGCACACAGTCATATGACTTGGCGCCCAAAAACCGTGCAAATGGTCCATAGCTAGGAAGTGTGTTTTACACAGGTTAGGCAACCACCGAAAATGTCACGTCAACCTTAAATATTTTTCATGTCATGTTCGATACGAAAAATATGCCAAATATTTTGACGGGTCGTTTTGGGACGTTTAATGAGGGCATGCTACTTACCTAGTGCTTGAGTTCACATATCGAGTACATATTATATACATATATATGTGTAAACACGTGAATCTAAAAAAAAGACTATATTTTTCAAGACTAATCTT